>CM016624.1:136672263-137027598 GCA_005393395.2 Gossypium australe | reverse complement strand
GTGATCGTCCCTTTCTCTTCCTCGTCTATGTTGCAACAATAAGCTGGGGCCGTCCTAATCTCATCCGAATAGGCTTTACATCTTCCTGCTTACTCGCCTTAATCATGGAGGCTAAAGTAGCCAGAGCATCTGCTATTTGGTTTTCTTCTCGTGGGAGATAACTAAGGTGATATCGTCGAACTCCTCGATTAGTCCCATGACTATCTTTCGATAGTTTGATTAATTTGGGGTCTCTTGTTTCCCATTCGCCCCTTAGTTGGTAGATCACTAATGCGGAGTCTCCATACCCACGTTTTTAATTCCACGTTCTATAGCAGCGTGGAGTCCCATGATACAAGCTTCGTATTCTACCATATTGTTTGTGCAATCGAAATCCAGCCTGACTGTGAACGGGTAGTGAGCACCTTTTGGGGATACCAAGACTGCCCCATCCCATTTCCAATAGCATTTGATGCTCCATCGAAATTTAGTTTCCAAAGGTCATCCTTTGTCCGTGTCCTCTTCCGTAGCTGCCACATACATTAAATCCTCATTGGGGAAATCAAAGTTCAATGGCTCGTAGTCTTCTAAAGCTCTGCTAGCTAGGAAGTCAGCTATCGCGCTCCCTTTTATAGCTTTCTGGCTCACATATACAATATCAAATTCAGACAGTAGGATTTGCCATCTAGCCATCCTCCCATTCAGAGCGGTCGCCTCCATCATGTATTTTAGGGGGTCTAACTTCGAGATTAGCCGTGTGATACAGCATGTATTGTCTCAATCTCTGGGTTGTCCAAATCACGCACAAACAGTTTTTCATCGGTGAATATCTCATTTCACCATCAGTGAATTTCTTACTGAGATAGTATATCGCCTTCTCCTTTCTTCCTGTATCGTCATGTTGACCTAACACACATCCCATAGAGTGATCAAGCACTGTTAGATATAGGATTAATGGCTTATCAGGGCGCGGAGGTGACAGTACTGGGGTTCGACAAGTACTGTTTGACCCTGTCGAAGGCTTCCTAACATTCATCATTCCATACGCCGGGGTTATGTTTCTTCAAAAGACGGAATATAGGATCACATTTCTCAGTTAACTGTGAGATAAACCGAGCAATGTAATTTAGTCTACCGAGGAAACCTCGAACTTCTTTTGAGTGTGCGGCGGAGGCATTCTTGTATGGCTCGGACTTTGTCTGAGTCGATTTCGATCCCCTTCTCGCTGACTATGAAGCCCAACAGCTTGCCAGATCTAGCCCCAAAGGTACATTTTGTAGGATTGAGTTTCAATTGGAACTTCATCAATCTCAGAAATAGCTTCTGCAAAACTTGGATATGTTCTTCCTCCGTTCTAGACTTCGCAATCATGTCATCCACATAAACCTCAATCTCTTTATGCATCATATCGTGGAACAAGGTCACCATGGCCCTTTGATATGTAGCCCCTGCGTTTTTTAACCCGAAAGGCATTACTTTGTAACAGAATGTGCCCCACAGTGTTATGAAGGTGGTCTTTCCCATATCTTCAGGGTGCATTTTTATCTGATTGTATCCGGAGAAGCCATCCATGAAGGAAAATAGTGAAAAGCCTGCCGTATTGTCTACCAGAGTATCAATATGAGGCAAAGGAAAGTTATCCTTTGGGCTAGCCTTGTTGAGGTCTCTATAATCCACGCACATCCGTACCTTTCCGCCCTTTTTCGGGACAGGCACGATATTGGCTACCCATTCTGAGTATTTGATTTCTTGCAGGAATCCAGCGTCGAACTGCTTTTGGACCTCTTCCTTTATTTTCAGTACTATATCTGGTCTCATCCTTCGAAGTTTCTGCTGAACTGGCTTGCAATCCCTCCTTATTGGTAAGCGATGTATTGCGATATCAGTGCTTAAACCAGGCATATCTTCATAAGACCATGCGAAGACGTCCTTGAATTCTTGCAGCAGTTTGATAAGATTCTGCCTTGTTTCCCCGGCTATACATGTCCCAATGTTCACCTCTTTCCCTTCTTCTAACATCACAGTCTCTACTGCCTCCTTATGGGGCCGAATCTGTCTCTCCTCCTGCTCTTCTATTCTCAACCAATCAGGAGACAGGTCATCGTCCGTGTCATCTTCGAAATCCTGCAGATCTCCTGGGCACACGTCATGCTCAAAAGGATATTTCGAATCCGAGGCGGCGTTGCTCAAGTCATTGACATCTGGGGACCTGTTGCAGTTTAAGAAAATACGGGTGGAATGAATGAATTTGTGGATGAACAGTTGTATGCATGGTGATGTGAAAGATGACTGGAGAACAAAGAAAGGAAATGTTTGCTTCGGAAAATGCATTTTATTGATATAACGATACGTAAACATGCGCCTATTTCACAAAAGAAATCCTGCCACTCTTAGGCTCGGAGCAACAAGTGTGTCCTGAACATTACTCTGAAGGGACCCTAAACACTACAGGGATTTCTTCCGCAGTCCAATTATTCAAGATGTCTTCCGATTCATAAGGCTGGATATTCGGCAAGGCTCCTCCGCCAACTGCCTCCTCAGATAAGGCGCTAATATAGACATTGCCTAACATTGCCGCGATGTCTTCTCCCTTCAGTGTCCTCTGCTCAGAGTGGATTACCCCTCCCGACACAAAGGTCTTGGATATGTGCGGGATTATCATGGGTTCCCCCTTGGTTTCTTTCCCGCTCAAACGGGTGAGTCTTCTTTCCCGTCTCTTTTCTAACTCCTCCTTCTTTTGCCTTGCATCTGGTCTGAATCCCAGGCCAAAGTGATCCTGTTTCTCTCTCAGTATTGGGGCCGTTATTCTCCCCTGAAGGTATTTTCCAAGCCCTCTCCCCGGTAAGGCGCCTTTTCCCACGGTCATTTTCAGACCCATCTTTGTGGTCCTCGAGATTTTTGGCTCCAGGATCTTGTTTCCTTCTATGACAAAGGTTGCGTTCACGAACTCGAGAGGTCGGAACGAGCATTCCGTTGCCTCGTCGTTTGCCTCCACGTAAGGCATGTCACTGGTCACGGTGGCGATGATGTCCTCCTCAGCTTTTATCGTTATTAGTCGGTCATCCGCTATCAATTTCACCTTTTGATGTAGTGATGAAGGTACTGCTCCGGCTGAATGTATCCATGGTCTCCCCAATAGGCAATTGTAGGAAGGTTCGATGTCCATGACCAAAAAATCTATTTCGTAAATAGTTGGGCCAATCAGTAAGGGCACCTCGATTCTCCCCATGACCCTTCTTTGAGTCCCGTCGAAGGCTCTTACCACACTTTGGCATTCCTTCATGTATGAACTATCCACCGGTAACCTGTTGAGGGTGGATAAGGGTAGCACGTTTAGCGCAGACCCGTTGTCTATCAGGACCCCCGGCAATGTGTGCCCCTTACACTTAGCGGTAACGTGTAATGCCTTGGTGGATCCTCTACCACCTGTGGGTATTTCATCATCATTAAAATGAATGAAGTTGTCTGTGCTTATATGGCCGATTAGTCGATCCAACTTGTTAACCGAGATGTCACTAGTGACGTAGGTTTCATTTAAAACTTTCATTAGTGCGTTCCTGTGTACTTCTGAGCATTGGAGCAAGGTCAATACGGATATGCGTGCCGGCTGTTTGTGTAGCTGTTCTACCACACAATACTCACTATGTTTTAGAAATTTCAGGAACTCTTTAGCCTCTTCCTCAGTCACAGGCTCCTTGATCTTCGGCTCGGGTTCAGCTGGCCTCCTCTTCTCTTGTTCCACCATTGGAGCTTTCCCCTTTACTAAGTCGTAGCGCTTCCCGCTTCGAGTATGGAAGCCTTCGTTTGAATCCTCCTTCGTCTCATTAGTCGAGCTTTTTGCAACTTCTACATTACACTCGTAGTTCCAGGGAACTTCCTTGCTATCTTTGTAAGTGAATGCAGCGGGCTTCCGTATTATCACTTTCGGTGTCACCCGTGTTCCTATCTCATTGCTAACGGAGACTACTACCTCGCACCCATGATTCCGTGGAACCTCCCTATTATCTTTAACTTCAGCGGGCCTCCGTATGACCACTCTTGGTGCTACCTGTGCCTCTGTTTTATCACTTTTGGGGCGTGAAATAGTAATCATCGGAAGATTAACACTTGAACTTTTTACTGTTGATTCTGATGCGCATATGCTCTTATCTTCTGCTCCTTCCTCATAGAATTCGACTTCTTTATTGTCCATTAGGTTCTGCACTAGGGCTCTGAATTCTCCGCAGGTCTGAATCTCATGTCCCAACTCTTGGTGGTGCTCGCAATAGTTTGTGAGTTCCTCTCGACTTTCTTCCGCAACAACCAATCCATGTTTGACCATTTCTTTCCAGACCCATCTCAGGGGAGTCTTGACCTCTACGATGTTTGTTTTGATCCTTTTTTCTGCACTTTCGCTGATCGCGTTAATTCCGCCCTTGGCGTGATTAGGTAAAGGATTTGTTGCATTTGGCATATCATCCAATTCGACCACACCCATGCCGATAAATTTCTCTACCAATTTCTTGAAAGCCAGGCAGTTCTCTATTGAGTGCCCCGTGACTCCTGCATGGTATTCACACTGGGCGTTCGTGTTGTACCACTTGGGGTACGGAGGTTGCATCGGTTTGAGATGAAAAGGGGACACAATATGTGCATCGAATAGGGTTTGATACATTTCCTTATACGTCATTGGTATCGGCGTGAATTGGGGCTTCTCATTATCCCGTCTTGAGGTGCTAGCTTCTTTCTGGGGTAACCCCTGCTGCCCCGTGGTAGTTGCTTTTGGCTGGTTAATGGTGATTGACTTCGGGTGTCCTATGCTTGCGCTATTTACCTCATTTTCTTTCTTTCTTGGGGGCATTCTTTTGGCACTTTCCCCCGTTTCGATCCCTCCACTCTTTATGAGGTTTTCGATCATTTCTCCGGTCGTCACGACGTCTGAAAAGCTCCGGGTCGCACTGCCTATCATATGCATGAGGAATGGGGCCTTCAGTGTACGGATGAAGAGCATTGTAGTTTCTTTCTCTAGAAGTGGTGGCTGGACTTGGATGGCAACCTCCCTCCACCTTTGTGCGTATTGCCTAAAGTTTTCGTTCCCCTTCTTTTCCATGTTTTGAAGAGTGATCCTATCGGGGGTTATGTCCGTTACGTGGTTGTATTGCTCCAAGAATGCTTGAGCCAAATCATCCCATGAACAAATTTTGGCACGACTCAATTGATTGTACCATTTGGCTGCAGCTCCCACCAGGCTGTCTTGGAAACAATGGATCAGTAGTGGGTCATTAGTAGTGTAGCCCGCCATCCTTCTACAGAACATGGTAATATGGGCCTCTGGGCAGCTTGTCCCGTTGTACTTTTCGAACTCAGGTGTCTTAAAGTTGTACGGGAGTACCAAGTCGGGGACTAAGCTTAAGTCGTTGGCCTTTATTCCCCGACGTTTACCGGCATTTTCCAGGGCTTTGAATCTCTCTTCCACCCATTTTGGCAGTTCTTGTTTTGCCTTTTCAGCCATCTCATCCAGATCTGGGACACCGAGACTGACCAGATTTTCTCTTGGGTTGGTGCCTGAACCCGTCGGGAGGTGTGTCGGTGTTATGGTTTCAGCATGATATTGTGGCCTGATAGTGACAGACACCCTTTGGGGATGCGCATCTGGTGGTGTTTGAGCCTCTGGTGGGGGAAGGGCGAGATTATCGCTGTCGTTCCCTGAGCTAGTGGCAACGCCTCGTTCTTTAGACAGCAATTGCATTATTTGGTCCACCATTCTGTCCTGGGATTTTTGCATCTGCTCAATCATGTCCTTTTGGGTTTTGGCTAATTGCTCCTGTAGTTGCGCTTGTTCTTTTATTTGATCCTGGATTTCTTTTTGCATTTGTTCTAGTTTTTCCATCTTTTGATCCATTATTCTTGTTTTTCCTCTCGTACCGTAGTGATGTTCCAGGGTAACTGCCATAATTTTAGGGTCCTTCTGTGAGATTCGATGTGTACAATGCAATAAATGTAAAAAGACGCCAATTATGATTCAACTCTATATAGGAAACTTCTTTAGAAGACCTTCTTGTGCGATTCGATGTGTATGATGCAATGCAAATACGTGAATGCAAAGAGAAGGCATCGATTCCGATCAACTTCATTTTAGAAGACTTTATGAGAAGGCAAGATCCTTTACATAAAACGGATTACAAATACGCTTTGGCCCTTAAGCCCAAAGTTTTGATTTTTCTAAGTAAAGAAGTCAGCTCTTGGTTACGATCCGCCGGTAGCTCGTATTTCATGCTCACAATCTCGGCTTGGGACGCCAGGGCTTGCAGGTGATCAGCCACTTCCCTAATCTGAACTATTGCTTCGCCCATGAGGTAGTCTCGATCTCTAACTTGCCTGTGGGAATGGTCAAGTTCCTCCTTCCATTGCCCTTCTCGTGCTTCTAAAAGATTAATTCGGAGCTCGCAGCCATGTAATGTTGTCTCTAATCCTTCGATCTTTCCCTTCATTTCTTCGATTCTGCTTAGACTCAATTTCAATTCGTTTTCTGAATTGCGGCTTTGGTAGTGATGTAGGGACCGTCCAAGTTCAGCCATCTTAGCTTTTAATCCTTTCTTTTCTTTGTGGCTCTCTGCAATATCCTTTTTCAGGATCTTATTTTGTGTTTGTATTTCCTGGAACTTTTTCTCCCAACCGCTAGCTTTGTTTTTTTTCTCTTGAATCTCGCGTCGCCATTGCTCCGGAGTTTTTCCTAATCCCGCGTTTCTTATTGTCAGACGCATCTTCTTATACTCCATCTTCAGATCATCTCGGTCTTCCTCTATTTTCTCTTTTTCCTTTCTTAACTTCTCAGCTTCCGACTTTTGTCCATCTACGTCTAACTTGAGGAGCATCTTCTCTTCTTCTAGCCTCTCTATTTTTCTTTCAAATTCCGCGCTCATCCTTTCGAAATCCCGTTTCACAATCTCCAGTTCTAATGGGGCTACTCGCAAACACTCCTCTCTTGACCGGGCACCCTCGGGATTTGGCTCAGGGATGTTGTCATTGATCCTTCTAGCCCTCCATTCTCTATACTCCGAGGTCGTCATCGGGCCTATGGATAGTCTCTTCATTCTATGAATCTGATTCCAGGCACTAGAGATCTCTTTAACCTTTTTCTTATAGTCCCCCCTTCATATGAGAACTCACATTGAGCTAACCCGTATGTCGCTGGCACGAACTGTCTTGAATTATATTGTCTCAGGACCAGCAGTGGGGCATATGCAGTAGCACCCCAAATTCCTAGTAGAGAAACCCAGTCGAAGCTCCCACAACGGTAAAGGATTTGGTCGGTAATCAACCATGGAGCTTTCCACCCAATGTCATTTTCTTGAAGGTTTTGGAACAGCGCGATCCAACTTTCTTCGGACACATCCTCTCTTCTAGATGTAGCTGCTATTTCTTCTAGCGGGGAGTAATTCTCTGTTATGAATCGATATGACACTTTCTCCACTTTCCAAAAGTGACTATGGAACCAAGCCAATAATAGCTGCGCGCATCCAATAAACCTGCCTTCACCCATTCTCCTACACGCATTCAAGGACCTGAATGTTTCAGCTAAGATGGCAGGTACAGGTGTGACCCCTTTGTCTAATCGGCTGAATAGATCAATAACTGCTTCGTCGATGTGCCTCAAGGCTTTTGGGAAGATTATCAGACCGTAAACACACAGGGCAAAGACGTCAATCCTCTTCTTTGCATCGGGATGCGCCAAAATCAAGTCTCTCAAACATATCCAGGGTATGCATTTACCTCCACCCTTCCTTTGCATTCTGGCCGAGACCCATTGTTCGCTCATTCCGGTGATGCTCATTAATTTCTTCACCAAGGTTGGGCCGTTAACTGCTTTGGAATAGGCTTTGTCGACTTGAATTCTTGGGCAACGTAACAAGGCCGTATATTCTTCTACCGTGGGAACTAGATCCACCTTCCCAAAGGAGAAACAGCTATAAGCAATATTCCAGAACTGGGTCATTGCTCGGAATAAGTGCTTATCTATTTTGACGTCAATCAGGTAAGGCAGGTCACCGTAAGTGCCATAGAACAGCTGTTTCGTCTCGTTATCCCACTGAGTCCAGATTTCTTTCAACTCATGGAGCTCGTTCTGAGTGACACTAATGTTGGTGAAACCCCGTAGTTCCGACACGTACCCCTCAACCAAGCTATCCCCTTTTTCTATTTGGCATTGCTCTGACCATGTGCGGATGGCCGCGTTGTCTTCCACTTTATCAAGGAATTTGCTTTCCATAACTAGCTTTCTAACTCAGAAACTGACCGTGAATCGATGCCTCTTAAAATATGAAATGATATGCACAAGATAAAACGTAAGAAGTTAGTACCATGGAATACAAAGCGAGTGAAATAAGCAAACACTTATATGGGTAGCTACTAAGGTTTGACATAGTTTTAGCTCGGGGTGGATTCTTAGGCTCTTTACATGTGGTTGAGTTCTAAAGTTCAAGGTACCTGAATCAGCAGATTCCTCGATCCTCACCCATTATAGGCTCATATGGACCGAGTTCGATTCAGGGGAATACATTTCCCTATGGCCATGCGGAAGTGAAAACTTCACGAATACATAGGTACGGATGTATCCCGAAAGCAGTCCACTAGCCCATGCGGAGGTGAAAACCTCACGAAGGCATAGCTTCTCGCTCCCACTTAGAGGTGTGACCCGAATGGTCATGCAGATATGAATGCAGAAATATCAACATTATTGCAATCCAGCACCCACAAAATTGAAAATCGAGATAGAATGAAAACGATCATTTTTATTGATTTTTAAAACGCTTAAACAAATTGGAATAAAAAGCCTTCTCATCTCGAAGCATTAAGAAGCCATATCCAGTAAGTTAGGACATAGCATGCTGAGTTCTCGAGAGTAAGATAGGACACAATTAAGGTCATTGTTATTTTGAAAATTCTTACCTCGAAGTAACGAGACGTCATACCCAGTGAGTTAGGGCACGACACTTTGTATTCTCGAGGATAAGTTTTTTACTTTAAATCGAGAGAAGAATGATTTTTTTTTTTAAAAAAATGACTCTCCAAATTTTGACAAAAGGACAAAACGTAATCAATTTTATGGCCTGACTCTCGAAAAAGTCCCCAGTGGAGTCGCCAAGCTGTCGTAACCATTTTTTTTGGGGGAAATCAACCTTGGGTTTTGAAAATAGAGAAAACGGGAGTCGCCACCGATCTTTTATTAGGTGCGATCGGGCCACCTATAAAATATTTTGGTCTACGAGTTTCGAGAAAATGGGCTCGGGAGTCGGTTATGTACGAGGAAGGATTAGCACCCTCGTCACGCCCAAAATTGGTACCAAATTGATCAATTAATGTCCTTATGTCGGAACTTGAAAATTGTAAAAAGATTATAAAATTGTAAATCTCATCTCGAAATAACGGAACGTCACATCCAGTAAGTTAGGACACAACGTATCGAATTCTCGAAAATAAGTTTTTATTTTTATTCAAAAAAAATTGTTTATTTTAAAAGGTATTTCATTATTTAGGCTAAACAAGAAAAATCGAAACCTAGTAAGTTAAGGTACGATTTTCCCGAATTCCTAAACATGAAATGTTACCTTTACGAAGGAAATCAATTTTGTATTAAATAAGTGGAGCACGGATTTGTAACAAAATACATGAGGTACAATGGAATGGAAGTAAGAGCATATATGAAGTGATGTAAGTATAAAGATATGAATGAAAGTTAAATAAGTAATAATATATACATTTATACATCATATAATAAGAGTAACAAAGTAATAATAACAATAATATCAATAATAATATAGTGATAATAAATATAATAGTTCTGACACATATGTACAAGCAATAGTACTATATTAGTATTATAGGAAGAATAATAAGATAATGGTATAATGATAAAATAATAGTATAGTAATAATGATAATAATAGGTATATACATGCAGCTAATAATATTACTAATAATAATGATAATAATAATAATAACAATAATAATAATAATAATAATAATAATAATAATATAAAATATGTACAATATAATAATAAGTAATATAGTAATAATAATGATAATAATATAATATGCGATGGTATAAAATACATACGAAAAATAATATGAGCATAGCAATAATAATATACAATATATGTACAAAATAAATAATATAACTATAGTAGTAATACTAAAATAATAATAATGATAGTGAATGTAATAATAATAATAGGAACAATAACATAAAAATAGAAATAATAGTAATAGTAATGGTAAATATGATAATAACAATAATGATGATAATAATAATAATAATAACAATAATATCCAAATTATAATTACAGAAACAGTCAAGGAAGGGCTAAATTGAAATCAAGATAAAGTTAGAGGGGTTAAAATGGCAATAGACCGAAGTGGAAATAGTACTCGGGATTAAAGTGCAACACGCGCGTAACCTAGAGGGACCAAAAAGGAAATAATCCTGTTCTCTACACGCTGCGTTTTGCACGGGACTAGATTAAACAGAAGTAAATATGTTGGGGTCAATTCGAAAATAAATAAAGAACTGGATCAGAAAAGTGGAGAAATGCGGAAGGACCAAAAGCGCAATAAACCCCTTTTGTAAAAACACGCGGACCTTAAAGCGGGTCGGGTCGGTCGGATCGGGTCAAGGCTAAAACGACGTCGTTTTGATAGGCTATATAAGGCCAAATTTCAACAAAAAAAATCACTTTTCATTTGTTCTAAAAAAAAACTCTCTTAACCCCTCGTTTTTCTCTGCAGAGGGGAAAGGTCGGAGCGATTTCCGGTGGGGGAGGGCCGCTAGATGCCGCCGTCGGCCACCGTCGCCGGCCACCGCACGCGGTGGCCGGAATTCGCAAAAAGGTATTTTTTTGTTTTTTTTTTGTTATAAATATATGTATATATATATATATGTATATATAGATATATAGTTGTGGATATTGAAACAACAAAAAAAAAAAAAAATAAGAATAAGTATATAAGCAGATTCGAAAAGGGAAAAGATAAAATAGATAAACTACCTCTTTGCCAACTTCCCTATTGTACTGATTTGCTACTTTTGAATATGTTTCTTTTCTTATTGATTTTTTTTGGAAAAAAAAAGGCCCTGATTACATCGATTTTTCACGGCTTTATAGCCGAAAGATTACAATCGTTTTCTTATTCTATTATTTGCTCCATATCTCGTCCTCTGTTTCTGCTTCTGGTGCTGCTTGCAGGTGATGGGCGAGGCGTTGGTGGGAACTGTCAGTGTGGTGCGCTCGTGGGGTGATGGGACGTGGCAGAGGGCGCCGATCGAGGCACGCGTGGTGTGCTACAGAGACACGGCGCGTGGTGTCCACGGAAGGAGGCCAAAGGTCAGTGGCCAGTGGCAGACGAAGGGTCGACGGCGCCAAGAGACCTAGGGTTTTGGCTACCAGCTTAGTTTTTGGGTTTTGGGCTTATTGGGTTGATTGGGCTTTGCGGATTTGGGCTTGTAAAAATGGGTGCGGGGGTTGGGTTCTGGTTTGATTAAATTTGGCTCTTGTTTATTCTGTAAGTGGACATTTAAAAGGACTTTATTAATGTTTTGGGTTTTCAATTTGGTTTTATTTGGACTAAATGGGCCCGGGCAGAAATTGGGTATTACACTTGGATAGTTGGATGTCTAAAAGAAGTGGCACTTGGATTTCTTCAACTTTGGCAGCTAAAGATGAACAAGCAACAGCAGCTAATTGACTCATCCATGGCTTGTCTTGCTGAAATTTAAGCTTCAAATGAACATATCAAAGTAATTCACAACAAAACCATATGGTAAAAGCATTGAACCTATGGTGTTCTTTGATCATAAAAAACCACCCCAAAGCTTCTCTGCGAGGTAAAACCGGAGGCTTGTTTAAGTTAACATCAATGAATCCATGGTGGGTTTATTTCTCTCTAGACATTAAAGCAAACAGCTCATCGTCTTGTTCGAAGAACAAGTCATTGTGCTGGTGGATCGGTACCTATTCTGCAGTTAATCTATTCAAAATCCCTCTCTAAACTGCTATTTTATTTAATTTTCGGTTCACCGATCAGTCTGATCCAATTCAAATAATATTGCTATGAAGGGTTTTCTTAAAGTTTGGCTAACAACTTAAGCAATGATTCGATAATCAGTACATTACACCAGTACTTATTGAGTAGGAAAACTTATCTTAGATCCAAGTTGATTTAACAATTAGAGTTGAATATCAAAGAAGAAAGTTGTTTGGATTTTGATTTGAAGATTTGTGATATTTAAAGTTGTTCCATAAAAAAGTGAACTATATGAAAGAAAGGGAAAGCGAACTTTGGTTGGTATAGGCAAAATGAATAGAGAATATCATAATAATGATTTTAACAGCTTAGTGACTTAAATGAAAACTTTTAAATAATTTATTGATTATTTTATAACTTTTTGAAATGAAATGACCAAAAAAAAATTTATTAATACTTTAATGACATTTAATACAGTTACTCAATTAAAAGACACACACACACAAAATTAGGTGCCATCTAAATAAAGAGTTTAAATTATATTAGGATGATATTAAAAAATCAAATTTTAAGCATCCAATAAACGTGTGCCACTTCATATTTCTAAAATAATTTTTAATTAATGTTATATATTTTTTATTATTGGATCAATTTTTCTTAATAATATTTTAATCTAATTAATATTGATTAATTAAATAAAATTAATATAAAAAATTAACTAAAATTAACAAATAATAATAGTAAAAATGGAAAGTGTCATAAGTAAGATTAAATTAATTTCACTTGAGCTTTCTTAACCTTTCATATAAGTAAAATTTCAACGTTACAACATTTTGAATTCAAAATATGGAAATTAGAGAATAATGTGGTACATATAACTTCGCACCAGAGTAAATAATAATAACAAAATGAAACAAAACAAGATTTCAGAGTGAATAATTCACCTTTTAATTTATCGGTAATTTATGAATATCGAATTTCTTGACTATCGATCAAGAAGAATCAACATTTTTTTACAAAATCAAGAGATTTCTTACCTTCATGAGCATTTCCGAAAAAGTTTTTCATGTAATCAACAAACATAAATTCTCTATAATGAGCAATTCCGTCTTTTTCTACAAGGTGAGGTAATGGTGCAATCTTTTCGGTTAATTTTGGAATCGTAAAGATTGGTATTGACACCCTTGATGTTGTGTTTGTAGTACGAACTCTATGTTCTGCACTTTTATACCTTTTATTGCTTAATACCTGCAAACAAAAACAAATTAGTTAAATTATAATTAGGTTTAGAGCTCGGGATAATATTTGACAGATTTAGATCTTAGTTCAGTTAGTTCATGCAATCACCTTTAAAAGATAATATTTAAAAATTTGAATCACAATCATAATTGTAAAAACCAAAATGATCAGACCAACCAATTGAATTAAAAACGAGGTCATTAGATTCCTTTATACTAAAAGGATACAAATTTATCCTTAACCTTAGCTCAATTAGTTGAAGCAATCTATCAAAATCAAGGCTTGTTTTAATAATAATAAAAAAAGAAGTAGTAGTCAAAAACATATAATTGAACGATTGATATGTACCTGTAACATATCTCCAACGTTGATGACCAAGGCACCGGGAGTAGGAGGGATCTCTACCCATTCTCCCTTCTTTCCAAATCTCATATCTTCTTCGATTTTCACATACAAACCACCAATTCCATCTTGTAATAAAACTGTAAGAGTGCCCATATCAGAATGACGCCCTACTCCTACCGTAAGATCCGGATTAGGACATGTTGGATAAAAATTCATATTAACCATCTTCTTATCAATGAGTGCATCAATTTTTGGATCGACCAATTTCATCCCAAGATTTACCATCAAAACTTCAAGCAATTTTCTCACCATCTTGATTGATGTCCTCAAGTACTCAAGTGCAACATCCCTAGACAACAAAAGCAATGTAAGTATTTCTCAATTCTATTAAAAGAATGTTTTGATAGTATTTAATTTAAGAGTGAAGACGGTTCAGAATTATTTAAAAAAATTATGACTAATTTGTAATAATTAATTTTTAAAAATAATTGAATCGAACATTAATAATAATTGAATCAACCCCAACCGATTTTTACATGTTCAAATCTATTCGTCTCATTGATTTTTTAAAATTTAAATTTAGGTTAATTACACCTAAGGTCATTAAATTATTAGTAAGTTTATATTTTAGTCATTTAACTTTAAAAAGTTACAAAATGATCATTAAACTAATCAAATGTTTTTATTTAAATCACTGAGTTGTTAAAATCATTGTTGCATAGTCTTCCTTGTTCTTACCACTTACACTAATCGAAGACTCTCATTTCTCTTCTCTTATACAGTTTAGATTTTTTTTTCATGAAACAATTTTGAACACCACAAATTTACAAACCAAAATTTAAACAACTTTTCTGAATAGCCGCTTAGAACTCGCCAACTAAACTTTTTTTTAAAAGAAAAACTTAACAGTCCAATGTCTTAAATAAAATTTTTTGAATAATTCAGTGACCTAAATAAAAACTTTTAAATAACTATTTTATAACTTTTTGAAATTTAGTGACCAGAACATAAACTTACTAACAGTTTAATGATCTTGAGTGTTTAATGGGTAAACTACACCTAAGATCACTAAACTATTAGTAAGTTTAGGTTTTGGTCACTCAACTTCGAAAGATTACAAAATGGTTACTAAACTATTCAAAAAAAATTTGTTTAAGTCAATTTGACAATCAGTGTCGGAAATCAAAGAAGAGAGTTGTTTATATTTTGGTTTGTAGTTTCATGACGTTCAAAGTTATTTCATGAAAAAAAAATTGAATGTCGAAGAGAAGAGAAATGATAACTTTTGATTGGTGCAAACAATGTGAACAAAGAAAATCATACAATAACGATTTTAATTACTCAGTAACTTAAATGAAAACTTTAAAATAATTTAATGACTAATTTATAACTTTTTAAAATTAAGTCATCAAAACATAAATTAACTAATAAAAATGCTTTTTTCGTCGCACCTTATCTCAATGGGCCAATGTTGAAGAGCTTCTGCATCATTAACGTACTGCAAACTGATGTAATCTTTCCACTCCAAAGCTTTCTCTTTCTCAGGCACGAAGCTCGTTCCATACTTCACCAGCGGCGTCGGACTAACTTCCGACCGATAAACGGCCTTCTGTTCCGGTGGCAGGCCGAAGAACTTATTCGCAGTGTCTTTCAGCGATTCCAGCAGATCAACCGGGACGCCATGGTTGATTACTTGGAAGAAGCCGAGAGTCTCGGCAGCTCTAACGATCTCGACGGCGACTTCATCGTGTTCAGGTCCGTCTAGTCTCGACAGATCGATCGGCGGTTGCTCGTGTTTTCGCGCGCTTTCCTTGTCGATCCGCTCTCTCGGCGGTTGCGTGTAAGCCTCCGGCACCGCGGTTAAGCCGGAATCCACCATTCCTTTGACGCCGTTTCCGTCGCGGACGACGAAGTTGTAGAGTGAGGTGCCGTCGTCGAAGCTTGGACCCATTGTTGAAGGTTTATATAATTTAAATGATCTAAAAACTAAGATTTGAATGAATATATGAGCAGTAAGGTCACCCTATAAATAGAGGAGAAATGGCCGAAATTTTCTACCTCTCATATGGTTGATAATAATTAACAATTGGTTTAATATCTTATTAGTCCCTGTACTATAAGAATTTGATATTTAATCATTACACTTCTTACTTCTTCAATTTGTCAAAACATTCTTTTTATTTCACGTCAATCCTATCACATGCCATAGGATAGTTTAATCAAAATTTAAAATTCACAAATATTAACATAAAATATTTAATGATAATAATAAATAAAAAAGTATGAAGACTTAATTTGATTTGTGAGTTATTTTTCATATAAATTAATATTTAACTTTAAAATATTTTAGTCTCTAATAAATTAATTATAAATATTAAATAGATTTATAAACTAACTTACATTAAAGCCTGTTTAATGTAAAATATAAAATATTAAAAATTTATATCAGTCTATAATTTATAAAAAATAATTACATACTCTAAACTTAAAAATAAGGGATAAATCTTAAAATAGCACATGAAATTTTGATTTAATGTACAATTTGATACCATGAATTTTAATTTGGTGTAATTATACACATAAAACTTTGATTATGGTTCAAATGTATACATGAATTTGTTATTGTGATTCAACTATACACATTTAAAGAAATAAATACGTCAAATTTCTTTTCATATTCGATAAATATAATTATTTGTGTATGTAATATATAAACATAAATTGATGCTATATCAATAATTGTTTTAATAATTTGTGAAAATTGAATCAAATCAAAATTTCATGTATAACATTGTATATTTAATCAAAGTTTATATATAGTTTTGAGATTTATCCCAAAAAATAAAAATACAAATACAAAATTTCTTCTCTTTATTTATTTTTCTATCTTTTTTTTCTCTTTTCTTGGTCAAATTATAATGTTGGTCTCTCTATTATGCTCAAATTTAGGATTAAACCCCTATACTTTTTTTTAACATAATTTGGTCTCTCTATTTTATAATGTTATTAATTACTTCAAATAGCTAACACTTTTAACTATTCTGGTTAAAATAGTGATGTGTATCTTTTCTTAAATTATCCCGTTCTAACTATGTCATGGCTTAATTACCTTATAATTAATCAAACACAAAATTTCTTCTTTATTATTATTATTTTTTTTGCTAGAATGATAAATTTAAGGAAAAATCGACTTCAACATTTTAATTGAAATTGCTAATGTATAAAACTACATTAACAAATTATGTCAAATTAAATCATAAGGACTAAATCTCAAACTTGAGAACAATTAAAGGACCAAACCCACAAAATTGACATTATATGTTTCTCTCTTTCCCCCTCCCCTTATTCTCCATTATAGATTTTAGAAACGGCAAACTTACTTGAGAATTAAAACAAAAAATATATATGAATAGTTAAAAAAATAATATGGATAGTATTTTTTAAAATATTTTTAATTTTGAAATGGTAAAAGACATCGATATTTTTATAATCATACTTTTTTTTTAATTTTAAGATTTGAAACTTTCATTTCTTTATTATTTTATTCACTAAATTAATATGTTTGATTCACTCCGAAAATCAACCTCTATCTCAAATTGTTTATGGGTGACTCTTGAGTTGAATTACTATTAATTTAATATAATAAATAAAAGGTTAAAATATGCTATTAACCTCATTACTTGCATAGAATTGAGATTTGGTCCATGTATTATAAAACTTAAAAAATTCAATTCCCTTACTTTACCAATTATTATCTTCGTTGGTAGCATCTGTCAAAATTTCTCAAATTATTTTTTTTTTTTTTGTTAATAATCATATGTCATATCATATGATATCAACCTAATAAAAATTCCAAATTTCTAAATTTCCAAATGTTAATAGAAATTACTTATAATTTTAATAATTAATCTGGAATTTTAAAGGAGAAAAGTAAAATGACTTAAATTTTAATTTTTTTTTTATTTTTAACTTTTTGAGTATTTCGATTCACTCAAATTAACTTTATTTGAAAACTCGATCAATATTAAATTTTTGTTTAGTTGAGCAGTTAAATTAAAATCAGCAATGGGAAATGTGTTTGGATTCATTTGCTGGTGACTGTGAGGTGCATTATAATGAAAAGAGAAATTGACCATTAAAGACATTAGAGTAATATTTGTATATAATAAACTTACAACATATTCCAAAAATTTAACAAATTATTATAATTACTAAAATATAAGTACATTATTTTTATATTTTATAGAAAGATAATTATTATATAAAATAATTTTAAGTTATAATTTTCTTAATAAATAATCATGTATAATATTTTTGTTTTTGTTTTTATTGTTGAAGTAATTATTTATTCTCAATTAGTTGACTTGAAATTTATATGTTTGTACCCATATAATAATATTATTAAAAAAATACATATAAAATTATTATATTGTCAAATAGATAAAAAAAAAAGATGGTGAAATTGAAAGTCAAACACTATCCTGTGATGCAATTACACCAAAAATTTTATAAATCCCACTAAAATGTGGTTAAATGAAATCCAAAGAGATCCTGAATCATTATTTTCGCTTGATAATTCCGTAGCAAAAAGCAAGCTAATAATTTACTTAAGATTTTGGCAATATTGCAAAATGCTAGCCCTTCAATTTTCAACTTGTTTTGATTTAATCCTCTAATGGCTAATGGGTTTAATTTATATCCATACATGGCAATTATTAGCAAAAGTAGAAGTTTCAAGTCTTTAATTACTCAAGTCCAAATCTCATCATGATTAATTATCATATACGAGTCTTTAATATTATCAGGCACAATTCCCACACAGAGGTGCGAATCCAAAAGGGCAGATAAAGGACTTGGTCCCAACAAGGAAAATTTGTAATTCAATCACTTCATAAATCATGAAATTATAAATTAATATGACAAGTTTATATTTTGATATTTCAAATTTTATAATTCAGTTCTAGTCCCGTAAAAAAAATTGGATTTACCCCTATTGCATGTGTGGATTTTGTACGTTATATTATGGTTTTTCATCTGTTTGTACTTTGTATTGATTTGATTATATTCTATAGTTATTCATATACATATTTATAATTGTATTTATACAAAAAAAAAATACAAACCCAAGAAAACTTTGAAGCTATTATCAAGAATTTTTTATAAAAAAAATTATAAACTCTAAATCAATATTTATCTCGAATGTATACTAGAGTATGAAAATATAAAAAAGAAAGCATAATAACATAATCAAACAACCTTTTTCTTTCTTTTTTTGGTAGAAAAGAGACAACACTAAGTGATTACAACAACCAAATCATAAATTAAAGGATCTAGACTCATTATGATCTTCAACCAATAATCTCAAACCAAAACTAGCGCAATTGCAAATAAACGGAGCAAAGAATCTCCTGTAACAACGCATGTAGCCATGTGGTCCGTAACCCTATTTTGATCACTTGAAATATGTTGGACACGAACCTCTAATATTCGTCGCAGCAAAAAATCTAATAACATTTTTCTTGTTCTCAGTAAAGATAAAGATGAAAATTATTGTAAAATATTATATAATTTATTAGGAAACATTCAACCAAAGTAATAAAATTTTATAATTTTAAAATTCAAGTGGTGACAAAATTGTCAAAGTAAAAAAGAAGGTAAAATATATTCAAAGATATAGTTGATATGCTTGATTGTATTGTACGACTTTCAAGTTTCAACCCTCCACTTTCAATGTTACGTCCAAAGTTCACAAATTTCGAAGCACATTCAATGACTTGAAATAATAAATATATATATATATATATATTTAGCAGATTAGTCCTTAGCAAGATCTTGAATTTTATAAATTCAATTTCGAGTGTTGTGATACATGAATCTCACGCCTATCATGTATGCAAGGATAAAGCCAGCAATTTATCATTGGAAACAAAATAAAATTTTAGAAGTTTGGGAGATTAAAGTTAAAAATTCTATTAAAAACTATTAAATTGAATACTTCATAACTAAAAGGGATTGAAAGAGATATCATACCCTTTTAAGTTTTAACTACGCCCTTGCATGTATGCCATATGTATCTAATGTGCATCACATTGATTGGATTTTACATATATTTATACATTATTGTACTTACTTACACCAGTGAAACTTTGAAAAGGGATATATTTTTATAAATAATTTACAATAATTTTTAAACAAAAAATATTTTTTTTGTTATTAATAATTATTTTGAATTTTTTAATTAAATTAAAAAATTATATATTAATTGTGATTTTTTATTTTATTTCCATTTTCCCTTAAACTAAAGACTAGAAGATCTTATATTCGAAATGGAAGTCTTGACGATTTCATTGTTTGAGTTTAATCTCCAAAATTGAAATTGAAATTTAATTTAATTAAATTAATTATTTTAAACAAATAATATATTTAAGGCTCTATAATATATATATATATATATTTATTTTTTTGAGAATTTATAATTAATTATTTTTCGTATCATTTTATGTTTTAATTATTTTTTCGTATTGTATTTGTGCTAAAAGTGAGTAAAATTTGATTTGTTTAAAAAATTTGAATTTCAAGTTAATCAAATCGATTTACTCGAATTATTCGAGTCAACTCGAATAAGTAATTTGAGTTTCGAGTTCGAATTGATTTGAATTTTGCAATTTGGATAACATATTAGTGTAAATATCTTTTTGGTCCTTGTCAAGTTTGAAAATGAGCAAATTGGTCTCTCTCAACAAAAATTACAAAATAATTCAAAATAAATTTCAAAAATTAAAAATAATTTTTAAAATTGCAAAATTTATATTTTTTAAAAATTTTAAAAAATAAAAAAAATATATAAAGAAAGTTAAAAAATTAAAAATTTAATAGAATAAAAGTTAAAAAATTAAAAATTTAATAGAATAATAATTTTGAGACCTAAATAAGTTAATTAATTATTCAAGTTTATCATACTAAATTATTATTGTTTATTATTTTACTTTGAAAAAGTTTTCAAATATATATGGTTTCAATTTTATGTGTTTTAACATGAAATTAATTATATTGTAACAATATTTTAATTTGACATGTTTAATTTTTTTAATTTAACTCGAACAATTTCACTTGATTCGAAAAAATTTCAAATTGAGATAGGATGATAAAATAAGACTCGTCAACTTAAATTTTTTTTTCTCGATTTAATTGAACACTCGCCCCTAATTTGTGGTACACAATTCTTATATCAACATGACAAAGAAAGTAATTAAAAATCATGAAAGTGTTCATGTTTTATATAAATATTTTTTCCCTGAAATTATGATGTTTGAAAACATAATCAAATTCAAATTGTTGTTCTTTTTTTTGTCCATGCTTGACAAAAGAAAAACAAGTTGAAATAAAAGCTTCTTCTTTCTTTCCTTTTTTTTTTTTTTATCATATTGATTTGGTCTTCTTCTTTAAGAATTTGGAATAAAAATTTGTGTTTACAGCAGCCCAAAAGGCAACTAATTCATATATTATTCACTATAATATTATTTTGTTCCTTTTTGCCTACCCCTTCTACCGTCAACAATATTAGGTAAAATATATATATATATATAATTTTTTAAATAAAAAATACCACAATTTGAATTTAAAGAAAAGTTATAAATATTAAAATTGAAATGTAATGTGATGTTTTAAAAGTAATGATGGTGGTTGATTGGTTGAATATATTAGATTGTTGACAGTAGCAGATTTAGAAATACGATTTAGTAGGATAAATTTATATTAACATTGTTGACTATATATTTTTTTACTATTAATCTTTATGTATAATTATTGAATAATTAAATTATACATATATATATTTATAATTTGGAGTATGAATAAAATTAAATTATACATATATTTTTTGGGGGGGTTATATAGGCGGTTTAATGTAATAAAGTTAATTTTAAAGGAGGTCTGATTAATTATTGATTCTGTAATGCCCCAAAATTCTTATTTTTATTTCTGTTAAAATGTGACTCAATTATGTATCTGCTTCAGTGGTTAAGTGTTCTGGGTGTGTATGTGAGGTCCTAAGTTCAAACCCTAGTTTTGTAAATTTTTGATATTTTTCTGATCTAAGCATTGTGTTTGGAGAGTGGGCTTATAATAAATCATTTGTAATTCTATATTAGAATAGGCTTGTTGATTTGGTGGTAAAGATGTGTATTGGTGATGGGGGTTTGGAGTTTGAATCCCTGCGCAGGCGTGAGAGTTTAATTTTGCTCGTTTGACCGAAAGAGTTTCGGTCAAACAGAAATTCTGAGTAGTGAGTGGTTAGTGGGAGGAAAATTAAGGGTGTTATTAGAATCTGATCAGTTGTGTTTACTGTTTCTCAAAATCCTTTCCTGCTTTTTTTTCCTCTCTTCTCCTACTCTCAAATTCTGATTTCTTTTTGCTTTCATTCGATTACTGTTGTGTTCCTCTTACAACTGTTGTTTGCGATCGTCAGTAAGTTTTGTTCTGCCACCATCTTGTTGTTTCATGGTTGGATTTTGAAAGGGGTTTATGTTTGATTTTTGATTAGGGGAAAATTAAAGTTTTGTTGGTGCTCCTGTAGCGGATTAAGCGTTAGAGGTTTAGTTTCGTCACCGGTAAGTATACGAATGCATTGTTGGATGTGATGAGTTACTGTTCGTAGTATAATTCCGTTAACTTTTCGAATGTAATACTGAAATTGGGCTTTTGGTCACGCTATTTTTAGGTTTTAGGAGGCTTAGGAGTAGTTTCACATCAAACCGATACCAGTGTGTACCTGAAACACAGAAGTCGAGCTTTCGGCAAAAGCCAAAAATGACTACTGTCGACGCCACACGGCGTGTGGTTGCCCGTGTGGTAAGCCGTGTAAGAGGACACAATCGTGTGGTCGACGAAGACATGACAATGCGTAGCACACGGCAGTGTGATGGCCGAAGTGTGGTCGTGGCCACAAAGGCTAAACCGAACTGGGCGTGTGATATCTGGGCCAGGCTGTGTGATCCATACGGGTAAGGCCAACCTAGGCGTGTGGGTCACACGGGCATGTGGGCTCACACGGTCAAGCCACATAGGCGTGTGGGCCCATTTAGCTAAAATGTTTCCTAGGGTTGCACGGGTCGCCCAAGTCGACTGTGAACTTGCTGTAGGGTCAGCAAGCGCTACTTAGACCCTAAATTGTGTTACCTGAATATATATAATGTATATATCGAGCATGTTTACTGATCTGTATGTATGACTGATAACTGTATTTTAGCATGTAAGCATGTATCTCGGTACGTCTGCATTGAGCATGTTTAGTTGCATCTGCATTGGGGTGGGATGATTGATTATTTGAGGAAGTGTACTGAAAGGCTTTCATGCCTATTATCTGGCAGCTCAGCTGCAATATTACTGATATGTGCCGCATTCGATACGACTTGGTGTGTAGGGTTGGGTGGGTGTTTTAAACCCCACATGGTGTGTACGGATGGTCGAAGATGGTGTGTAGAGGTTGGTGGGTAGGATACTAATTTCTGTTACTGTATGCATACTGATGAGCTAAGTCCCTAATTTATATCTGGAACTGAATCTGTAACGGGCTTAGGCCCAGACTGCATTTGACTGTATGCTTATCTTCTGTGGGGATTACACACTGAGTTTACGTAAACTCACCCTTTTCTGTTTTATCTGTACAGGTAATCTCCAGACTTAGACGGATCAGTGCAACGGAGGACTCAACAGTGACCACATGACTATTTAACTGGTTTAATTCCATTTAAGGTTTTTAATTCCTATTATTTTTGGAGTATTTCTGATGTAATTTGGACTTTTGGATTTTAATTGTTTTCATGAACTTTTGAACTGCAAAAAAAAACTCGATTTCATTTAAAACAACGTTTTCTAAACACAAACAGTTTTCTTTAAATATCACAGTTTTAAAAGCTTTCGCCATAGAATATGTTTTTAAACGAATCAAATTAGCAAGAAAATGATTTTGAAACCAATGAGAGATTAATAGAAGATAATAAACGGAAACGATTTTAACTTGATTAATTCGCTTTCAAATTCAATTCCACATGACATCGTCAGATTCGGCCATAATGTCTAAGCCGGGTTTGGGGTCTTACAGATTCGATCGACTATTTCTTTTAAGATAACCATGACGACAACAATGGAAAAAAAGTGCTTGTGAAAGAATGGCAACTAATCCATGACGTAGACCTCTATCTTTGATAAAACATATCATACGTTTCGTTGTTAGTGTAACAATACAAATGAAAATGTTTATTTAATATATAAGAGTTAAAATAGTTAGACATAAAAAAAAATTGTTCAAAACAAGGAAAAAAAATTATCTTTACCGTAAGCAAAGATAAGTAACAAAAAAAATGGATTATCGATTGTGTTTAACTCAACTAGTATTGTTGCTATTGTAATAACACATAGACATCGATTCGAACACACTTAAATGTGTTTTTTCTTTTTCAATATAAATATTGAGGAGAAGTTATGAGTACAGTTGATGAATATAATTGGTACAAATTAGATGTTTTTTATTGGTACGATATTAGTATTGATGGATACAATTGATACAAATTATTTTAATATTTTTTATATAATTCATATTTGTTTTACTATTTATATTTTGGGTTCGAGAGTACTTCATTCAAAAGTGCAACAACAAATTTTATTATTATGTTATTGTGCTCTCTCTTTTTGACCTTTGGAATTTTTTTTTACAAAGAAAAAGAAAACTTTTAATGAAAAGTCAAAAGCTTATAAATTAGTTGTCTACCAATCAATTAGATTTTCCTTTTTATATAGGATTAGGTGAGTTTGGTGAAGTGAAAAAGTAAGATAATTTAAAAAAAATATATATTGATATAGTAAAAATAGGCGGCTAAATTGTGCTATTAGTCCATACACTTCGTGATAGTTTTGGATTTACCTTTAGGTACCAAATTTCAAGTCCAAAATAAAATCTAATTCAAATTTTGTTTGGCCCTAATTATTCTTGAATAATAAATATTTTTATTTAAATTAAACGAAAGTATTGTTTTAAAATATTTAAATTTCTATTTTAAATATTTATTTGGGCTTGGAGCTTCTTTTCAAAAGGGCTTGGATTAGAATATCAAAATAAAATGGGCCGCATATATTGTAGATGCAATTACTTAATTCAATTTTAACATTGACACGTGGTTAAAATCTAGCCTTAGATTTCAGTCTCCCTAACAATAATAATGAGATTATTAAGATATATTGTATTTTAAAAGTGAGAATTTAAGTTGAAATATTAAAAATGAAATTATTGTTATAGACAATCACGAAGTCTAATAAGATTAATTTGTATAAACAATAAAAACGAACAATGATGATCGATACGTTGATTTTACTAAAAGAATAACTTTTTTTAGAATAATAAAAATGGTAACTTTATTATCAAAATTTAACGCGAGTACGAATATAAAGATATTCATAAATTAGGTCAAATTCATATATAGTACCAGTATTATATAAAATTGTCCAAATTTAATTTAGCTTGAAACGTGGGTTTCAAATTTTGTTAAACCTGGTTGATCAATAAATAAACGACTGTACAAATTCTATTTAGTTCCACTCATATCTTTTAAATTTTTATTTATTATTTTATATTTATCCATTTGATGTGTTCTTATATTAAATCTATAAATGTAAATAATTTAATATTTTTTAATATTTACATTATAATATATATATTCATTATATTTAATGGACCAGCCCAGACTGGGTCCAATCAAAATTTTAGGCTTGCTTATTAGGCTTGGCCTAAATAAAAATGTTAAGATCTGAGTCCGACTTGCATTAATTTTTTATATAAATTTTCTAAATATATATATATATATATATATATATATATAATACATCAAAAAATACTACAAATATTAAAATAAATGTTTCCCAATAAATTGAAAATAAATTAAAAAATATGTATATTTAAATAATACTAAGATAGGTGCAACTTAATAAATAAATGCTTCTAAAATAGTAACAAAATTAACAATAAAATAATAGTTGAACAATAACAACAAAATAGTAACAACATAATAGTGAAATGGTAGTAAAATAGTGAAAAAAATAACAATAAGAAAATAACAACAAACTAGTAAAAAAAAACGTCAATCTTTTTTCCATATCCGGGGCGGGCTCGGGCAAAAAAGTTTATCTGAGGTCTGGCCCATTTTCTAAACATGCCTATTTTTTTACCCAAACCTATTTTTTGAGTCTATATTTTTACCCAAACCCTCCTATTTTTCTGGTAGACCTTCGAACCAAGTCGAGTGACTCAACCCACGAGTAGGTATAAGTACACTTATAAAAAACTTGATAAATATTTAAGTAAAATAATAAAGGGCTTGTTTGGGGGTATGAGTTCAATCTTTTACCAATAATTTTAAATTATTTTATTTAAACATTTCGTATAAAAAAATAAAAAATAAATTTATATTAAAATAATAAAATATTTTAAATAGTAAAAATTAAAATATTTTTCATTTTAGGAGCCAGAGTCTCTATTTGCCCAATACAACCCCTAAATATTAATATATATTTAAAGTATTGGGATTTTTTATTCAAACAAAATAATTGACTAACATCATGCCATAAGTCAAAGGAAAAGAAAAGGGGCATATTTTGTTACTTCCAAACACTTGCATTTTGTTTTTTCATGAGGTAGTTGTCCTTTCCATCTCCAATTTTTCAAAAATTTATAAAGCAAGTTAATGTCAAAAGTAAAAATCTCAATGTAGGGGTGAAGTCAGAAAATTATTTTAGGGGCCGAATGAAATTTTAATTTTTAATAGTATATATATTATAATTTTAAAAAAATTAAATTAAATTTTTATAATTGTAAGGGGTAAAGTACAATTTTTTTCTTTACCAAATTAAACTTTTAAAAGACTTGATTAACAATTTTTTATTTTATGGAGATTCGAACTTTACTAACTCTTAGATTCGCTTCTATCTCAATGTCGTTGACCTTTGTCTTCCCTTAAAATAAATATCAAATCACAATATTTTATATATTATTATTTAATGCAAATTGTGCGAATTTGGACTTAAAGTATCAAACGTTCCAAAACCTTATGTTTCCATTAAATCAATTCTTATCAAATGCACATGTTTTATATATTATTAGTAATAATTAGGTGTAAATAGTAACTTACATTGTATTTTTAATAAAATGAAACTGAATTTTGATTAGAAATTGTAAATTTAAATATAAAATTTTATTTTTATAAAATAAAAATATTTGGTTAATTTACAATATTTTGTGTTTAGAAGAAGTTAAAAAATAAACGAAAGTCGAAGACTTTAAATGTTTGAAATTTAAGTTAATTATGTTTAAATGTATTTTGATTTTTGTTTATTGTGCATCGTATTGAATTAATTTTAAACACCGCATTTCAAACTTAAATACATATTAAATCCACAATAATTTAATGTAAAATTATTCTAATTTAAAATCCATAAAACCCTGAATTTTAATTAGGGTAAAGTATCTGAATAGTCATCTAACTTTGAGAGTATTTTTATTTTGTTCATTCAACTAAAAAAAATTAATTTTGTCACTAACTATTCCAAAATTTGATTTCTTTAATTTTCTATAATTGAGTCAATAACAAATGTTTAGAATAATATTTTTATTGGTATAATAATAAATTTAGCTCTATAATATTTACAAATTTTACTAATTTGGTCCTAACTTTAAAAAATTGACAATTTTAACTTTTAACTTTTATAAAATTTATCAATTTAATCTTCATTCTAAAAAAAAATTCATAGAAAAATTTTAAATTTTCAATTTCATTCTAAATTGATTACATGTTCAAATTCGACAAAAACCCTTTAAAAAAAATCAAAATCTAAAAGGCTATTACAAGTTAAAGATAAATTCCCAATTTTTAATTTGGTTCATTTTGAAAGAATTGAAGCAAATTGCGAAATTCATTAATTTTTTGGGTTTAGGGTAAAAAATACTAAATGAATTTTATTAGTGTATTTAATTTATTAAATGATTTTACATTATCAAATCATTTTTATAACTCGATTGACATATGTTATCTTCTTATTGGTTGCGGTGTCACATTATTAAAAATTTAATGGCATTAGTATTTAATGTGTACAAATATAAATTTAGATATCAAATTGTAAAGAAAAATAATTAATACTAATTTGTGAATTTGACCAGTTCAATGAAAGTGTTGTTGGAAACTTTGAGCTGTGCAATATTTTGGATTAAGGTGTAAAAATGAGATCATTATAATTTTTTTAATTAACGTAATTTTAAATTTATTTTTTAATTTTTTGTTAATTTAATTTTTTTAAATTGATTTTTTTAAGAAGAGTTAAAATAGTTTTCTTTAACTTAAATATTAACTAAAATATTATTTTTTTAACGATATTGGTATGACAACCTATAAGTGAGTCCATGTGTACTTTATGCCAACATGTCACTATTTATCTTATATATCATGTCAATAAATAAATTAAATTTTATAAAGATATTAAAAAATAAAAAATAAAAAAAGTTGATAAAAAATTTAAAAAATTAGCATGAAGCACATGCGGATTGCTATTCGAGCTGTCATGTCTAAAATTCTTATGTTTTAGTCAATATTTTTATTAAAAAAATAATTCAACTCGTTTTGAAAGTTTGATGGTCAAATATGACTTCTTCTTTTTTAATGTTGAGGTCCAAAATTAATTTAAAAAAAAAAAGGTCAAATTGATAAAAGATATAAACATTGAGAGATAAATTTAACATTATACCTTTTCAATTTTAAATTGAATAAAATGGGTCACGAGTTCAAGCAACTCTAACTTGATATTGAATTAAATTAAATTTTAAAAAATAAGATTCAATTAAACTCGCTCTTAACTTATATCAAATTTGAGCTCTACTCGATTCGATTAAACTTTATCTATTTTGTACAACTAAAACCAACCAAATTAAACGGCCAACGCTAGTCAATGATGGTCAATACCAATCAACGATGTGTCAATCCCAAATGTATTTTTTAATTTAAATTTAATATTTTTATTTTAAATAAATTTAATTGTCACATGACATTTTGTGATTAGTTAGATCTATCGTGTGACACATTTTGATTGGTGCCACATGGTGATTGAATTTCTTTAACGCCGTTACAAAAAAAAAAAAGGTTTAATTAAGTAATGAAATGATAGCTTAAGTATCAATTTAGACAATAAAATATTTAAGTATCAAAATGAAAAAATAGACAAATTCGAGGGGGAAGTTGAGCGTTAAAACTAAACAAATGAAAACATATTAAAGGGAAGAATCTTGCCACTTGCATAGCATTTACCTAAAATTTACATATGAAAATATGATACATAAAATATGTCTATAACATGAGAAAATAATACCAATACAATATAAATACATATAATATAAAAGTTGGTGATATAATTTATACTTAAAATATTGTATAATTAAATAAATTTTTATATTTTAAATTATATAATATCTTCAATCACATACTTTTTATTTTATTTTAATTATTTTTATAATATAATGTATCATCTAATCATATTATATATTGATCATCCCAAAAGAATCATATTATACTAGAAAATTAATTAAGTAATTATTTATTAACAATTATTTCAATATTAATGTTAGTATAATTATAAAAATAAAATTTAAGAGAATTGTTCTGTTTTTTTAAAGATATATAGATTATGAAATTTAAGTTATTCTTCAAATATATTCCATAAAAATTATAACTTTTTTCAGAGTAAATTATAAACCTTCAAATTAAAGTATAACCTAACTATTTTAAATATACATTTAGAAAAAAAATAAAATTAATTTTAATTAGTATGCATAGTGGGAATTAATAGTTTTAAATATTCATTCCAAAAAAAAAATATTTTTAACGTTGTTTTTTTATTATATTAGATATAGATTTTAATTTTGCTCGCGATTTTTCATATAAATTAATCACTTTAAATACAATAGTTAAATATTAAAAAAAGACAACACGTTTATTATTAATTATATAAATACAATAATGTTTTAAAATTTTTACTACAAGTCTATTACATTTTTTTATCTCCTATGTTTCTCTTATAGTTTATGTTCAAAATCCATAATTATCCATTTTAATAATATTATCTTTAAAATTTAAATCTAAGTAATATTATTAAAAAATAAAATAAAATAAAATACCATATACAATAAAACTAAAAACTTAAAATAAATTAAAAAATAATTAAGAAAAAGTTGCCATAAGTCCAAAAAAGGGGCTAGAAATATGTTGAGTTAATACATATATATATATATATATATATATATATTGCAAGTATATTATTTTTGATGTATTTGATGAATTTCTATCCAAATAAACAATAATACTCATAATGTTATAATAGAAAATAAGGATAATTACATAAATAGTCACCTGATTATTAATAAATTTTAATTAAGCCACTAAAAATTACAAAATATCATTCAAATTATCAGAATATTTTTTTAGTCCATTTCTGTTAAATCAATAACAAAACGGTGACATGACTGTTAAATCCATAACTTGGAATTTTAAAAATAAAATAAAATTACACATAATTTCCATGTAATTTAGAGAAAAAATAAATTCCAAAATCATTAATTTACAAAACCCCCCATTTTTGTCTTTTAAGAGCCTAAAAAATAAAGGGCCCTTTGCCTGATTTTTGGATTTCTTCACTGACATGGAAGTTTTTGGAATTTTTTTGGGTTTTCATTTTTGTCTGAAATAAAGGGACATTTCCATTTTCTTCTAAGGTCGCCATCAATGGCGAAGAAGGTGAAACTGATGTGTTCATGGCGAAGAAGACGAGGTTCGAGCTTTGTTTTTTTTTTTAGGTTTTTGAAGGACAAAATCGGTGAATTTTTTATTTTAATAATTTTGGAATTTATTTTTTTTCTAAATTACATGGAAATTATGTGTATTTCTATTTTATTTTTAAAATTCCAAGTCATATTTAACAATCATGTCACCATTTTATTATTGATTTAACGAAAATCGTCTAAAAAATTTTTAATAAATTGTCAATTAAGTCTTAGTTTAATTGGTATGTGTATTGTTATAAATGTAAGAAGACGTAAGTTTGAATATGTTGAAACGCATTATCCTCTTATTTATGAGTGAGAAAAAGGCTATGAGTAGTTCTAGACGACATTCATGATCTCGAATAATCATTTTATAAAATTTTAAAACCAAATAATTCGATTAAAAACTTACTAATAATTAAATAATTAATTAATATGACAAATAATGTAATAAAAATTAGTAATTAAAAAATAATAGTGAATGAAAAGCAAACCTTAAGGAACAAGACAAATGATTCTCACTTCTCAATGTCACCAAGTATTTGTCATTATCTTATTCCTCTAATGTGTTGATGATTGGATTGTAAGAATTTAATATATTTTTATAATTAAATATTAATAAAAGTATTATTATTAAATATGAATATATATTTATATAGTAGTTTTATTATCATAGTAGATTTTTTTATTATCATTTTTTTATTTAATTGTACTTTGAATTTTTGAAATATAAAATTATTTTTATTTAATTGATATGGAAAACATTTAACTTTTTTTTAATTCGATTTTAACAAAAAATGAAAATTTAAAAATTAGAAATAGAAAATAAATGTAATCCTAACAAATTCTAAAAATAGGCAGTTATAAATTATGATAATATATCCAAATAATACATTTTAAATAATAAAAATTAAATAAAATAAAAACAAAAAGCCTTAAGTCACGTTTACGTCTTTAGCTTTCCATAGCTTTCCTAGTTTTATCACTTTTCACTTTAGCTTATAATTATAAATTTAATCCCTTTGTTTTAACAAAATTAATATATTAGTCCTTTTATATTTAATTTATTTAAAATTTGATGTTTGTGCATTACGGAAAAAGAAGTTAATATATTAATTTAAAACATAAATTTGAACTACTGGTTTGTTGCATTGCTAATTTTTACTAAATTTATACTTATATTATTGATTTTAGTTTTTATAAAATACTAAGAATAAATATTGATAAATTAAAATAAAAGGAGTAATTTATTATATTTTGTAAAATAAAAGGATGAAATTGACAATTGGACATCACTTTATTCTTACTTCTTTAAATTGTCTCTACCAAATTATTATTTATTAAATAATACAAAACAAAATAAAAATTGCCGTTCCTTCCTCCCTTTTGCTCTCTAGTTTTTCTCTTTCTTTGATCATTCATTTCAGACTTTCAGTTCCTCCAAAACCCTAATTCTTATCCTTTGTTAAATGATCTTGTGATAATTTTTTTATTTATTTAATTTCAAATAAGGAAACCCAATCTGCATTTTCACTATATTTCCATTCTAGACAATTTTTTTTTATCTGTTTGTTCAAATGGGTATCTATTATTAGGCATAAAAAAAGTTTTTGTTTTTTTGTTTTTTTTTAATTTTATCTGTAAAGCTATTAACTTTCTTGCTCTTTCTAAATACAAGAGAATAAATTCACAAAAGCAAATTCCCATTTTCATTTGATCATTTGGGTATTTTTTGCTTTTATTATTCTCTGGGGGGTTAGGGGTTTTGATTCTATGGCTGCAGTGGCTGATAATTCAGGCGAGTCAGCAGTAGCTAATGGAAACAACAATTTGGTTGTTGAAACATCCAAATCAGAATCAAAGGAATTCAATGTGCAAAAGCTTGTTGATATGTTCACAAAGTTGAATCCTTTAGCCAAAGAATTTTTCCCATCATCTTATCATCATAATCCCACCAAAACTGGTGATTTTAATCAGGCTCCTGTTAATAAGCAAGGCAATGAGAATTTCCCCAATAGAAGGGTATTTTCTTTTCACTCATCATTTACTTTTTTCATTTTTTCTTGGGTTTTGACTGATGAGTGTTTGATAGTTTTTAGTTATATATACACATATTCTTACATATAAGTTTTTTGTGGTTATTTTTGTCTTGTGGGAAAATGTTCTTTTTTTAGTGTTTTGGGGTTATTAGTGGATATCATAGGATTTGTTTTAGGATATCATATGATTCTTGTATCTTTGATAATTCACTTCTGCTGTTTGAACTAGTTTGATTGTTTCTCCTTTGGATTTGACAGTTTTACTGGCATTGTGATTTTAAGGTTTTCAATTTGCCTAATTATTGTCTAATTATTAATTTGATCGACTTGTTGGAACTTGGATTCAATTGGAGTTAGATTTTCTTCATCTACTTGTCATATATGGAATAAGGTTATGCCGAATATCGACACATAACGGTCTCATATTTGTTCATTTTTCTTTTGGTCGGTTATATTTGATAAATGGTTGTTTTTATTCAGAGAAGAAATAACTACAACCAGGGTAGAAGAAAGCTTAATGGGAAAGCTTTTCGAGCTCAAAGAGATGATAGCATTAAGCGAACTGTATATGTTTCGGATATTGATCAGACTGTAAGTTTAAACAATGGCATCATTTAGTGATTTTTTATAGTATCATTATGATTTCGAGAAGTCACTTGAGAAATTCATTGTCTTGTTCTAGATCACTGAGGAACAACTTGCTGGCTTATTTAGTAACTGTGGACAAGTAAGTTAAAAATCTCTGGCTTTAAAGCTTATGTTGTAATTTCGCTCGTTCCTGTCTAATGCTGCATTTTGTACAACGTAATGCCTTCTCTCATAGATTACAATAATGTTCAAGCTCTATCATTTCCATCTTAGAGCTCTGTGTATGCCTAATACCTGCAAAACGACGCAAAGTTTTCTTTTTTTAGTTTCGTTCTTCATTCAGAGGCCCCAAAAAATGGATGCTGGGACTTTGGTTGATACTACTTGATAGGATTGCTTCTTATTTGATAGCTTATGTGAAAGGTTACCGTATTTATGACATTTCTGAAGTGTTCTGGGAATTTTTATTAAAGGTTGTTGATTGCCGAGTTTGTGGTGATCCACATTCAGTTCTTCGCTTTGCATTTGTGGAATTTGCAGATGAAGGTAAGCAGCTGATACGGATTGAATATAAAATTTTCTTTTATAAATACATACATTTATTAACATATTACATTTTATATGAACTGCCTTTTCACAGAAGGTGCAAGAACTGCTTTGAACCTTGGTGGGACAATGCTCGGGTTTTATCCAGTTAGAGTCTTGCCTTCAAAAACTGCTATCCTTCCTGTGAACCCTACATTTCTCCCTCGGGTATGGATGAATAACTTTCTGGCTCTTAGCTGTTTCGGTTTTCCCCTATTCCATCTCCACATTACTGAATACCTCTTGGAGTTTCTCTTTATATTTTTCTTTCTAGTCTCACGCTCGAGAATCATGATAACTACAATTGCAGTCCGAAGATGAAAGGGAAATGTGTACCAGAACGGTTTATTGTACAAATATTGACAAGAAGGTAACCCCCTTAATTGCTCACACTCGAGTTCTTGACTTTTATCCCATGTTGCTCCGACTCTTCATTTTCTTGAGGCACCCATGTTTGACACCTGTGTACTTTAACCCATATCCAGACATGGGTATGGATATGGCCCTCTAGGGGCTCTTCAAATAAATGGAAAAAGAACTTGGAATAAATGAACATACCTGTATCGGACATGTACTGTGTCCGATGATCACATCGGAGTCCAAGTTCTTATCTTTTGTCACTGCAGTAACTGGTTTTAGCCTCTTCCAGCAGCATGTAAATTATTTAATGTAACTTAGTTGATTTAGTCCTCACGAGAATTTTCTCTTTGACGGAAGGTTTCTCAAGCTGAAGTGAAGAATTTCTTTGAATCCGCTTGTGGTGAGGTTAGTACAGTATCAGTATCATGCATTCTCTCATTCTCTCTAGCTGTTTCTAGAAAGAAGGTTGACAAGATTTTCTTTTAATTCTCAGGTCACTCGCTTGAGGCTTTTAGGGGATAATGTGCATTCGACCCGCATTGCTTTTGTTGAATTTGCCATGGTAAGTTCATGTTTACTAGATTGATGTTGGAAAGTTTTGGCTCAAAATATATTTTCAGATTATGTTTATGATTCTCTGAAAAATATGTTTCTGGCTCGGCTTCTAATTAGTGTGTGTATATATATATATATTTCTTGCTGCTAAAAATTATTTATATCATCTGAGTCTCTTTGCAAACTATTATTGCAAATTTATCCCCTAAAGAATACCCATGCATGCCTGTGAAACTTAGTTAGCGTTGTGCGTGAGATTATTGTGCTTTGCCTATGAAACCGTTTACACGTATAGGGCATATTAGCTTTTTTATATCCTTTTTGAATCTTGGTGCAACATCTTCTTAAAAGACATGTACTACTCAATTTTAGAGGATGGGAAATGGATACGGTTAGGATATGAAGGTTTCTAGCGGATGCAAATTGCTGAATTTAATAACTTAGAGAGCTCGGCACAAAGTCCTTAATCGACCACTCTGAAAGATTTGGTCCTATTCACTCTGTACCTCAAAGGTTTAGTTGTTTAAACCCCAATTTGAGCGTGTAGTCTTTAGCTTTCCATGTTTAATCTCCATCCCACTTCATATGTATGTAATTGTGAGACATTCGATGATGGGTTTTTTCAATTAATGCTTTCCTTAAACCTCTTTTAATTTTATGTTTGTCATTTTCTAAATCCTAGAAATTGTTGACATGATGCCATACATCCTATATATATAACATGTAAGTTGAATGATGTTTTCTTGGTTCATTAAAGTATCGTGGATTATTTTCATAGATGTTACTGGATCAGGTTGCATGATCAAATTGTTTGTTTACCTTGGAGTTCTTTTGCCTAACGCTTTACTAGTTTCCGAATTCATAGCTTCCCTGTGCGATGTTTTTTTGCCTTAACTCAGACTAATAATTTCCATTTCCTCAACAGGCGGAAAGCGCCATTGTTGCACTGAATTGTAGTGGAATGGTACTAGGAACCCAGCCAATCAGGTTTGTTCTCCGAATTTTCGCTCTAAATTCCATGCTCGTAAAATTTGTCATCTATTAAGCTAACTCTGTGTTTCGTTCTTAACTTTCAGGGTAAGTCCTTCAAAGACACCAGTGAGGCCACGAGTTACCCGACCAACATCGCTTTAACTGATTGGTTAAGCCTTCTAAGATCCATGGATGGAATTGGGTGACTTCCCAATGGAGAGAGAAACTTTGTTGAAGGGATGGTAAAGAACTTTCCTTCGTTTTGTTGTTTCCATCTTTTGTGTCGCAATCGTTGCGTTTAGTTTTTTTTTTCCTTTTTTTTTTTTGCCTTTGATCGAAGATACCGTAACAGTGCTTCGGATTGAAGCTTGACCTTTGAGAGTTTTTGACAATGACATCTTTGAGTTTTGCTGCTAGGCTGCTAGCTAATTTCCATATATATATATATATATATATATTGATGGTTATAAGCATGATCTCTACTGATTAATGAACCAAATATTTAGTGTAACCGAGCTCACACATGCAATCCTTTATTGAAAAAGAAAAGATTTAGCACCACATGATTGTTTTCTTTTCTAGGTGGAGATACCCTATTCATTTTTCAGGAGTAACTCAAGAACTCGGGTGTGGAGAGTTTTTGACCTCCAATGCTAGAAAAACTTCAAAATAATTGAATATATTTATGTTCGACACATTACCTATATATATAGGTACAAAGAGGCTCTAAATGGGAGATAAAAAGAGAAAGTTGCATATGATGAAATTCAAATTTCTGAGTTTAAATCATAAATAATAATTAATATTCACATATTGTACCAATAAAAATCTGTTTTATTCCATTTATTCCAATGCAAGGATTCAACAATCGTTTAGCCAAAATCACGTAACTATTTATACGCTCTTGAACAGAAATAAGGAATCCCAATCTTTGCTAATTTTGTCATCATCTAATTGTTTTTGCATGGGCCCATTCAACGATGAAAAATATTATAATGTGATAAAACAATCAATTAAAAAAGATCCTCTAATTCCAATTAATAATTTATTGGGTCCTTTAGGAACAGTTCCCAAAATTGCGAATTTTTATTCATCATTTTACCCTTTAATAACTCATAATCAGACCTCAGTAACAAAATATTTGGAGCTTGACAATTTAAAACAGGTTTTTCAGTACTTAACTATTATTTAATAGCTGAAAATGAGAGAATTTATAATTTCGATCTATGCCGTAACATCTTTTTGAATACAGTCATTTTGAATTGGTATTTTATTCATGTCATGTAGTAATATTTAGATATGGTCACTTATGTTACTGTTTCTTGGGAAAATTATATTATGAACTCTTTTTTTGTTACATTATTTATGGTCCCTATTAATTAACAATAAACCCATTTTTTTTTTCCATATTTTATGTACAAATGGTAAGAATAGATCACAGATGTATTTATTTTTAATTGATAGGGACCATGAATAATGTGGTAAGGAGGGTTCGTAAATTATTATTTTTTATTGGCTCTATAAAATAGACAAAACATAATAATTTATTATGCCTAAATTTTAATTATAAAAGAAATGAATATTGATACTTTCTACTTTTATTAATTTTGAATAATGTATATGGATTAAGGATGGTAATATAATTTGAATTCAATAGATTTCGACTCGATATGATCTTACATCGTTCTATTTTTTTTGAAATTTGTGTTCGGGATTTGGGTCAGATTAGGAAATTTATTAAAATATCTTTTTAAAATTTATAATTAATTTTGTACATTTTAATTAAAATTTATGAAATTTTAATTATTATAGTTAGGTATATTTAATCTTATAAAATTTTATAATACGTGTTTTATTTAATATTGTAAATATTAAGATAATATAAAAATGGGACAGATCTAAGAGTTTAAGAATTTTTCTTTTTAGGGATTAGGTTTGAGAATTAAAATTTTAAATAAAATTGAAATAGAGGTTGATGGGCCGGCCCAACGACTCCACAACTCACAAAATCCTCACGTGGTTGACCTGTAGTCAAAATGTTAGTACAAAAACACAATTATTCCATTCCTTTATTTAACAATTATTCTTTTATTTAATTTTAAAAAAGAAAACCCCATCTCTAAAATTCCTTATTCCACAAATCCAACGGCTGAAAATGAATCATTGTGATTTCATCACCAGATCCGTACACGGTACAAAGAGTGGTCCCCACCTACTTAACAAATGGAAATCTGCCACTTGCCTTACAAATTAAAAGTAAATTTCTTTGGGTCTGAGTAGAGCAGACTATAAATTTTTTTTTGACAAAATCTAAAAAAGCGGCAAGAGGATAAGAGCGAAAGAGACAAAAGCTGTTGTCTTTACCATTTGAAGACTCAAAGAATTTTATATTCTTTTTTTTTTTTTGAAGTGAATTAGGAAGAAGGAAGCTTAGAGCAAGAAAGAAAATCATTGTTTACTGGGTTTTTTCTTTCTTCAACTTGCATGAGACACAACAGGTATGAAAGATTCAAGCTTTGCTCAACTTTGCTATGATTTCATTTTAAGTTGTACTTTGTTTTGTTTATTAGCTTCTTTTTTTCCTGGGTTTTTGAATCTGAGATTGTAAAAATGCTTGGTTTCATTTGAGTTTGCCATTTTGTTGATGAAAAGTTGGGTTTTTTTTTTTCACCTTTTTGGCTGGAGATTTATTTATTTTTTAAATGCTTGATTTAGTGGGTGTTTTTTTTTGGGTATGCTTAGATATATTAATGGGTATTTCAAAATGGGGCAAACTTTATTTTTTCTTGTGTGCTAGATTCATGTAACTCTAGCTAAAATGCTGGTGCTTTGGAGGAGTATATGTATTTATATATTTCAATGGCTTAACTTGGTGTGCCTGATTAGAGTAACTATAGTTGAAACGTTTGCTGTATTTGGGAAGTGGGATCTTTTGGCTAGACGTGTTTATGAGTGGAATGACGGTTGAATAATGATGGCAAAGCTTATTAATTGGTCATTTGTGGTATTCAAAAGAAACCTTCTATTATTCCAAGGCCCTTGTGAATCACAAGATATTGTAAAGATGGTTCTCTTTGCTCAGTATTGCCCCGTTTAGTTTATGTTTGTTGCTCTTTCTAAAGGCATGCATTGCAGCTTATGTCATTGATCAATTATAACTGCTTCTATTACAATGAATGCTCTGGAAAATTAATCAGGTTCTGGTAAAATGATTGTGGCTTTTCTGGGAAATTTCAGAGGTAGACATATTTAAGGTGTTTAGTTTTTTTAACGGATTTAATGCATTGCCACGCGGCACAGATAATATAAATTTATAAATTGACAGAGAAATAAAATATAGAAAGGATGGAAATGAGGGTGACTTATCTTCATATGGTTGTAGAGTCATGCACGGTATTCACGGTTGAACCCAATTTAGATTTTTGGTTGTCCTGAGTTTTATTTTCTATGCTCAGGTAGGTTTAAATACTAAGTAAGCAAAGGTTTACCCCAACTTGAAGCATCCTCTGAGGACCAATCTCTTTCACCACCGTATACGTAGTTTTGATTGTGCTGCAGACACCAGACAGGAGATGTTCGATGCAGATTGGAAGTCAAATGCCACTTTTTCATCTTGAGAACTAGTTGTTGCTGGATATCTAGCTTAGTACTGAATTTGCTTTGCTGATATTAAGCTCAGGTACCCACGTGATACTCATATTTGGACATGAATTGGGGGGGGGGGGGTATGATCCTCTAAATACACAGAAAAACTTAGAAAGAAAGTAAAACATACTTGTGCTGGAGACATATTCGATACTCACGCCTGAACTTTTTCTTATATTCTACCTAAAGTCTTGAATGAAGCAATCTGCTTTCGTTTTTTGCCAAAACTTGTTGCAGAATATACAAACCAGAATGTCAAGCTACTCTCTTTATGCGTTAGTGAAAATATTGATTATAACTCCTTATTGATGGTGAAATATTTAGTACATCAATCTTATGGCATTACCTAAGGACTTGAAATTTTGATAGGGTGAAGTGGCATAGCATGATTTAAGTTGCTGGTGCGGATGTTTGATCCACTGGACTTATGTAGCATTTTAAGGATATCTTCTGGATAGTGAAGCCTGTATTGGATATGAGAATGCTTGTGGAGACATGCTCGAGCCAAGGGAAGCTGATATACCTGCGTTGTTTCTGGTCTTGGTGGTGCTTCCCCTTGTTGCTTACTTCTTACTCGGGAAATGGAGTGAGGCTTCAAAGAAACAGGAACAGATAAGTTTACTTGCTCAGCTTGCTGCTGAAGAAGCTCTTAGAGCTGAAACAATGGCTGCTGCCAGTGTTACTGCTGCCAGTGTTATTCCGCTTGTTCCTTCTTCAAAGAATGGATTACATGCATGTGCCTGGTGCTTTGGTCCTGCGACAACTCGCTGCTCGAGATGCAAGGCTGTCAAATATTGGTATATTCTATCCCTTAGCTGCTGCAATGTATTATTGTTGTTGTTGAATGTTTTTAAAGTATGGAACTAATGCTAATAGTAGCATTTTGGAATAAAAATCCACGACTAAGCTAGATTTCATCGATGATAAATTGTTCTTGTTGTTACGGGTTGATTATTTTGAGCAAAGCATTATGGGTTGATTTATTTATTATTGATTTGATTGTTGAAAGTTTTTTGGATGCAATAGGTTGTTAGGGGTTGAACCTTGATCATCGGAACTAAAGTCTAGCACTCTACTGACAAACCACTTGATTGTTGAAACTTTGCGGAAATTTCTTGTTGATTTAATTTCTTCCCCAATTCATTCTAATTTCCATGAGCATTTTATTCTGGCTTTCTTCGGAGACTTGCTTGGTTTCCTGCTCTTCCTAGGAGACTTGCTTGGTTTCCTGCTCTTCCTAAACATTCTTTTGTCATTTCGGATTAATAACCTGACCTATAATCAGTGCTCCATAAACGAGGCGAGTGGAGATAAGGGGAAAGAAGGGAGGGAAGAGTTCCAGAAGATGACATTGAAGTCTTAATAAAATAAACATGTAATAATATATGTTAGGAATAACCATCTGTTGAAATCTTTTGCTCTTTGCCGCCCAACTGTATGTCATAATAGATTGCCGGATTTTCTGCAAGTTCTCATCAAGTTGATCTCTCACTTTTTCCATATATATAACCTTGACCTTTATTCCATCCCTTTCATCATGATATTTCTCAAATTTAAACGGACGATTTTATGCAGTTCTGGGAGGTGCCAGATTATTCATTGGAGGCAAGTACATAAGCAAGAATGCCTGCAGTTAGAGAGTACAAGCTCAAGTTCATCTCCTAGTGTTGCCTCGTTTGGAGAATGTGCACTACTCGGTGACAACATGGATTCACAGTTCTTTGGGTACATAATAAGCAGGCTATCATCAAAACAGCACCTTTAGATCATACAAATATTTGTCCATTAACCACTGTTGTATTTGCTAACAGGGATTGTTCTACGGTTGATTCCTCTCAAGTCTGTCTGGCTGATATGAGAAGTACAGAGAAGAGAAATCCTCGTAAATCCAACAAAGACATGTTGCAAAGAGAGGATGCAACTATATTTGATTCTTGTGAGGAAAGCTCAAGGACTAGAGCTAGTAGTTCGGCATCTAATAATATTTCTTCGAAAGAGGCTTTTATAAGGCATAAGGTTCTTATCTTTATTCTTTTTACCTAGAACATTTTATCTTTTATTTAATAATATGTAGTTTAGTAACATCGAACTACTGCTGCAGTTGAGAACTAGTGGATTTGTCGAATCGGAAGAGGGTATGTTAATGCCACCAAATGCCAATGGCTCAACTATGCATACTCAGAGACAAAATGCAAGTGCGGTCATGCATGAGAATCATAAACATCAAAGCCAATGCGGAAATAAGTCTGAACCAAAAAGCAACTATAAATTTTCCTGCCCATCATATTCTGCAAAAGATGGTCTGAGTGCACGTGAAGCTGAAAATGCCTTATTCCAGAGTTCAGAGAATTTAGTCAATCAGGAAAATGGTTACAGTGGTGAATCAGTAGAATTAGACTGTTCAGGGATGACAGCCGTGAAGGAATGCACAAAAGCTAGAAGTTCGGTGCATTCCTTAGGACCCAAAATCTCTAAATCACCTAAATTAGCTGTGAAAGTGCCCGGAGGACAATTATGTCCGGAAATGGGGAGGAAGGGACAAATTCCAAATGAATTAAGTAATATTTTGGCACTTCTTTCTTGATCTTTAAGCCTTTTTTAATGTAATTTTTCATAGTTTTACTATTTTCATGCAGAAGTTTCGGGAATGACGGGTGCCATTCCTGCACAAGGAACCAATGGTGCTGCTAGCAGCGGAATTATGGAGATGATGGGTTTAAAGAAGTCAACAAAGCCTGCCAGGAGCAGTTTTCCTGCGCTTTGTGGTGAGAGACGGAAGAAAATAAAGGTCAGTTTCATACTTTCTTTATGTTTATATATGATCAATATCTATTGCATCCCTTTTAGTTTCATTTGGCTCTTGAATTGTGAAAGGAAAACTCTGACTATGATCCGTTATTGTGCTGTCTCAGATGCTGTTTCCTTATGAAGAATTTGTAAAATTTTTCCAGTGTGAAGCCTTCGACTTATCACCGAGGGGACTTCTAAATATAGGGAACAGGTATCAATGTTATTGCTTTATGGTCCTATTTTCTACCATATTTGCAATATTACTTGGAGTATGGTCTTCATTTTTCTTGAAAGCATCCATGCTCGGCACATATATGGACATGATTATGGAGACTTTAAATACATGTGTTGTAGGACCATCAATTACATGTAAAAACATAGAAATGAAGATACTCATGTTGGATACATCCCTCATCTAACACACTCACCTGAGTCCGAGTAACATGACGTGTAGGATATATATGTTCCTATTAACAAAAAGAAAGAAATAATGTTGATTGACTTATAGTTTAAGCATGCTATACTTATTCTTGATTGTTAATTACAAAGTATATGTAGTTCATTACCTAAACTTCGCGATTCAATAGTTCTACTTGTAATCTGGGGATGCGTTTATTGGAGTTTCCTTAAATGGATGACTTGTTCATAAGTACATAAAATAATAGGAGTAGTGTTTTGTGGATTGATTGTTGTTTTTATTTTGCAGTTGTTATGCCAATGCTGTTCTGCAGTGTTTAACCTGCACAAAGCCTCTCAGCATCTATTTGCTGCGTCAATCGCATTCAAGAGCCTGTACTTTTTTTTTAAAATTTTTTATGTTCGCTTGTTTGTTATTTGTACATGAGAATGATGTCACTGTTTGACCACTTGCATAGCATAACTTTTAAATTCATTGTAGGTTATGGGAAAGATTGGTGTCTTATGTGTGAGCTTGAACAACATGTGATGTTGTTAAGAGAGAGTGGGGGCCCCTTGTCTTCTAGTAGGATCCTTTCGCACATCCGAAGTATTAATTGTCAGATGGGTGATGGAAGCCAGGAAGATGCACATGAGTTCTTGAGGTTTACATGATTCAATAGCCAATATCCCCCCAAACCCTTAATTTTCCCCCTCATTATGTGTCTAGATTTTTGAGTTTTGATTCTTGTTTTTACTTGTTTATCATGAGAATGAAATTTTCATCTCCTTGGCTCTCTGAAAGTACATTTCTTGTCGGTTTTAGACTCCTGGTTGCTTCAATGCAATCCATATGCTTGGAGAGATTAGGTGGGGAACACAAGGTTGACCCGAGGTTGCAAGAGACGACATTTATACAACATACTTTTGGTGGGCGTCTTCGATCAAAGGTGTTTATAGTTACTTTACTTTGTTAACCTTTTATATCACACAATATGTATGATCGATCTCCATGTAATCAGGTAAAATGTCTACGATGTTTTCATGAGTCGGAAAGATATGAAAACATTATGGATCTTACTTTAGAGATATATGGTTGGGTTGAATCATTGGAAGATGCACTAACTCAGTTTACGACACCCGAAGATTTGGATGGCGAAAACATGTACCGTTGTGGAAGGTGTGAAAACCTTATTTTGTTGTGTTATTGAAAATTCCTTTGTTAGACTAGATCTGAATTTTTCTGGTTTATCGGCTCTGCAGGTGTGCCGGTTATGTTCGGGCTCGTAAGCAGTTGTGCATAGATGAGGCTCCTAATATACTGACAATTGTCTTAAAGAGGTTTCAGGTATCATTCCGCCCTACACCATGCCAACTCCTCTATTAATGTCATGTTATAAGTGCTATAGCATATCTCAGAACTTGCTATGTTGCTCCGACTTTTCATTTTTCTTGAAATATCCGTGTGGTTATGAGAATATGACCTTCCAAGTCCCGCATTCCTGTCTCCGTATCTGTTGTCTTGAAGTATTTGCTAAAACTGCTTTTTGCTTTGTTCGTTATTTGATGATTATTTTTTGACATGGCTGTTACTTAATCAGGAGGGAAAATATGGGAAAATAAACAAGTGTATCACTTTCCCCGACATGCTCGACATGGTTCCTTTTATGACTGGAACAGGTGACATCCCCCCACTTTACATGCTTTATGCTGTTGTGGTGCATTTGGATACCCTTAATGCATCTTTTTCCGGACATTATGTGTCATACGTAAAAGATTTGCGAGGCAACTGGTTCAGGATAGATGATACAGAGGTATGAAAGATAGCCAGTGATTGTTTATTCGAACTATAGCTTTCGTTCTGTTGTTCCCTGAACATTTGTCAGCATGTTGTATATTTTATGAGTTAACACGATTGTTTGCATTTTTTTTAAATATGTAAGTTCTAACTGTTTTGTCCGGATTCTTTTTCGTTGCAACCGTATTGAAATACGGTTTTAATCCCTTTTTCATTTACAGGTACGTCCAGTCTCAATGAGCCAGGTGATGTCTGAGGACGCATACATCTTATTTTACATGAGGTAGACACCTATCTTCCTTTCCGTGTTTTCTCCCTTATTTTTATTCCCTTTTCCCTTTCTCGGTTTTCTAGCCATGTAGCCGGCTAGATTTTGTCGATATTGCCTTACAATGTTACTTCTTAGCAATTTCTTGCATCTTAATTATCACCAATCTTCTATGTGGATAACATATAAGTTTTGTAATGTTGCGGCTTTAAATGTTGAAACTCGAATCAGTTTTGTTGCTATAATATCTTTGTCATGTTGAATCTTACTTTTGGTTTCTGTATTGATGCGCTTTTCTATCTCTTGAAATTATATAATTCTTCCAAAGGTCATGTCCTCGTCTTCAAAGAGAATTCACTGAAAAGAGCATACGGAAGCAAGTTCCTACTAGGCACCTCGTATCAAAAACGGAGAGGCCTTCACGAGCAGCACAAAGTAAATCTGGCAGCTGCTCTGTTGGCCCCAAGCATGTATCAGATTTCAGTCCCAGAACTGCTACCGGTTGTTACAACCGCAATGGTAATGACATTCTTAGGCAGAGCACAAATGGTAACATTCCTGAACCTATTAACATGGAGTTCTCCGATGCTACATCGAGTGATTGGTCCCTTTTCACAAGCTCAGACGAGGCATCTTTCACAACGGAGAGTGCTAGAGACTCATTCAGTACCGTAGATTATGCCGATGCAAGCAACGGAGATACGTTCTCAATCTTCAATAACTTATCAACACCGGAATCCTCCTCTTACAACACAGTTTCTTGTAGAATGTTTTCTACTAGTAGACCCTATACTCGGTTTGCGTTAGAGGAGACAGGTTATGTTTACGATTCATACTCATCTATGCAACCCGAGTTTAGGTATCACGAGAACCTGGAACAGGTTAGTGATTCATTGTCCGAATTTTCTTTAGCTAGTGACTATGGCTTGTTTGTAAAATACGGGAACAACCCGAAAAATAGTCTTGATAGAACTGCTAATTATGAACCCTACTAGTTCATGGAAAGTCCTACTGATAATTGTTTTACTCCATTTTTGTTTTCAATGCTTTGTTGATCACATCAAAAGATGCAAAGTAAAGGAATATTGAAAATGTTTGTTTTCTTTTGAAAGATTGAATAGGGCAAGCACTTCTCTTGGGCTCTTTTTTGTGTTATTTCTTTCCATGTTACTCCGACTCTCGAATATTGGCTACGGGTATGCATTGTCTATGGAAATATTTAATTTTTTTTAGAAAAAAATCACATTTGAGTTAATTTTAATTTGAAAATATAAAATAAAATTTTAAATTTTAAGAGATTAAATTAATTAATTAATATCAATATCATAACGTCAATTTGGTTATATTATTTAGGGATAATTTTTTAATAATTTTTTAATTGATTTTGATATTTTGAAATTTAAAATTTTAATATAAAAAATTAAGATAAATTTTTTATTGCATTATTATATTTTTTTTATTGCTTTTTTACTTTAGTTTTGAGTAATTATACCAGATCAATAATTTTAAAAATATTTTTTTATAATTAAAATGAAAACAATTTAGAAGTTGAGTGATTAAGACGAAAAAGTAAATATGATATTGCGTGTATAGTCCGCTATAGTTGGATGTTTAATGCTTGAGTAATTAAAATGAAAATACCTTAAAATTAGATGGCCAAATAAGTGGTTTACTCTAATATTTTGTATATTTGTGTAAATATAAAAATATTACAAAAACTATAATAAATTATATAATTTAATAATATTTAACTTATTTTTTAAAAAAATTGAATTTTTTAAAATAATTTTATTATAAATTTTAATTATATCTATTTTTTTACACAATATTTAAAATTGTATATAACTACTTCTAACCTATAAATAAAAGAATAACGCACTCTAATAGATTCAAACTCATGTATTCTTATATTAACAACAACATTCATACTAATCGAAATCTAATATAAATTTTAAATGGGAACACATTTCTAAGTAAAGTTAAATTTGACGCTGTCTTGTTCTTAGGTATTTCCATAATGGAACGTAGCGCTTTGAAAATGGAAGGCAATGTGAATGTGAGCACAGTGCCGCAATTGAGTGTCTTCTTCCCTTTTAATTATTTTCTTCTCCTAAAGTCTTCTCCTTTGAAAATAGAAGCCAATGTGAGCACACTTTTTTCCTTTTTTTCTTTTTAAAATATAGTCACACACATGTCTAAGTTGAAAACATTATCAAGTTGAAATAGTTTTATATGAGAAAAGTCCTCCATTTTATTCATTACTAATAATCCTTAATTTTTAAATATTCTTTTTTTAAAATATTTTTTATACGATATTAGAGGTAACATGCTTCGAATCAATACTAAATAAGTGTACGAGAGAGTTGAGATAAAAATATTAGTATTATATTAATTATGTCTTTTCATCAATTTGGTAGTCAATTTAAATATTAAATGTTAATTTAAATTAGATTTATTAGGTTAGGCTATTCGAATAAGTCCAAAAACTTGCCCATAACTTAAGAGGGTTGAGATAAAAATATTAGAGTAAAAATGGACTTGGATAAAAAAATTAGTCCCGTTTAAAATATGAGTTAAGCTAAAGGTCTAATATTCAAAACTTGAGTTTAATTCATTTTGAAGCTTATAATATCTTTTTAAATATTATGTAATTTATATAATGTTAAATTTTTTATGTTTAGAAAATTAATAAAAGAAAGAAATAGCATGGTAATAAACTAATAATTATATTAAAAAACAAAATATAATATGAGTGGGCCCGAACAGGTGTAGTTATCTATTTATAAATATGAACGAACGGCTTGATTATATTTAAAACGTGTGAATGAAATTGTAAACATATGTACCTACCCCATAAACAATTTGGATATGATAAGTTAAAAAACATATATTGTCTTTTTTTTTTAAAAAAAAAATCCATCAAATCCAAGTTATTTATGCAATCGGTGCATTACAATTCAGTCTATGTATTTTAAATATATTTTAGATCGAATTTGAACAAGCATTTAACGCCCAATCTAATGATTAGTTTATAAAAATACTGGATTGATACGATATTAATATTTTAATATCTCAATTAAAATGTTTTAACATTAGGGGATCAATCTAAAATATAGACCATAGTTTAAGCTCATTTGATCCTATTAACCCTTGATTAATCTTATAATTTGACATTGTTTTGTGATGAACATGGTAAATTTTTTAATACAATGCTGTATCTAATCATATTTTTTTAATCTTTAATTCGAATAAAAAACACGTTTAAGTGTGTTTAAATCTACACTCTCTTAATTATTGTAACAATAATAATACTAATTAAATTAAGACTTGATATACGAGATAATACGCTTGTATAAATATAATTGGATCTAATATATTGCAATAATTAAAGTTTGATGGGTTACATAATATTTAAGCTAGATTCATTTGAAGAAGAAGGCAACTTAGATGTCCCTGTAGTTGTAGTGCCATGTGATCGATCTTCGGTTGAATTGGTTGAATTATCATAGGATTGATCCTTAGCCGATACTTCAAAAGGAAGTTGAAAAGGCATTTGGAGAAGCGTGACATCAGTTTCAAACATCTCCAAGACTTTGCTCATTGAAGGACGTTCGCTTGGCTTGATTTGTATGCACCAAGAGGCTGTGATCACCATCTTTTTCACAATAATCTTTTCATCATCCGTTACATCTTCCAAATCTATATCCTCTCCTCGATGATATCGGTCGTAAATCCATGACGGGAAGTATGTTTGACTTGTTTGTTCGACAAATGCATTCATATTCTTCCCCCTTCCAACAATTTCCATTAATAACATTCCGAAACTATAAACATCGGCTTTATACGAGATGCCTCCGAGGTTTTTGTAAATCAATTCAGGAGCAATGTATCCAATTGTACCTCGTGCTGCAGTTAGTGATACAATGCTATCATCTACAGAATATAATTTAGCAAGACTGAAATCCGACACTTTAGGTGTAAAGTTCTCATCTAAAAGAATATTATGTGGCTTGATATCAAAATGTAAAATCTGCATATCACATCCTTGATGCAAGTATTCTATCCCTCGAGCAATCCCATGTGCAATATCAAACATTTTTTGCCAACTTAAAGTGATTCTATCATCTTTGCCAAATACGATTCTATCTAGAGATCCATTCGGCATAAAATCATAAACAAGCGCTTGTTTTGTTCCCTCCGCACAAAATCCAATAAGTTTTGCCACATTAACATGATGGATTCTTCCGATTGTAGCAACTTCATTAATGAAATCTTGTCCATTACCTTTTACATTACCCAACAATTTTATCGCCACGAGATGATTGCTACGAAGCTTCCCTTTAAATACCGAGCCATAACCCCCCTCACCTAACTTATCTTTAAAATCTCTTGTCATTTTCTTCACTTCATAATAAGAATATCTGATAGGCATTAAATTATTTTGACTTTGAAGAAACTCTTCTATTGTATCATCAGCAGATAAATGTCTCCTTCGGAATTTGATTGTAACAACCACAATCAAGATGAAAATCCCCACCAACATTCTTAATAGAATCACTCCCCCTTTTTCCAAAAAAGAAAATTACATTAGTCTATATCTTACAAAATATTTAAATTTTCTCAATTTATATTTATATTTAAAAACATACCTGTTATTACGATACACATGACATATGTTCCTGCAAAAAAACAAAAGTATTGTATATTAAAAAGTGATTATTGAAGAACGATGTACCCTCAAATTTTGTCTCTTTGACTCTGAAAAGAACTTACGAATGTTTCTTAATATCTGAACAAACGAAACCATGCTATCACGCAAAACTCTTCAATGGTAATGGTATCGTATGTCAGTTATCAGGAGGCAATTCTAAATTATCTTTAGAGCCAGGGACAAAAATTTGAGAGTGCATCAATCTCGTTCTTCAATACAATAACATTTAAAGACGATAATACATTTGTGTTATCAACATGATGCTCGAACAATAACTTAATAATAATGAATTATAAAGATAAAAAAAAAAAGTAATACATAAAGAGATGGAGAAAGCTTACTATCAGTTTCAGGTGGAAAACCATTGAAAGCGGATATAAGAGGGCGATGGATAATGTAATATGTAAAGCTGTTCAGGTAGTCTATTAGGGCGCCTCGAACCTTCGCCAATCTAGAAAAAATAGAAGAAGAAGATAATTTAGGGGTAAATTATGTACTAGAGATTTAGATAATGAATTAGCAAAATAATATTCAATTTTTGTCTAAAATAGTTAATAAAAAATGCATCCATGCTGTAATAATTTTGACGTTTCATTAATTTTTTTTTGCAATAGAAGCCTTTTACCATGATATGATTCAACTCAACCTATTTAGATTATATAATTGATTTTTTTTTTTTAAATTAAGTTGATTTGTCTTGAATTTTTATTTAAATTTTTTATAAAAAATATATAAAAATTTATATAAAATATGTTATAATAATTCAAATGCAATTAGGGTACACAACCAGAGTTGACTCGGGCTTGGATAAAGCTTTTTTACACTTCGAACTGACCCGACTCAAATTCAATTGAAATAATAAAAAATATTTTTAAATTAAAATTTAATTATAAATATATAAAATAGCAACTATAAAAATATTTTTAAAATTTTAAATAATAAAATAGACTTTTAGGTGGGTCGAACCGATTCAAAAACAGTTTGAGGTTAAAAATATGGGCAATATACTTTTATTTTTCTTGAACAATTTAATTTTTTCGAGCTAGGCAAGCTTATGGAATAATTTTAACAAATGAAAAATATAAAAAAATTACGGAGAAGGGAGGAAAATAGAGGAACAGAAGAGAATGAAAAATAAATAAATAAAAGTTAAAAAATATAAAAAATTTAAATTGCTCAAAATAAAAAAATAAGTACCTATTATTTAAATTAATCTAAATTTTTTGTTTGAAATGATGATTTAACGTGCCACGTCAGCTTACTATTACATTATTAAAGGCAATTATCAACTTAGTAATTAAAATGTTACATCCAATAACATAAATGACTAAAACATAATATTTCTAAACAAAATAGTCTTGATTTTTAATATTCAATGTTCATGCTTCACCTGCAAGCAACTGTTTTATATTTTTATAATATATATTTTTTATTTTTGTATATTTAAATTTATATCATATATATATATATATATATATATAAACTTTAAAAGATGTACTTTTCCAAAAATCTTAAAAATTTAAGTGGTTGCTTTTAAAATTCGTATAATAAATTTAATAGATGGGTTATTATTTTTGTATTTAATTTTTATAATTGAGTGATAGCAGCAAAAAGAGAAGTTTAAAATGCCTTACATTTGAGTAAATGAAAGCTTGCCTGAGCAGAGATCTTGGGCCTGTGAATTGTACCAGGTCAACTCGAATCCCATTGATAGCTTTTCGTAGATTTCCGCAGTAGAAAGGGCTGTGATATTCTTCTTAACCTTAATCGGAATCCAATTGCCGACGACTGTGCAGGACTGATCGAAATCGCGAGGGAAAGTGGTGTACCAATCTAAGAAATAAAAGAAGGAACCCGTTCCGGCACCGTTCGGCATCGACATAGATCGATGAATTTACCGGCGATGTGCAATTCACAATATACAAAAATCTATATCGGTCCATAAGTTTGTCATCGTCAATGAGCCATGCCGGGAAGAGAAGCTTCTCACAAAAGAAAAAATCTTCGTAGAATCGACCGGTCGGTGGAAGAGAGCAATTACCGGAGACCTGATTTTGATACGAAACTGTAAGTGTTGAATTTTCGTAAAAGATTTCATGGACTTGGAATTTATTATATCGCCTGAAGAACGTGGGTTGGTTGTTATCGGCTTCGCAGTCGAGTTCGAAGCGGCGGTCGCCGCACTCCGGCGGCTGAGTTTTTAAGCGAAAAGGGTGGCTGATGTTAACGTTTCCACACTGAGTAACGCCGCAGCTCTTGGTCAGGGTCCTGGAGATGGAAGATTGGGGACATAGAAACAGAAGGAAGATGAGGATGAGGCTTGATAATGGAGGCAATTCTAGTTTCAGCATTGTGAAAAAATGTGATAGAATTTTCTTAACAAAATATATCTATTTTTGATTGGTTTTATATGGTTTAGACTTTGGAGTATGCCAAAGTTTCAAACTAATATTAATATCTGTGGGAGTCCACGCGTAAAGCTAATAAACTGCATAATTAGTGACTTATGAGTAAATTTTCGATTTAATAATTTAATTATAAAAGTTATAATTTGGTGGTTAAATTATTTAAAAATTTTTATTTAAGTCAATTAATTATTTAAAAATTTTTATTTTAAGTGATTCGGTTGTTAAATTTTTTTATATATAAAAAAGTCCAGTCATCAAGTTTTAAGTGACGATTCGATAATCAATATAGTGGATCAATAGCCATTGACGAGTAAAAAGATATACATTAGATCTAAGTCGATCTGACGGTCAGTGTCGGAGATTAGAGAAATAAGCTATTTAAATTTTTGATTCACGGATTCATAATATCCAAAGCTAGTTTATAAAAAAAAAAACCTAAATTGTAGAAGAGAAAGAGAAATAGAGCTTTTGATTGGTGCAGTCAGTGCAAACATAGAAAATCATATAACATCGATTTTAATAGTCCAATGACTTAAACAAAAAAATTTGAATAGTTCAATGACTAAATTGTAAGTGAACAAAACAAAAATTAATTTATAATTAATTTACTCTAAAATTAATTAATAGGATTTGACTCCTATAGTTCAATTATTATTTTAATATTTGAAATATTTTTTTATTAGTTCAGTTTTTTTTATTAATTTGGTTACCATACTTTCATTTTGTGTATCCATTATCCGGGTAAAATACCCAAAAATACCAAAAAAAATTATTTAATTATGGAAAAGGACCAGTTTAAAAAATATTTACGGAAAAGGGCCGTTTCACCCCAAAACGCGTCCATGTCAGCGCGTTTTGGGGGGAAACTACAGCAAAGCGCGCCCCTGGGGACGCGTTTTGCTGCTGAATCACCAGGAAAATGCGCTGACGTGGACTAGTTTTTGCCCTCGGTCCAGTTACTGTATGATATTCTAAGGTTTCTGGGATAGGGTAAAAATATATTTAGGGTTTTGGGCAAAATATATTAGCCAAAATAATTTTATTCAAGTTATTAAAATTAAATTAAAAAATTACAAAAAATTAAATTACAATTAAAAATAAAAATTAAATTACAATTAAAAATTTAAAAAATTTATTCTATTAAATATATTAAAACTAAATTACAATAAAAATTAAACCATTTCTATTTTATTAAAGATATTAAAATTAAATTATATTAAAAAAATAAAAATTAAATTACAATAAAATAAATAAAAAACTTTTTATTTTATTAAAAAAATTAAAATTAAATTACATATAAAAATAAACAACTTCTATTTTATTGAAGATATTAAAATTAAATTACAAACACAAATAAAAAAACAACTTTTATTTTATTAAAAAAATTAAAAAAATTATATTACAATCAAAAAATACAAAAGTCGATCTGAATCAGTGTTGATGCTGGTCGGAATCAATGCCACACGGGGGTGGTCGGCGGTTACGCCCTGGATTCCTCCTTCTTCTAGCTTCCGGCGGGGGTTGTGGAACCTCGGGCGGGGATTCGGGTTCCTCCGGCAGTGGGTCTAGTTGTGGGTGTTGCGAGGATTACCCACCTTGATAAAATAACGACCCCGGAGGTGTTTGCATAAACCACGGCGGGGGTGTCTGAATCCCGTATGGCGAATGAGGCTGGTAAAAGGAAGTACTCCCCGACGGCACCTCCTGTGATCCCTCATGCGACGATGGCCTCAAGACTGGCTGGCCAGTCAGAGTAGTCGGAAACGGACTCGAACCCGGCGATGGATTCCAACCCGGGTTGGGACTGGGAAAAGGAAACATATACGGGTTAGGATACATATAAGGGGTAGGGTACGCACCTGGCATAAAGGGTAAAGGTTGTGATGTCGGTGTCGTCCGCTGAACTGATGGGCCCGGTGACTGTGTGGGCGCTGTTGCTGGGCCCGGTGACTGTGTCGGCGCTGTTGATGACCCTGTCTCATCACCCCTTCTCCTTGGATTTAAAGGGCCCCAACGTTCCCTTCGTTCACGAAGTTGCCGTTGCCTCTCTTCTTCCGACAACAGATACGGCTTACCATGGATCCTAAACCATGTCATGTATTCCGCCACGCACGCTAACTCAAGAACGATGATCGGTTCCCGGATAGGTAAATAGTCATACCGGTTCTCCCACGTCTCGATATGTGCTGACCAAAATTTTGGCCAATCCGTGTGCAGCTGCCGTAAGTCCACTTTGTGCTCATCATCAAGCACCTCAGGTGACACGGGAATCGGTTGCATCTCCACGGTCGCATAGGTGATCAATGGGACCTTCACGTGCCAACTGCTCGAATTTTGGAACAACTCCTCCGGAATTACTGCCTGAATTTCCGGATCCTCGTACGGTGTCCATTGAAACTATATTAACATTACCAAAATATTAATTATATACATAATAGTAGACACTAAATACGGAATACTAAATTATAAATACGAAATTCAAAACTTACTTGTGATTCCGACAGTTGGTCCAATAGAAGCCGTATATCTTCAAGCGAGGTAGGTATTCCAACATGACTCGCCGAATGGTTCCACCTAATTAAATAAATTTTTAGCATACAATTATACTATAAATCTACGAAATAATTGTAAAATATAACATTAAATTTACTTCGTTATCAGTGGAAATGAATATGGGTGGTCGAGTCGAGGACGTAAAAATGAAAATCGATACCATGCCCATGACTGCAGTAGTGATAGGCAACCTCCGATTTTCGCTTTACTCGGTCGTGTCGCCCCGCACATCTCCCGATACAACCTCGATAGCACGGCTGACCCTCAACTCAATTCACCAACTGCTCTGAAATCAACAAGTTTCAGCAGTCATCTCAGGTGTACGAGGTTTCTAGAAAGATTCGGCATCAAATAGCCTCCAATTATCTGAAGGATGTATGCTCGAGCATACCGTATTCTTTCTATTTCGGTCGAACCCTCCTGCAGCTCCGAAAATGTGTCTCGTAACCAGGCCATATCGATCCGAGCTCCTTGAATTTTATCCGGAACGGCACCCAAAAGCTTGTAGCATATGGCTCCCCAATCACCAGAAGTTGCGGACCCGGTGACTACCGACCCATCCACCGGCAATCCCAACTGCAACTGCACATCTCCCAGAGTGATGGTACACTCTCAGCATGGAAGATGAAAAGTGTGCGTCTCGGGTCTCCACCTCTCTATCAACGAACTGATCAAAGGCGGCTCCAACTTGAACCCTCGGCCTATCGTCGCCACGTGCCAAAAACCCACTTCCCGCAGGTAATTATCGATCAACGGCGATGGGGGACCATGCATGTTGCGAATATAACATTCCAACACCCGATCTACAGACTGTTTCAAAAATTATAAAATAAAAATTAATTAAAATTGCATAGACTTAAAAAGTATTAAATAAATATTGAAAAATTAAAATTAAAAATTTACCATTTTCAATTGCTCGACAGAGATGTGCTTGCTGTCTAGACAAAGTAATTCCCCGGCCATTTGTAATACGATAAAAAATTTTAAAAGTTTCAAAAAAATATATTAAAAAATTAAAAAGGGCTTTTTTGTAAATATTAAAGGACTATTTTGAAATTTTAGAGGAAGTTTGAAGGACTTAAAGAGAATTTGAGAGGAATTTGAGAGGAATTTGAGAAAAGAATGAATAAGGATTAAAGTGTGAAAAAAATAAAAGGGTTGGGGGTTTTTATACTTTTTTTTTGACCGTTGGTCCCCCAACGGTCAAAAAACAATTTGGCCGTTTTCTGACTGTTGCAGGCTAAAGCGCGACCCTAGGGACGCGCTTTGGGGTGAAACGGCCCTTTTCCGTAAATATTTTTCAAACCGGCCCTTTTTCGTAATTAAACAATTTTTTTGGTATTTTTGGGTATTTTACCCTCCATTATCCATCTATACATTTTATGTTAAAAAAAATTAAATCAACTAATGACACATTATCATGGGTCAACGAAAGTAAAACAATTTATGTTTAAAAAATATAATTTTTTTTTCACCAAAAAAATATAATTTTTTAAAGTAAATAATTAAAAATCCAAAAAAGTTATATCGTTTATTTTATATGTAGTAAAAAAAATTATTATTATGTTGACTAGATTTTATAAAATTTAATAATTAATTAATATAAAATAAATTTATATAATTTAGTAAATATACTATATTAGTTAATTGAATAAATTACATTCAATAATTATTTTTTAAAAATTAAAATTATATATGATTATGTATTATTAGCGAAACATTACAATACTTTTAAAAATAAAAAAATAATTAAATATAAATTAATTAATACATATAATAAATCGGTACATCGCACCGGTAAAAATACTAGTTAGATTTATAAAAAAAATTATCATAGTTTGGGATGTTTGCTGTAATGAACACCCAATATAAGTTTAATTGTTTTTAATAAGATAACATCATTTATATGTTTTTATATTATTTAAAATGAAAATTTTTATTTTTATTTTTCTGAAAAACAGTACTTAAAATAAGATTTTCTAATTATTAATACATCAATTTTTTTATAAATATATAACATTTTAAACACGAAATATACAAACATATCATAAAGTATATCAGAGCTCGAAATAAAAGAAAAAAAAAAAACAAATTAAACCAACCATGGTCAATGAATCATATATGAAAAGTTAGCTTACAATATACTTACACTAATTTCATCTGAAGAATAGAGTAAACAAGATGTCTCATCAGTTGAACTATCATGGGGTTGATCTTTGGTTGAAGCATGGGATTGAGTAGCCGTTGGTACTTCAAAGGGAAGTTGAAAAGGTTTCGGAGGCATTTGGAGGAGCTCGACATCCGTTTCGAACATCTCTAAGACTTTGCTCATCGAAGGACGATCATTAGGTTTTACTTGTACACACCAAGAAGCTATTATCACCATCTTCTTCATGATAATCTTTTCGTCATCCATAACATCTCCCAAATCTACATCTTCTCCATGATAATATCGATCGTAAATCCATGACGGGAAGTATTTTTGGCTTTCGTGTTCGGCACATGTGCTCATATTCTTCCTCCTTCCTATGATTTCCATTAATAACATTCCGAAGCTGTAAACATCGGCTTTATATGAGACGCCTCCGAGGTTTTTGTAGACCAATTCAGGAGCAATGTAACCTATCGTACCTCGTGCTGCTGTTAGAGATACGATGCTATCATCTACTGAAAACCGTTTAGCAAGACCGAAATCTGCAACTTTTGGTGTGAAGTTCTCGTCTAAAAGAATATTGTGTGGCTTGATATCAAAATGTAAAATTTGCATGTGACATCCTTGATGTAAGTAGTCAAGCCCTCGAGCCACCCCAAGCGCAATATCAAACATCTTTTTCCAACTTAAGTCAATCTTATTTTCTTTTGCGAATATAATCCGATCTAGAGATCCATTCGGCATAAAATCATAAACGAGAGCTTGTTTTGATCCCTCAACACAAAATCCAATAAGTTTCGCCACGTTAACATGATGAATCCTCCCGATCGTAGCAACTTCATTGATGAAATCCTGGCCATTACCTTTCGCCTTCCCCAATAACTTTATTGCTACAAAATAACCACTACGAAGCTTTCCTTTAAACACCGAACCATAACCGCCTTCGCCTAATTTATCCTTAAAACCATTACTCATTTTCTCTATTTCACGATAAGAATACCTTATCGGCATCAAATCTTTTTGACGTTCAAGAAACTCTTCGATCGTATCATCCGCACATAAATGCCTTCTTCTCCATTTGTAAATAACAAGTCCAACCAAGCAAATTATCCCGGGCAAAGTCCTTGCTAAGATAAATCCTCCTTTAAAAAGAAAATTAAATTTCAACATATTAGTATTTTTTTTTAAAATATCTAATAAACTCTTTAAATATTCATTTTAGCTAAAATTTAAAGCATACCTGTTATTTGAAGACATAAAGTATAAGTACCTAAAAAAACAATAAAAGTAAGAAAAAAAATTAATTGAATATAAGGGGGAAAAAAATTAATTGAATATAAGGGGAAAAAAGAAAAAAATTACAAATAATAAGGAAGTTTTGGAAATTAACCATACTTTTAGGTGCATAATATGAATCACGGGCAATATGGGGGCCTTTGAATAAGTAATGGATGAAGCTGTCAATGTAACTTTGCAAGGCATATTCCAAGTCTCCTAACCTGAAAAATATTTGAAAATAATTAAGAGAAAATATACCTCATTTTAAATTAAAATGGTAAATATATATTTATAAAAAATAATAAAAACTATACATTTTTCTCTTTTCTGGTTACTATTCACAAATTTGAAAATTATTCTTTATTTTTTTTCAAGAATTTCATACTAGTCCCTTAAAATGAAAAATTTTTTTATTTACGCTTTTTAAAATTTTAAATTAAAAAAGATAAAATTACATTCTAACTCCTTAAAAATGATAAAAATTTAATTTAATCTTTTAAAAATTATAAAGATATAAACTATTAAAATGATGAAATTATCGTAAAAATTACAATTAATTTCGACCCCTTAACAAAAGTTTCTGGATTTGCCCTATAATAAAATAATTTTAATAACTGGACCTGATAACAAATTACTAAGTATATTAAATTTACAAAGAATATAACCAGACAATTATACTGAAGTATCAATATTAATTTTTTTTTATATTGAACTTACAAGGCATGGATAGGACTGGCCTGGTGCGACTTGGAACCGAAGCTCCAAGACAATTCGAACCCCGGCTTTAACAGCTTCTCGTAGATGTCCGAAGTAGAGAAGCCACTTATATTCTGAACCATAACAGGAACCGTGGCTTCGATTCTGCAAGACTCGTCGAAATCTCGAGGAGAAGTTCGTTCATCCAGAAAATAAACGTATGAATCTGGTGGCGGATCGGAACCGGAAGAGTTAACGGGGCATCGCGAGGCATCAATATACAAAGATGATTTAATCGCCTTTGTGCAGTTCATTACATACATGAGACTCAATGGGAAAACCCAAGAATACGGTATTTTATCCGAGAACAAAAAGGAGCCGCGAGGAAGGGAGCAATCATCCACAGCGAGGTTTGGGTCAATAGCTCGGATCGTAAAGTACTCGTACCAGATCTTTTGGACGTAGAATCTGCCATGGTTTAAGGATAAAACGGTGCGGTTGTTGCTGTCGCAGTCGAGTTCGAATCGAGGTTCGCCGCAGTTGGGAGGTTGGGTTGGTAATCGAAAAGGGTAGCTGATTGTGACATTTCCACAAACAGTTGAGTTGCAATATTTGTTTCTGGTTTTGGCTACACAAAGTTCCGGGAATTGAAGTAAAACAACAATAGCGGCCACGAGGACATAGATTGGAAGCTGTGGTTTGGGTTTTGGCATGGCACAATCCGGATGAGGAGAGATTGGAAGGTACAGAAAGAAACAAAAAAGTATGACAGTACATTGAACCAGATCGCCATCTTTGAAACCAGAGAAAGTCAAATGCCATAACTGAATGGGGGATACCTTTTATCAAGTTGATATTAAAATAATGCAGCGTATAAAAACGAATTGCTCGGTTTTGACATCTTTGGGAAATAGCGTTCGTCTTGTGCTCATATATTATGGGATCAAATCTTAATGATGTGTATGGTGGAAATTTGGATATCTGCTGTGGATAATAATAATTGATTAATTCATTTTTGTAATAATAAATAAATAAGCTTTATTTTTATAGACGAAAATCAAATCCCAATATTATTATTAAGACATTTGGTGAGCAACAATCATGTTATATTTCATAATTTTTTTTCGGTAAATTATCAATTTTGTTTCTCTCAAGTTATATTTAAGTCACTTATATTTGAAATGTTACGTTTTAGTATCATATTGTAACATTTTAGTCACTGAAAGTTAATTGCCGTTAACGGTGTAACGGTAAGCTGACGTGACATGTTAAATAATTATTTCAAACGAAGATTTGAGGTTAAATTATAGAATTGATTCCTATATTTTTTTCATTTTGAGGAATTTAATTTTTTTTCTTTTTCGTTAAAAGAGATGGAGAAAAGAGGAAAATAGAGGAGAAGTAGAAGATAATGAAAAAGAAAAAAGAAAAAAAGGAAAGTTAAAAGAATATAAAAAAATAAATTGCTTAAAATGGTATAGGGACCGATTGTTTAATTTAACCTAAATTTTTTTGTTTGAAATGATAATTTAACGTGTCATGTCAGTTTACCGTTACATCGTTAATGACAATTAATGGATCAATGGCTAAAATGTTACAACATGTTAATGTAAAAATACTTAACACTTCAAACATAAGTGGCTAAAATATAACTTAAAGGAAACAAAAGTAACTATTTTAATAATTTACTCTATTTTTTTAAAGTTTTAAGAACAAATTTCTAGATCACAATATTTTTTAAAAAATATTTTTATACAATAATAATTAAATTTAGAATATATATTTATTTTTTCAAATATTATTATATGTGTTTTTTTTACTAATATTGTTTGAATATTTTTAAATTTTTAGTGGTGAGAGAGATAGTTTCATGCATTTATAATTGACCAATGATCAACTAATTATAATAAAGACTATGGTTTCATGCATTTATAATTGACTAATGATCAACTAATTATAATAAAGACTATGTCTTTAATATTAAAGAGGGAATAACACAAAAATGGGATGCAATAATAATTAGACAAAATTGCATAGGATAATGTTTATTTTTCTTGTTAACTTTTATTAGTAATCGTATTGTCGAGTACTTCTTTAGACGAACATATACATACTCTAATTTAATTTTAATTTTTGTTACTTGTTTAGAGAAATTTTTTCAAGGATTATTGATAAATTTTTTATAATAATTGATTCTTTTTTAAGGCCTATGTGCCTTGGTTGGTGGTTCAAATCGCCGTAAGTGCAATGTGCATAATTAATATTTTGCACAATAATGACATTTTTTTCATAAACTTGTAAGTCATATATCTATTAATCGAGGTGCTTCTTAAACTCCGTTAACCCTTTTAGGCTCTCCTTAGAACATGGAAGACAAAATCCCTACAAAGACAATACCTTCTGTTGTGGGTATGAGACACTCCAAAGCAAACACTAACCCTCAACAAATTTCAACAATATTTTTTGTATATGGATTGAACGAGTATTCAGTAGGAGTATTCCAATGGTCAATTCGATTAATACTCGAACCAAACTATCGTTAACCAAATTAAGCGAAATTTCAAATTTCTTAACCATTAATCAAATTGAAATTTTTTGAAACTCATTAATCGAACTGAATTAATTTCAATTAATCAACCGAATTAACTAAAATTTGTACATTTTTTTAGTTAAAAATATTTAAAATATGACAATAAATATGACGACAATGTTCTTTTTCTTTGCTTTTAGTTTAAAGAAGTTTAAAAGAAAACAAAAATAACAAATAACACAATAGAAAAACTAAATTAAAAACATAAAAGGCAATGAAGTAATCAATAGTGAAATGAATATGAAATTAAAAAAAAAAAAGTAAATTATGGTTTCTTTAAAATAAGGTTTATTCTATTTTAGTTATTCTATTTTTTTCTTAATTTAGTCATTTTAATTAAGATAATTGTTCGAATTAGTCACTGTTATTAAAAATTTTGTTAATCCACTAACGAATTGTTGACATGGCACATTAGCCCATTAAGTAGCTGACATGTGACCTCTTTATAATTAGCTAAAAACACCAGGAATTTAAATAGCGGTCTAATACCGGTATAGCGGCTGCTATATAGCGGTAGCGGCGCCGTCTGAAACCGCTACTGTCGAAACCGCTATTATGTTTTACAATAAGTTGTGCGAATTTAAAAAAAAAATCACGACCGCGATACCCATAGTGACCGTAATAACATCTGTTATGTCCGCAACCGCGTAAACGCAACGCGACAAAAAACGCGGCCGCGACCGCAATTTAAATCCCTAAAAAACACTTCAGTTTTTTTTTTTGTTCTTTGTTCTTTCTCTTCTCTTGCTTCTTTTTCCTTTATGTTTTCTAAGATGGCAGATGAGCCTTTTCTCATCCATTTAGTCAAGATGAAACAAAACCCGAATAATGTTGCTCAACAAACCTAGATTACCTAGTTATAAATCAACTTTTTTGTTTTTCATTCTCTAGGCTATAGTTGAGGCCTGAAGATGAAGCTGAACTGAATTCTCCAAGCAGTGGTAATGGAGATTGTTAGCTAGAATGGAGGGCGACCACCAGTGGCCCAGAATGCCTCACTTGGTAATTGAATAGAATTGAGAAGATTTGATGGTAGTCTATGAAAAAGGGGCACATTTGACTCCTCCAAGCTGTGTTGTGCTTCGACTACATCTGGTGACGATCCAATTGCATCGCCTAGTATCGGAAGTTGCGGTAGTTCTTCTTCCAATGGAAGTCGTTCATACGCGACGTTACTAAATGAAGCTTCCATAATCACAATAGGGCCTGAACAAGGTAGTGTTCGATAACATTGCCACCCATGATCTGCCCTTGCCCACCAACCAAATATATGGTTAGACCTGTGGCTGTAGGTGGTGCTGGTGGAGGCAAGAACGAACCCGACAATGATAACACCTCGAAATGCCCATGTAAGCTCATGATTGCACTAGTCGAGGTTGGTTGCCGAAGTGTAATATTAGTAACATTCCTAGTTCCGCTCATGATGCAAACGCCTATTTGGTGTCGCCTATTAGTTTGGTCAATCTTTTGTTTTCATACTTGAATTTTGAGAACTGTTTAAGGGATTTTGTTTAGCAACTTGATTTGTCTATTGAAGTCAAAAAATCATTTTGTCACAGGAAAATTTTGGTGTTTGGTTCTCAAGAAAACCTGAGAAATAGTAAGAAAATAAAAAAATGGCAAGAAAATAGAAATCAGATGACGAAATTTAATAAAATAAATAAATAACAAAAATTTATCTTTATCATTTTATTTTAGTTATAAATGTAATTATATATACTTTAATTTAATTAAAAATTTTTCTTTAAAAAAGTGCACATGTCATGATATAATTGGTTCAGAGTTTACTTTAAACGGAAGTAACAAATTAGGATAATAAGTATAACAAAGTCATAGTTTAGGGTACCATTTTTGACAAAAGAAAAAAGTTTAAGTACTTAAATGGGAAAATAATATAATTTAGGGGCCAATTTTATTTATTTATTTAAGCCTTATGTAAAACAATAATAATGCTATCATTTCAAAAATTAAAAGATCTATATTCAAATAGTTAATTAATTGAAATTTAAAAAAAAAAGCTGATATATAATAATGATGCATGAAAATATAAAAATTAAATTAATGTTTATGATATATAAGATTTATTTATAATTTATTAACAATTAAAATAATTAAGTACAAATAAATAATGTGTAAATTACTTGATTATAAAATATATATAATTTCATAATAAGTAACAAAAAAATAGACAATTTTCCTACAAAAACCACTAAGTTAATTATGTGGTCGAACTTTGGTAAGATTGATACGGAGTAAGTGTTTCAATGAAAGTTACTATAAAGAAAACATGAAAGAGTGAAATTTAGAAATAAAACAGTTTTGGACAGTAGCAGTTATGTGTCTTTGAAAAATCACTAAAAATGTTGAAAATTGAATTATAAGTTGAATAAGACATGAAATTAAAACTTATTGAGTCTATTTTTACATAAAAGAAACGATGTAAGAAAAATAATTCCATATTCTGAGATATTTGAATTTTGGTGAGATAGAGTCAAAATGATTTTGGAATCCCCTGTTCCGACTTTGGAAATTAATTAAAAATTTAAAAAAAAATCATGGGATAAAATTTATATTCTTGAATCTTTTAATGAGCCTATTTTCAAGAGAAACAAATGGTAACATCATTAGAGTTCTGTACAACAAGATAATTAAATTTTAGTGAAGAGGGGTCGGAACTGTCGGACAGCAAAACAGGGGAGACTTTAAAGAATAAACTGTACCTCTTTGCTAAACCAAAAATTCTGAAAATTTTATGGTAAGAAGATATTGAGTCTATTTTCAGATAAAATTAGCGGATCTTAATTTGGAGTTCTGTAACTCGAGATATGAATAATATAGTGACTGTGACTCGAATAGACAGCTTAAGATGAACATAAGTGAATAGTGAAACTTTGTACAATTATGATTGTATTATCTTGAGTATATATAATGAGAATTGTTAAAAGTATGTTAATAAATTTTTTATTATTTACATACTTACTTACTAAACTTTGTAGCTTACTCCCCTTCCTTTCCTATATCTTATAGGGTTGTATGCTAACTCGAGTTGGAGATCGCCAGAGATGTTATCACACTATCAAGTTATCATCATGGGGTAAAAGTGAATACAAACCTCTTAAGTTTATGGCATGTATAGAGGACTTAGTCATTTGTATGTGTCATAATTGGTTTGGCCTAAAATGTTAGCCTTTAATATTTAGTAGTTCATTTTGTATAAGGCCATTGATGTTGGCTAGTATTATTCAAGTTATATGTTTGTGATGATGCAATTTATGAGATGCATGATTTGGGTGAATGAGTGTATGATGATTAAATAAGAAAAGTGTGACACGTGAATTGTAACACCCCAAACCCGGCCTAGAAGTTAGGCCTGAATCTGGCGTGCCATATGAAAATGTTTTTCAAAACCATCTTTGCAATTGTTAACAACTTGTTTGAGAATTACAGCCTCTTTGTTAAAACCCAAAACACTTAAGCAATTGTGTCACGTGAAAACATAATTATCTTTAATAAACCTTTTCAGTTGTAAAAGCATATTTGAAATAAACGATTTACGAAAATGTGACGTTTGAAATAGAGTTGCAAAAGCATTTGAAACATTGCGGAAACATAGATAAAATACAAGTATTTTTGAGAGATTGATTGATGAATCACAAATCAAGGAATTGAACTTTAAATCCGTGACTTTTGAAAATGTCGTTAATAATTTGAAAGAAAGTTCGAGTTAAATCATATTTGTAAAAGTTTATTTTGAAGTCCATTTGTTAATCAATTTCGGAAAACTTTTATTTACGTTTTTAGAAAAATTCTCGTTTTAAACAATTTAAGAAAAATAATAAAAACATCCCAACCATAAAGCAAAAATAAAAATAGTTCAGAGGCTTTATTACAACTTAAACCAAAATAGCAAAATAATAAAATAAACGGAAATTGAAATTTAAATTTTAATAACACCATTTCTGAAGTATGGCCTCAATCGAGTCATCCATGGCCCAAGTCCACGTCACTGAGCATTACCTGAAAGGAGTTAAGAGAAAAGGGGGGTGAGTTACAAGAACTCGGTGTGTAACCCACTTACCGTTGTTCACTGGGCCAAAATCCATTAACCAAATATTTGGGCCTAAGCCCATTTACAATAATATGAATGTATCATATATATATAATATGCAAATGATATGCAATTCCCAAACCAAACCTAGTTTTCCATCCGCTACACACCACCCGTACCAACCAACACACCTGTGGGAGAGCTTTAGTCATCCCACCCCGCCAACACACCAAACGTATGCATTAAGCCATATATCAAACTGGGCATTAAGCCATATATCAAACTGGGCATGAAGCCATATATCAATTTGTGGACAAGCCACCAGATTAACAGAATTTACATGGCATTGCCATTTTTCAGATTTGTTGCAGAGCCACCAGATTTATGTAGCAGAGCTACTAGAACTTCTCTTCATCATTATCCCATCCCATGCAATTATGTATATAATGCATAACAATTCATAATAATGCATTCAAATATTTCTTACAAATTTTCTGGCCCATTATAACAATTTATTAACTTGGCCCACTAAGCAGAATATTATCTTGGCCCATTTCACATATTTTCAGATCAGCCCATTTAGCAAATTATCAAATTGGCCCATATAGCAAATTATCAAATTGGCCCATATAGCAATTTATCAAATTGGCCCATATAGCCAAAGTATCAGATTTGCCCATTTAGCAAAATATAACAAATTGGCCCATCATGCCATATATCAGTTGGCCCATTTAGGCAATCTATCAAATCGGCCCATAAAGGCATTTTCACAATTCGGTAATCCTACCCACTAAGGGTAATTCGGTAATCTCACAATCCAAGGGTATTTCGGTAATTTACCCACCAAGGGTATTTTGGTAATTTCGTCACTTAGACTAAACTACTAATGTCGAGCCTAAAAATTGAAACTGTCCATCCGCGTCATACTGACTAAATTGACTATAACTCAAGTTAGAAAACTCGAAATTTAGATCTGTAAATTTTTCTCGAAACTAGACTCATATATCTTTCTCCTATAATTTTTCCAGAATTTTTAGCTTAACCATTTAGTACAGTTTATTCCTTAAAGTTTCCCTTGTTTCACTGTCCAATGGTTCTGACCTCTCTTACCTTAATCTCAAATATGTCACTGTACGGTTTTCATATATTGCTGCAACTTGTTTCTCTTGAGGAATCCATACATATAAATTATAACCCATAATTCACTTTGTACGATTTTATATGATTTTTCCAAAACAGATCAGGGAACCATGAAGTCATTCAGAACCAGTCTCACTAAAATTAACATATCTCAGAATGTAAAATTCCGTTTTCCTTTCCATTTCTTCCATATTAAAATAGACACAGTAAGTTTTAATTTGATATCTTAATTACTTTCTAATTCCCTTTCTCCTATTTTTCATGAATTTTCGAAATCACATCACTGTCGCTGACCAAAACTATTTTATTACAAAAACATGGTTACCATTATGAACCTACGCAAGCCCGAGTGATCCCAGATGCCAATTTCCGGTTTTCTTTGGTATTTCGACCAAATCACAGAACATTCATGCAAAATTTCAGAGAAGTGTGAGATTACACACCATTTCAAACATTTATTTGGAAGGGTATGAGATTACACACCTGATTTCGGTAAGGACTAAACCTTCTTGATCGTCGGCACCTATGACACCCACTATTTTCGAAGGATTAACAAGTAGAGAATATCGAGTGATTTCGTCCCTAAAAGTAATCAATTAGTCAAAACTTCGACCCGATTTGCAACATTTCCGAGTAGAGATATAACGAAAAATCCAAGAAGAAATTTCTTACCTTAACGATGATGAATCTGTTTTCCACCGATTGACTTATGGAGAAAATAGTAGAGGCACGATGAAGAATAATAGAAGTTTTGATTATGGAGAACACAAAAACGAACAAGTGAAGGGAGAATAGAAAAGAATGTGCAAAAGAGAATAGAAGAAAACACGAAACAAAGAACACGAAATGTTTAAGGAGAAAACCTAAAATGTCAAAAATGCTAAGAACTCAAGAGAATTTCGGCACACCCTCCAAAAGATTTCAATTTTTCTTCTTTTGCTACTCACCAAATGCCCAATTTCATGCCAAAATAACCCCTAGCCGAGATTTCACTCCCCCCACAAACTCCCACATTCAGCCAACCACCCCTCTCAAATCCTAAAATTTACTCCCCACCTACTCCACTAAACACTCCCCATACACATCCAAATTTTTGGCTAAATTTTTCCACAAATTACTCTCCTTCATTCCTTTTGTCTCCCACTTCTTCTTTTTTCCACAATTCATTCTCCATCCTTCCTTTTGTCTCCCATTTCTCTTTTTTTTTCCATAATTCACTCTCCATCCTTCCTTTTGTCTCCCATAATCACTCCCTCAAATTCTTTTATTACTAACAAAAAAAAAAAATAATACCATAATTAATTCCCTTTATCAAAACAAAAATTAATTCCATAATTGCAATAGGTGAGATTCGAACTCCTCACCTTAAGCTCCTTCATGTGACGCCGCACCACCTTGCTACTAGCTTCTCTTGTGCTAGCAAAATACACACTTATTCTTAAGTCCTACTTCCATCACTCCTTTCCACTAAAAGGCCAAAAATGAGAATTCTTCCTATGGCCTGACTTGAACCCGAGACTTCGTAGAAATCCCGTAACTTTCCAAAGCCACCTTCCTAATAAGTCCAAATTGTAATAATTCCATTCTCATATTCTTAAAAATTTTATAACGCTTCTGCGCTCAAGGTCCAATGGGCCCAATAGGTCCAATTCTACTGGGCCCAATTTTGGGATGTTACATGAATGGTTGTGAGAAGGACACGACTTTGGACACGGGCGTGTGCCCCTATTTTTCAAGAAATTTCTCAATGTTTTCTAAAGTTCTCGGTTTAGTCCCGGACCGCTTCCAAAGTATGTTTTGGGCCTTGTAGGTCCATATTAGGGACTTTGTGATGAAAATTGAAAAGTGTTAATTTGGATGAAATTTTATGACTCGGTTTAATACGTTTACAAGCGTATGTGTTCCAGTAATGCCTCGTACTCTATTCCGGCATTGAATACGGGTAAGGGGTGTTACACCGAGTGAAGGTGGATACCCTCTCTTGACTTAGAAATTTGTCATGTTTAAGTTGAAAAATTTTAGATAAAAATTCTTTAGGCTTTTATTCTTATTAATACTTTGGATGATTATAAGTTCAGATATGATATCCAAACTAATTATAGTAACATATTCTAGAGATTAGTTTGGATTGGATCAAGGCAATCGACTTCCCAAGTTTGGTAGATTAGAGATCAAACTAGGTAAAACTTGGAAGCATATACTGGAGATTCAAAATTTATTCCGAGCTCTTTGAAGATAATCTATACGTTGTTTTTAAGAGAAGATTGATTGCAATTGATATATATAGTATGTTAGCAAGTCTCAGTTCATTATATAATGAGGAGACTTTTATAAGTAATATACCGATCTAAAAGCACTTATTTTTGTTCATCGTGAAACGTTCTTTGTGAGTGCATTAAGTGTAAAATCAAGTGTATCTTGATGAGTGTTAGATATTGTAATCACTTGTTGTATAAGTTGCTAATATAGTGGATAAACTCTATAGATATAGAAAAATCGAATTGCATTGTCTTGTTGATACTAACTGCTTGACACTTATCTTAAGCACAACTTCTGACATTTCTCAAATTTACTCGCAAATATCATTTTATAAATTTTATTTTATTATTTAATTTGAATCCCAATCAAATAATTCTCCTTTTGTAAGATCTATGAAAATCACATAATTAAAAATTAGGCAACACGAGCCCCATGAACGTGCCTTATTTGTCTTCTTTTTCTCATTCTTAATTTGCATTGGACAAAAAAAAGAGTAATCAAAAGCTTTTGCTTATCTTATAAAGCTGTTTCACCTTTAAAAATTACTTTCTATTTTTCTTCATTAATTATTCTGCATATTCCTTAGCCCCGTTGTTATACTTCATAACTTACTTTATATAGCACAAAAATATCCTACGGTTATAATAATTTTATGGTATAATAAATTATTTAGCCCTTTAACTTTATAAAGAAATCATTTTAGCCGTCCATTTAATTTTTACTTTTTTTTAGTCCTTAAACTTATGTTATTTATCAAAACACCCTAAAATAGATATAAAAAAACGTTAACTTTAATAATGTGACATCTATGTGAATGCCATGTCAGCAATTAATTAAAATTTTAAATTTTTAAAAATTTAAAATATATATTATTTTAAAAATTATTAAAAGTAGTACAAAAGTACAAAAATATAAGAAATATTTTTAAAATATTTTTAATTTAAAAAAATTATTAACTGCTGACATTACATGCACATGGCAATCCACGTGTATGCCACGTTAACAAATGTTAACTTTTCCATCTGTTATGGGGGAGATTTGACAAAAAATACAAGTTCAAGGGCTAAAAGAGGTATAAAATTAAATAAATGACTAAAATGACTTTTTTTTAATAAAGTTGGAAGGTCAAAAAAGTCATTATGCCTAATTTTATTAAAAATAAAAATAAATATAATGGAAAAAAGTTATAGTTATCATCATATTATTTGTTTTAAATAAAGGTGTGTATGATAAATTAAAAATTTAACAGCTGAAAATTTATATACCGAATTTCCGCTATTAAATCTTTTTAAGTGTTGAATTTATATTAAAAAAATATTTGATAAAAGTAAATATTGGTTTTTTAAAAGATTTTTTTTAATTTTAATCTTATTAATATAATATTTTATATTATTTCAAATAATTTTGGATGAAAATGTAATTTGCATACTTTTTTAAAAGGTAATTTATTTCAATTTTTTAATAAAATAAAATTTAATGTTTCTTCGTTAAAATGATTATCAAACACATTTAAATTTTTAAATGTTGAAAATTCAAGTTTCATTTTCGGTTTATCAAACACACCTTAAGATTAATATATCGTGTTAATTATGAATATCATATTTTTACTTAGAATTTTAATAGTTTAATAATTTATATTATATTTATATCTACATAATTTAATAATAAAAACACTATATGTACACAAATTATAAAAATATACCCGAAGTCTTTTTAATATAGTTCTTTTTCCAATTTGTAAAAGTTGTTTGGGCAGATTGCAAGTAAATTGCTTGATTAATTGATCCAAAAAGAAAGTGAAAAGAATGGGCATCATGAATGAAAAGGGTAAGAAACAACGAAACAAATACTAGGGTGCATTTCAACTGTAATTAAATTTTTTATAGAAATTAAAAGAAATTTTAAAATTTTATAAAATAGTCAATGGTCAGTTTTTATTTTTTTCGGTTTCTATTTTTTATTGATTTTTAATTGTTGATTCAGAAATTGGTTCAATTTTTATATCTGAATCAATATATCAACCGGTTTTTATTCCAATCGGTTTGATTAACTGATTCAACCTAATTAAAATAAAACTCTATATATCGGGCGTAAAATTACCAAGTTTAATCTCAATTTACATAGAGAGAAAGTTCAATAATTTAGTCCCTTTCTTTGTTTTCTTTTACCGTTTACTTTTTTTTTTAGATAAATATCAAAATTATACATAAATTTTAATTTAATGTGCAATGTCATATATAAACTTTGATTTTATGCGATTTTATACATGAATTCAATTTTCACAAATTATTAACAATATTATCGAATTAGCATCATTTTACATTGAAATATTATATACACAAACAATTATATTAATCCAATATGATTTATTCATTTCTTTAACTATGTATAATTGAATCAAAATAGAAGTTTCATGTATATATATATATATATATATATATATAAACCACATCTCAAGCTTCTTGTGTATAATTGCACGGGTTTATACCATTAGTCACTAAACTATTCAAAAGTTTTCATTTAAATCATTGGGTCATTAAAATCGATGCTATATGACTTTCTCAGTTCGTACTACTACACCAATTGAATGCTCTTTTTCCCCTTCTCTTCTACAATTCAGTTTTTTTTTCATGAAACAACTTTGGATGTCACGAATTTGCGAATCAAAATTCAAACAAATTTTTTCTCCAGTCTCCAACACTGACCATAAGAACAATTTGGATATAAAATATGTTCACCTATTCGTTGATAGGTACTTATCCATTGTACTGATCTCGAATCGTTACTAGGAATTTGCTGGCAAAACTTTAAAAAAAAAATCCTTAACAATCTAATGACTTAAATAAAAACCTTTTGAATAGTTCAATTACCAAATGATAACATTTTTTAATTAAGTGGCCAAAATGAAAACTTACCCATAGTGACACTTGAGAACTTAAATGTGTCTATGATGAAAATAGGAGATATATCAACCAACATGCAAAAGCATTTGATTTGGAAAATAGGTAAAAATGTGGTAAACATACTGTGGAGGCTCTTATACTAAGTGCCAGATTGTATTTTGTCACTTCTACTAAAAAATGGACAAATTAGTCCCTTTACATTAGATGAAAGATCAAACTTGTACTTTTTTTGTTTAAAATTTCATCTATTTCAACTATAAAAACTAACATGACTGACAGAGTAACCAAATAGTACATATGGATGCCAAGTGTACCTTATACTAACGTACAAGGACCATTTTTTAACGATAGAAATGGAAAAAAATTTTAACAGAAGGATCAATTCGCTCTTTAATCTAGTATATTGGACTAATTTACCCATTTTTTTTAGTAAAGGAAGCAAAATGTAATCTGAATCCTAATACAAAAACCTCCAAAATACTTTTACTGTAGAAATGCATAAATCTAGTTGATGCATTGCTCTTGTTTTATATGAAATTAATGTGTTTATGTTAATTTTTGTTGTTTCTTGGATTAGTAGTGATGGGGAGAAATTGGTAGATGCATGCAGAATTGCTTCAGTGTTGTAGGAAGTACTAAAGGGTTATGGCTGGTCCTCAGATTCTATGATTTAGCCTTTTTTACCATAGTAATTTGTAATATATCTGGATTTTGTTACTATGCTTCTCATCTTTTGTTTTTTTTTTTTCTCCCTTTCAAGGCCCATTCTGACAGAGAGATCGGAAGGTAGAGATGGAGACGAAAGAGATTGATAGTAGATTGAAGCAAAAATCGTCATCTTTGAGAGCAAAGAAAGTCAAATGCCATGACTCTGAAAACCACGTTATGAAAACCACATTAACTTTTAAACATGTATTAAAATTTAGGGTACAAGTTCTTTTTCATTTTTTGCCACCAATTTTTAAATATAATATTATTAACTTATATTTGATTTCGGTAATTAATTTATTGGTTAAGGATCCATTTGGATGTGTAGTGCGTTTACTTGCGGTTAGTGTAAAAATAACAATAGTGATGAGATTAAATATTATAAGGCGAGACAAAAAAAAAGTTAAACACACAGCACTAGAGGTAAACGCAAAAATTATATGTTAATAGTGTATGTGTGACAATAATTTGTTTTTAGAAGTAAAAAAAAAAAGTTACATTTAATACTTAATTTAGCTAAGTTTTGAGTTATGGTTAAAAATATCAATATTTTTTTAACAATAATTTAAATTTTTCAAAAAAAAATCTTTTGAATTTATAAAAATATAAAAGTTCCCAAAGAATAAAAATATTTCTTTTCAAAATCAATGTGATTGTTTACTTGTTGACAAATTGGTACCATTTGTACCTTCTCGTTCTTTTATATTCTTTTATGCATTAAGAACAGGCTTCTAGTTTACTATATCTAACTCAAAAATGATGCATTTAGAAAGTAATTTAGGGTTTGTTTGGATAATACAAAGTAATTGAAGAAAAGTGTAATTATTAAGGTAGTAATTATGATCTTTTCTAGTTATAAAAAATTGTAATTTCTTAGACATGTTTGGTTGATAAAGTATAATTACATCGTAAATTTCTATGTCAGGTTTGGTAGTACAATTATAATTACACAATTACATCATTTGTATTTTTAAAAAATTAATTACTATAAAAATTATTAGTATGATAAAAATAGTTTCTAAACAAGTATAAAAAATTAATATCAAATCATCATATGTATTATGCTAGTTTTAAAAAGTACTTGATAATAAGATTTATAGTAAAAATAATAAGAAAAATAAATATCATATGCATTTTATCTAATTGTTCTAGTGCATATTTGTTGAGTTATTCTCTCTATAATACTTAATATATACTCTTTATCATCATCTCTTGGTCATTAGCCGAGTTCATCATCATTTGAATCTGAATCTACATCATTAAGATTATAATGACCCCTTCTTCCATTTACTCTTCGCAGATAATCTCAATTCCACCTATAATTGAAGTTATGAAATATGTAACATGTTAGAATGATCCAACCTTTTTTTTATGCTATACTAAAGTGATGTGGTTAATATGAGAAATATTTTTTTAGAACAACAAATGTCTTCTTAACCACATCTTGAAGCCTTGAATGTCGTAAGTTGAAGAGTTTGTGAGTTGTCTATAGTGTTTGAGTCTAGCACTATTCTCTCAAATGGTATCATACCCCACAATATAGTATAAGAAAATCTTTTATATTTGCATAATTAGCATCAACCTTATAATATTTGAGTTCACAGTCCAAATAGCTTGTAGCTTTAATTATAAAAAACTTATTTAAACTTAATTTAGGAAAATAATTATATTAATTTATATCAATTTTTATAATACATAAATTAAGTAAAAGATAATGTAAAATTTATAATATATAATCTTTATGAATAATATTTATAAATTGTTCAATAACTTTCATAATACTTCTCATAAATAATATAAATTTTTTGTCATAAAAGTTATTTTTTTAAAATAAGTTATGATAAAAAAATTCATAACAATTTTTTTATGAATAACATATTATTTTTATAATATATAGTATGGATAAATAAATAAATTATATTCATACTTCTTAACCATAAATTTTTACAAATAAACATATTATAATTTAAACACTTTTATAACATGTTAAAATAAACTTTTTGACCATAACTTTAATTTTTTTTAGGATTTAAATAATATAATTTTTGTTATAACTTTATAAAATATGAAAATTATTTTTATATATAATTTTTTATCATAATCATCCTAAGCACTCATACATGTCAATTTTAGTCCCTATACTTTTCGAATTTTAAAAATTATGACTTGACCTAAACGACAACAATTAAATACATTTGGTTAAAATTTGCTATTTATCTTATAATTCGCGTAACATTTTAGATTTAGTCCATGTTATTCAATTGATTATTCTTAGTCCCTATGCTTTTGAAATTTCATCTTTGACATAAAACAGCAACAACCAAATCCACAAACTTTCAATTTTTTAGTAATGTGAAAATAGTAAATTGACATGACATTATACATATGATAATATGTTTGTCAAATAAAATTTTAAAAATAACATAATTTAATGAATTTAACAATTACCGTGAATCCAAAACTCATGCATGATACAAAAATTAATAGTAAAAAAGATACATCTATACACAATAAAGAAAGTCGGTGGACATATATACACACACACACTTTACTTTAGAAGGTGACCCACAGAGTACCTACTTTGCTCCATGAGATAATTTCAGTATATACTTAAATGGAGCTATCGGCCAACCTTTATGGACTCACTTGAAAAATACACCCACTCAATGTTTTATAATTAAAGATTCTAATCGGATCAATAATCATGAAATTCCTACTTTATGAGAAAGTATTAAATTTTTATTTTCATTAATCCAAATTTTAATATTAATGAATTTAAAAATATATTGATAATTGATAATAATTTTATATTTTTCAAATCCAAATATTAGAGTTTAACACCATGTAAATTATGTATAATTTTTTTGTAGGAATATTCTAGATTTAGATTTGGATATATTCTAGTATCAATTTATTTGTATATTCTAATAATGGATTTTAATTATAATTATTTAGATTTATTGTTTATAGTTCCTTTTGTGATTTTAATAGTAATTATACTCGAATTTATATAAAAATTATATTTGGCCAAATACTTATTGTAGTATAAAATATTTATCTCAATTATATATTTATAGAAGTTGACATTAGATTTATTTTTTTATATAATGCTTATTTCTACTAATAATTTTTAAAATTATTAAACAAAAAAAAAGTTTAAGCGTGCTCAAATCCATGTCCTCGTTATTGCTGCAATTGTAATGATGCTAATTGAGTTAAAGTTCAATCTACAATATTAGATTTATTAATGAGTAAAATTGAGACAATTCAATTTAAAAAATTACTCTTAACTTGAAAATTTATGAATTTGATAATAACAAAATATTATATATATTATCGAAGCTTCAGAACTATTGATAAAGACTAAGACTCTACATTTTGAGTATATAGGTTCAAGTGTCTGTCAAATTATTAAATGACTAACGCCCTCCAAAAATCATCTTATTCAAATAAATGATATGATAGAATTGAATCAGATACAAGCCACTCTCCCTCACGAGTTTAATAGTGGTCCCTTTCAATAGGCGCCATAGCAACTAAACCGACAATCCTATTTTTTGTGCAAAGACAATTCTTACAAAGGCTCATCCATTCCCAACTAAATCGACAATCAACAGAACCAATAAGATAAACTAATACATTTCGCTAGCAACTTGGCAAAGTAATACAAAACCCTACATGCTAACAAGACGAATTTGTACTCACAACCTTAATTGCAAACCGCGAGGGGCAAGACTGAGAGAATTTTTGTATGATCAGTTAAATAAACTTTTTTTTTGATAACCCCTCACTAACTGATAAATAGAAGGATAGTCTGCTTCAGCGCACTGGAACGTTCTCTTGCATTAACAACAATGCCCATGCCACTCGAGTTAAGACTCAGGATGAGTTTAGATGGACATTGCATTTACTTAGTGTAAAAACAATGGTGGAGTTGATATTAGATACTATAGCAATATTGCAGCGTGAGACAAAAAGTAAGCTAAACACACCGTACCGCACTCAATCTCCACATAAACTTGATATAGCACAAAAATATCATAGCAATATAATAATTTTATTAAATATAAAAATAATATAACAATCATATTCATACGAAATGTTTTAAATATGATAAATATATGGTGTTAATTATAAATATCATATTTTTACTTAGAATTTTAATACGTTCAATAATTTATATTATATATTCATTTACATAATTTAAAAAAAAACCACTGCAGACACGATATATACACAAATTATAAAATCTAGCCAAAGTTTTTCATTTTTTTCCCAATTTGTAAAAGTTGTTTGGGCAGATTGCAAGTAAATTAATTAATTTAATAATTAATGGAAAAAGAAAAGAATGGGCACCATAAAAGAAAAGGGTCCCTCTATAAAAGAGAGAAAAAAACAAAGAAAACTATGGAGAACTCACATATGGTTCTCTTGCTTGGATGCCTTTTTCTCTTTTATTTCCTTTTTCTTAATGTATAATCAAACACTTTTTTTTTTTTGGCCACAAGTCTAATCAAAACTTTTGTTTACTAACTTTTTAGTTTTATTGTAAATTATATATATATATTAATTTTATTATCGAGTTAAAACAGATTGAAGTCGTAATAAATTTGAGTTGAAGTTAGATTTGAAGATTTTGAGGCTTGAAGCTTATATCAAATTCAATGAAATTATATTTTTAAAAGTTTGAATTTTATTCGAGATAACTATTAAATTAATTAAGATTTTTCGTAAATGATGAATTCAATTTTCATACTCGATTTTTATTTTAGATTTTTGATAATTTGTGAATTGAAAGTTTTAATAACAATTAAAATAAATAAATAAAAACTTCGTTAATCTTATGATTTATTTAAATCAAGTATTAAGTTACTAAAATTTGACTAGCTCGAAATATTTAATCTTGATTTAGAGGGTTGGATATGTATTTCGATGTTTCGTATTTTATATCAACCATATATATATATTTGAATAATTATTACAAAATATAATTAAATTGATAATTAAAATATATTTATACCTACATCAAAATAAATTTAAACAAAATCCAATAAGGCTAGAACCTAAATTTCAATCCTAATAAACCTAGACTTCATACAATATAAATGATTAAATATATTAAGGAAAATTATCTTAGACATTATTTATAGAGTTTAGAATATAATTAGTGTCTTATAAGTTTAGAAAAAAATAAAAAATTAAATATTCAAATAAATGTGACATTTTTCACACTTTCAATTCGTTTATAGAGTTTAAAAAATTAGTGTGAAATAAATATTCATATATCGAGTATGTTTTTGGCAAAAAATTATTATATATTTTTATTGTATTTATATCCCATGTTTTAATAATTGAATCTAGGGATGATTTTAAGGGGCAGCCAGGGACTCGGCTCGAAATTGAAAACTGTACAATTTAATTTTTTATGAATAATAAAAAATTAAGTTAATATATGATTAAATTATACTTTTACCTCTTTCAAAATAAAAAATATTATGTTAATTCCTTCGAAAATAATAACAAAGAAATTTATAATTCAATTTCGACCCATTAATAGATGGATGGTTGAAAATGTTAATTCACTCATTTTTAGTTCAATCAAGTTGATTAGTAGTGAAATAATAATTAAATAAATTATTAAAAATTAAAAAAATAAAACGGGACTGAACCGATCCACTGGTGTAGTTCAAATAGTGTAAAATTAGGGAGGTTAATCTGAAATTAGATTGAGAAAAAGTTTAATCATTTAGTCCCTTTCTCTGTTTTCTTCTACAGTTTACTTTTCTTTAATTAATAGAACTAAGAAAAAACCAGCCATGCATCACACTTTTAAAAGCCTCCCCTTCTTCTCCCTTCTCTGTTTTCTTTGTATAAAAAACACAAAAGATTCAAAAAAGCAAAAGCAGATACAGAGGAAAAAGCTTGAACACCAAATCACACAATCAAAATTTCACAAATCATCTTTCCATTTACCCACCCCAAAAAAGCAGAAAACACACCCATTAAGCAAACTTTAAAGCAAAATGCAAAGCCAAAGCCAAAGCCAAAACCAAAACCAAAACCAAAACCAAAGCAAAACCATCACAATCCCACTCCTTATATACCCTTTACGCTCATTAGTCTTTCCCTTTTCACCATTGCTGAAAACATGTCGAATGAGATTATCCCTGTTGATGATCCCATTGAAGAACCAAAACCCAACAAGAAACCAATCGTTTACGATGAAGATGAAGGGAGTAAGGGTGTTATAAAATCACTTCCTTATTATGGTGAAAGTAGTAGCAGTGGAAGTGGTGGGTATGTTCCTGAAGTGTTTAACAGTGAAAGTTTGCCGTCTACTTTGGCTTCTGAAATCCAAAGGTTTCTTAGAGTTGCTAATATGTTGGAATGGAAAGCCCCTCGTGTTGCTTATCTTTGTAAGTATAAATATTTAGAGATCTAAATCGGAGTATTATGGTTGCTCTTTTGGCTGTTTCTAGTTTATATACTGACCATATAGTTTGTCTAATGAGATGTTTGTGTTTTGAAGACCGGAAATTCTGTTGATTTTATGGGGTTATGAAGTTATGGCTTTTGAGTATTTTTGGGTTGAAATCTGTTATCAAGTCCCATATGCTATGTTATTAACTGCTTCAAGATGGTTATCTCATTTGATAATTTATATATATTTTACATTATTCATTCAATATATTTGTTATGAAGTTTAGAGTGAAGGTATATAATGCGTTCAGCTCTAATTATGTTGCTTTTTGTGGCAGGTCGTTTTCATGCTTTTGAAATAGCACACAACTTGGACCGTAATTCAACAGGAAGGAAAGTTAGACAGTTTAAAACCATGCTTCTTCAAAGGCTTGAACGTGTAAGAGCTAAGATTGAAGCTCATCTTCCACGCTTAAATTTATAATGTTGGTTATTTAGGTAGCTTTTTTGGCATTGATTGAGAGGACATAGGCTAAGATGATTGTTAATCAATTGTATGTTTGGTCATTACGCTATCAATGAGGTGCCTTGATCTCATGTTCATTACTTTCCTCATTTGTGCATAAAGCATCCGCATGCTATTTTCCATATATAATTTGAATAAAATGGGAAGTCCAAGTAACATAGTTCTCCAATAGGAAGGTAACAATGTAAGTAACCGATGAGAAATTTGTAAACTTAGAGCAGCATCATGGTTCCAAGGATGAGGCTTTGTGTCTATTTGAGCTTTGTAGAAAACTGTTAATGGATCAGTCCCTCAGTAGAGCTACTCCAGGCCCACCTAGCCAAATCTCTTTAAAGCATCCCATCAAATGGGGTTAATTCAGGATGCTGCTACTGACCCCCAAGTTAATCCTATACCACAAATTTTAGATTGTATGGAATATCTTGAGGCTAATTAAGGGCACAAACCTGCATGTGAAGCATGGCTAGATGCAAAGAAATTGATTTGTAATAGTGGTGATGGGATATGATAAATTTAATTAGAAGAAAACTGAAGTTGTTGAAAATGATTAATTGCTAATAATTAGAGTCATGTTTATCTACCTTTGCTCCACAATCAGTTTTCAGTTATTCCCCATAAAATGCTTTTTCCAGAAAATTCATTTTAGCAGTTAAACTGCATGTATTTCTCACGTCTATTCATTTTCTTTTCCTAGTATATGGCCATTTGGGATTTTAACCCTATATTTATTTCTTTATTTAATTTATTATCCCTTGCTTGCTTTATATGATTGATAGGATGAAGAAACTTCAAAAACAACCAGGCAGGAACAGAGTGACTCACGAGAACTTAAACGTGTTTATGAGGAAAATAGGAGATATATCAACCAACATGCTGAAGCATTTGACTTGGAAAATAGGTAAAATGCAAAATTCTGCTGATGATTTGCTCTTGTTTATATAGCGATATATATGTCCTCTACATGAAATTAACGTGTTATTCACTTTTGTTCTGTTTCCTTTTTCTTTCTGGATTAGTCATGGAGAGAAGTTGCTAGATGCATGTAGAATTGCTTCTGTGTTGTATGACGTATTAAAGACAGTTATAGCTGGTCCTCAGGTTCTATTTCCCCCCTATGATTTAGCCTTCTTACCATAGTATTTTGTAATATCTGGATTTTGTTACTATGCTTGTCATCTTATGTTATATCTCTTTTTTCCTTTGAAGGCCCTTGCTGACAGAGAGAGCATTCAAGCTAGATCTGAGTTGTTTGCCTACAATATTCTGCCACTTGATCATGGAGGTATTCAGCAAGCAATTATGAAATTTCCTGAGGTCTGACACTACACGAATACACTCTGGTTTTCTTTTTTCTGTCCACTTTTATCTCTAAGAGGTAGTTGTCACATGATTTTGCAAAAAACTTCAGCACCTGTTTCCTCTGCTGTTGAACCTTTGCGTTGTTGCAGTTGGAGAAACTGGTCAATTTTGCAGTGAATTTCAATCTATCGATTTATATTCATGTTGACATGTGGTTGCAAGGAATAGCTTGTTCACAAACTAATGAACTTTTGCAGATTAAAGTTGCTATTCAAGTTATTCGGAATGTCCGTGGTTTACCCTCAACCCAGAACCTTCCAAAACGTGGGACTTTCATAGATTGTTTTGAATTTCTTCAGTATTCTTTTGGGTTCCAGGTATTCTGAAATATCTCTTTTTTTTTTTTTTTTTTTTACTTCTCTGTTTCTTTTCCATTGGAGGACACATGATTTAACAGTTATGAAATGGTGTTCTTTGTGTTCCTAATGCATTGAAGAAAGTGAAATTCATATTGTGCATTGTTTTTCAGAAAGAAAATGTAGCCAACCAGAGGGAACATCTTGTTCTACTCCTTGCTAATGTCCTTTCTCGGCACTCTCGGAAGCAAGCGTTGGCCTTGAAGGTGGTTTAGCTTTTTCCTGTTTTAAATTTTAAACTGTTTTTGGCTTAAAATTTCTTTGCATTTGACTTGCATATAATGATGTCAGACAATTGATGCGTCTATTGATGAGCTAATGAGAAAGCTTTTCAAAAATTATACAAACTGGTGCAAATTTTTGGTCAGAAAAAGCAATATCAGGTAAGAGAGTGAATGGAATTTCTAATTTTCTATTTAATCAGTTTCTGTTCATTTTTTTGCCGTTAATTTCTTCTGTATATTTATTGTTACATAACAAAGAAGTCTAAGGAATCAAAGAAGGTATGAACGTTAGACCTCAACCCTCTCAAGAGGGTTAAATTCTATGCCAGGCCTAAGTTTCTTTAATCCTTTTAATCTGAAGATTCTCAGTGATTTCCTTTTAGATTTTCAACTTTCATGAAACAACTGTATTATTTCTCCTTGCAGGTTGCCTTGTGTCAAACAAGATGCTCAGCAATATAAAATTCTATATATAGGTCTTTATCTTCTTATTTGGGGAGAGGCTGCGAACCTGCGATTTATGCCAGAATGTCTTTGTTATATCTTTCACCATGTAAGCTGAAAAATCTAGTTCTGTTGATTAATTCCTTATGGTAGAATTCAGTCATGGTTCTAGTATAGAGAGCATAAACCATGATAGTGAAAGACTCAGATCATTGCAGATGACTGAAACAGCAAGAGTTTGACAATGATTATGTCTCTTTTGGATGTTGGAAGAGCTATAACAATCAATGATATCACTTTAGTAACTTCATAATATGTCTATCACATATCTTCTCTTCTTTAGGACATGCTAAGTATTAAGTTTTGGTGCTTCCTGTGTTCTTATATTGAAGTTGGCCCCCACCACCTATAACCAATTGATTTTTGGTTGGATATTTTAACATGGTATCGGAGCCCAAGTTCTATTAGGTGTTCTTCCTGTCTAACCAAAACTGAGGTTAATGATCCCTGGTAAGGTTGTACATGTGTAGGCTCAATAAGCTACTTGTGATGAGGAGTATTAAGTGGCGTTATCCCACATTGATGAATTATGGGGTTTCTTGTGATCTTATATTAAAGTTGGGCCTCTCCACTCCACCTATAGCCAATTGGTTTTTAGGTTGGACGCTTTAATAGGAAATTTAAAAATGAAAGCATTAGAATAGTTATTGTACTGGAAATTGACTATTGTATAATCACAAATCTATTCTATTTTTCTTTTATTAAAGATTTAATGTTCTGAATCTTAGACTGTTATGGAATTGATTGATATCAATCATCAATAGATGCAGTAATCAACCTGTAAACTTCACGTTAGGTTTGAAATAATTTGGTGATTTGCATGAGCATTTATTCACTAAGTGAACTCCGTTTAAGATATAAGTGTACTGCATGTAATTGCAATTATTGACAATTCTGTGATATCCTTTTGCGGCTTTAAGATGGCATATGAATTGCACGGTATGTTAACTGGTGCTGTTAGTATGACAACTGGTGACACAATCGAGCCAGCGTATGGTGGAAGCCATGAGTCTTTCCTTAGCAATGTGGTTACCCCCATATATGAAGTCATAAGTAAGGTATTGCTTAGTGTTTAGTCTCATCCTTCCAGTTCCCTTGAAGTATCTAATTTTCTTGTTGAAACTGAAGGAAGCTGAGAAAAACAAATGTGGAACGGCTGACCATACTACATGGAGGAACTATGATGACCTGAATGAGTTTTTCTGGTTAGGTTTTCATTTCCTTTACTTTTTAAATTGACTTTCTCCTTTGCCTTGTCCAGAAATCATTATTTCAAGAAGTTAAGACATAGGGGTAACTATAACTCTCAAAATTTCTTCAGGTCTCCTGATTGTTTCCAAATAGGTTGGCCTATGCGTCTGGAACATGATTTTTTCTGCACAAGTTCTCGTAAGAAGAGCAAAGTTAAGACTTCTAGGAGTGCTAGAGAACAGAGGAAGGAAAAAGAAACTGAAGATGAAGAACAGGGGTTAAACGATGTAAGTGACCCTCTCCATGAATGACTAAATTATTCTACTATCTAAAATTTGTGTAACAGCCATCTGCTGTGTTTGGCCTTGGACGATTCCAGGGAACATATTCAGCTGTACTTAGCTGATCATTGTAATCCTTGTTATCTCGATGTTAGGACTAAATTATTTTCATTGATAAGTGATTGGAAAAAGAAGTGGGAGGAGGGGATGGGGTGAAGAACATTGCTTTGATATGCTTTGAAGAACTTCACAAAGAGCCAATATCTAACTCTTTTAGATTGAAAAGTTTGCCAAGTAACTTGAGAATGAGTCATTAGACTTGAGAATGAGCCATCTTCAGGATATCATACTATGCAGGACAAGGACTAGAAATTCTATCGTCTATCTTGGTGTTCAAGATTGTCTTGATACGAGCACATTCCACTCAAGTATTTAAATGTGTATCATTACGTGTTTTGAATTTGGCTCCGGTAAAATATCCTGAAGATGGCTTCACATTAGTTGTGCTTCATTGTTCTTGACTTACAATACTTTCATATCTCTTCTTGTTTCTTGTATCTCTGTCTGACTGTCTGCCATCTAACTACATAATTGACTTATGACCAGCATTTCTGTCTCTGTTGTGCTGCTTTTTCTCCAACAGGTAGCTTCGGAGGAGAATCGTGAACAAAAATGGTTGGGGAAGACAAATTTTGTAGAGATCCGTTCCTTTTGGCAAGTTTTTAGGAGCTTTGATAGGATGTGGAGCTTTTTTATACTATCCCTTCAGGTTAGTTACTGGATGACTGCTACTTGTGATATATATACTGGGTTAGGATCATCAGATCGGTTTCCTTTTCAGGCAATGATAATTATGGCTTGCCATGATGTTGGATCTCCACTTGAAGTGTTTGATGCTGTAATATTGGAGGATGTTATGAGCATCTTCATAACATCTGCGATTCTTAAGCTCATACAAGGTATGAGCTAAAATAGCTTACTATATACATTTAGTAATGAACATGGAAATTACCAGTTCTGAAGAGGAATGCAATAAAAATGTTCTGCCCCCTCCCCCCCACCCCCCCCTTTTACATCACATTCAAACAATTTGCCACTGAGGAATAGATGCAACTTAAGGAGCATAATCTAGTAGAGCAAGTTAATGATTTATTTTTCTGAAAAATAGATTAAGGATATAATTTCATTGGAGAAATTTAAGGTATCAGCTAATACATACGTGAACACATATATGCATGGACACCCATATACGTTTATCTGTATGTTTGTATGCCTCTTTCAAATACATCCATCAGATGTATGCATATGCATGAATATGTACACAAAGAATGTGAATCTTATACATCATTGGACCTGCAGCAATTCTTGATATTACCTTCACATGGAAAGCAAGAAACACCATGGAGTTATCTCAAAAACGGATACAATTGCTAAGGCTTGCTTATGCGGTGATATGGACCATTGTTCTTCCTGTTGTTTATGCTCAATCTAGGAGGAAATATACTTGTTATTCCACACAATATGAAAGCTGGATTGGAGAATGGTGCTATTCTCCCTTTATGGTTGTTGTAGTAGTATACCTAATAACTAATGCAGTTGATCTAGTCTTATTTTTTGTTCCGGCTGTTAGCAAGTACATTGAAATCTCAAACTGGAGCATCTGCAGAACTATATCTAGGTGGACACAGGTAGAGATCATTCTTTTCTGTAATTCCTCTTTCTGGTTAAAATTTGTATTTTTATATCTAATCATTCAATATGCTGTTGTAAGATAGTAACACGATCAACAAGTTCCAACTATAATAATACTTACTATAATTGATTGTTCTTTTCTAATATGTAAGTAAAACATGAATTATTAGCTGCTTAAGCCATACTAAAATTGTTACTTGAAATTCCCTGTGAAGTGCTAAAGTTAAGTAAACAACTGTTCTCAAATATTTCTTCAACACCTTAATTTCCTTTCTAATATTCATAGTCAACACAGATAAAATTTGGTAACACAAAGCAAAAATCTCTTGTTTTGTTTGTGTTGTAAAACTATTCTAATGAATTATTCGAGATAAATTTTGTTTTCTTGGAAGCTAGAATTAGCTCTTAAAAAAGATGGCTGTTCCTTTGCTAAGAATTTTTTTGTAGAATAATCCCTTGCTTTCTCTTGATTTATTATTTACCATTTTTCCCATCCATGTTTGTGAATTTATCATAAACTTTCATCCTGACTGTTGATAGCTTCATTTTCATTAATTACTTGAAAAGTTTTTGTAGCATATGATTTTCAGCTTATGCCATACTATTTCTTTTTTGGTCCATTTTCTCATCTTTAACCTTATTGCTTATTGGTATTAAACTTGGCAAATATTGCTTAAATTTCTTTTCATTTTGTAGCCTAGACTATATGTTGGGCGGGGAATGCAAGAGACTCAAATTTCTCTTTTCAAGTATGATTTATGCTCCCATTGCGAAGTTCAGTAAGCATCATTTATAAAAATCACCCCTAATATTTGTCTTTTTATTACAATGTAGGTATACCTTTTTCTGGATGCTAGTGCTGTCAACCAAGTTAGTGTTCAGCTACAGTTTTGAGGTGAGTAACAATATAACTGCATCATGCTGTGTTAAGAGATCACAATACCATGAACAGTAATGCATTTACTGTTTAAGTAGATGAATTCAGTTAACATAGGAAGAACCAGCATCTCTCAAACTGTTGCATGTAATTCTATGGTGAGAAGCTAATATATTGCATTAAAAAAAGAAGGGAAGGCTACGGTGCTGCTAAAATGCAGCATTCGTTTTTCTGATTACATAATCATAAAATTATTCATGAGATACTTTTATATCATACAAGACTTATTTAGACTCACGTTTCATGTGACATAACACCGAGAATCTAATAGTTAGGAATTTCGTCATTACATATGCTCATCATGAATTTTTGGAACTGATGCTACTGGTTGCTGCAAATCAGTAGTTAAAGTTTGCTACAAATCAGTAGCTAAAATTAAAAGCTCAATCCTGTTGCCCTGTTAACCAGCACTATGTTGCTATGGTTCATCTTCAGTACTATTTTCACCTTTCTCTTTTGTGGTGGCCTAAGCCATTTGATTCATTAGTGATTGTTGTAAAATGCCAAATGTTCTTTAGATTTTCATTTCAGAATCTACTTTATGAGGTGAAACTAGAAATAACAAACAAAATTTATTAGAGAAATCTGACAATATGATCTTTTTATTTGATGTATGGATATAAAGCTAGTGCTAAGCATTTTGGTTTTGTATACATAGAAAACTTGTTCTTTCTGAGTTTGGTTATGGTTAGAAATGTGCTTATATATTTCCAATTTTTTATTTCTTACTACTAATTAAACAATGCCAGATAAAACCCCTAATAGCACCAACAAGAGAAATTATGAAAATTGGTGTGCAAACATATGACTGGCATGAGCTTTTCCCCAAAGGTACTCTTCAACTTTTTGTGTGTGTGTGTGTGTTTTTAAGAGCTAAATTTGAGCTGTATTTTTATTAAAGAACATTTGTATTCTCTTCCAGTCAGGAGCAATGTTGGTGCTATTGTGGCAGTTTGGGCTCCCATAATAGTTGTAAGTTCTCCCAAAGATTGACAACTCTTTAACCTAGGAAGTTAGCTGGACTAAAACTCGTTTCCAATCAATAAATGTATTGCTTATCTACATGATGAAAACAGCATCTGCCTGATCTCACCATTGAAAATGAAGAATTAACTTAATAATGAGCATATTTTCTGGCAGGAACTGAAACTGCAGTTTTCTGCTTGAAAAGAAAAGGCAAAGTTAGTTCTTGGATCTTAATTACCTTGTTTGATGAGAAATTTTGAAAGGAAAAAGGAAGTCTGAAATTACAGATTTTAACTAGTAAATCAGTCATAGTTACTTTGTTCAATATTGCTTTTTAATCCTTATCATTCATACACTCTTTGGAAATTATCTCAGGTGTATTTCATGGATACACAGATATGGTATTCTGTTTATTGTACAGTATGTGGAGGACTTTATGGCATTTTGCATCATCTTGGTGAGGTATGGCTTTATTTTCTTTCATAAGCACCATACCACTAGACTAACTCCACGTGTTATATAGATCCGGACATTGGGAATGCTGAGAAGTAGATTTCATTCCTTGCCTTCTGCATTCAACCGCCTCATCCCACCGCCATCAAAAAAGAGAACAAAAAGTTTCCTCCAGAGCATATTTTGCAAGGTTGAGATCGAAAACTTGGAATATCAGTGATAAATTCTTAGGGGATATTGTTTTCTTCCTTTCTGATTATTGAACTGATGTTAGTGCAGGTGTCCAAAAGTGAGGTATTAGATCAGAAGTTTGTTCTAGTCTGGAACCAAATTATTAGTAATTTTAGATCGGAAGACTTGATAAGCAACAGGTTCGTTTTTTTCCATTGCATGAATGCTTCTTCAAGGAAATATCATACTAATTAACTCTGAAACATATCTTTTGACTACAGGGAAATGGATTTGATGACGATACCTACATCTGGGCTGTTTCCTGAATTTTTTCGCTGGCCTATTTTCCTTCTTGCAAATAAGGTATGGTTTTTCATATGAAAATATTTTTTGTTTTTGTTTCACCATTGGTCTTCCTCCTTTATGTTGCTCTGTTTTTCAGTTTTCAACAGCACTAAGCATTGCAAGAGATTTTGTGGGGAAGGATGAGAAACTTTTTAAAAGGATTAGAAAAGATGAGTACATGTACTTTTCTGTAAAGGAGTGCTATGAGTCGGTGAAGTACATCCTTGAAGTTCTTATTGTTGGTGACCTTGAAAAGAGGTAAGAATCAACATAAGCAACATCATGTATGCATGTTTTATTCCTTTGTATGACATTCTTCTTGTGGCAAAAAAAATTTTCTTTAACAAAATGTTTCAGTCTTGTTTTTCTTGTTAGGCAGATAAATTTCAAATTATGAGTGCTCTCTAGCCTTCCTAATTTGTTAACCTGTATATTTCTTTTTTCAGGGTTGTATCAAACATCGTGAATGAAATTGAGCGAAGCATTGAAGAATCAACTTTTCTTCAAGATTTCAAGATGAGTGCACTTCCGGCTCTACAAAACAAATTTGTGGAGTTGCTTGAATTAATAGTAAGTGTTATAGTACTAAAGCTAAGCTGCAAATAATTCCCCCCATTTTCCGTACCAAAACCGGTAAATGGAATCTCAAAACTTGTTACATGGTATAATATAGGTTGAGGGAGATAAAAATCAAAATGGTAAAGTTGTGCAAGTACTCCAAGATATCTTTGAGCTCGTAACAAATGATATGATGGCAAACGGTCACAGGTTTCATGCTTGGACTCTTCTCTCGTACCATTTCTGAGAGAGAAATTGTATTCTACTTTTTGAAATCCATCTTTTAAATGCATGCAGAGTAGTGGATTTGATAGAATGCTCCCAAGAAGCTGTGGATGATTTTACTGTTTTCTCTAGAAAGATAGAACCACAATTATTTGAATCTGCTGCTAGCAAGACCTCTATATGTTTTCCTTTGCCTGATGATGGCCCTCTTACTGAACAGGTAATGGTTTCTTCTCATCTGTTCTTTCACAATAGGGCTTTTTGCTAATTTTTCAGTATGATAAGCATTTAAATGACTTGCAGAAAGATGAGCACTCATGTTATGTATTTATGCCATAGTAAGCCTGCATACAATTTATGCATATATTTAGCATATGCATCCTTACAGGCTTCTGATAGAGAAATATATACTTACAATTTGAATTTGAATCTTTATATGACAGATTCAGAGGCTGCATTTATTGCTTACTGTCAAAGATAAGGCAATGGACATACCTGCAAACTTAGAAGCCCGAAGGCGTATTTCGTTCTTTGCTACTTCACTCTTTATGGATATGCCTAGTGCTCCTGAAGTGTGCAGTATGATGTCTTTCAGGTTGAATTGTCCTCTCTTGATAGTATTCTCTTGGTTACTTGACTCTGATTGATGATAGTCTTCAAAATTTTAGGACTAAGGCACAGGTTGAACCTAACCTTGGTTACCATGCTACTTATCATGCAAAACTAATTGCAGTATTATCTATTTAGATAGAAGTTACATGGAATTCTCGAATTTTGTTTATTCTTGTAGAAAACAGAGTAATTCTCTGTATTTTTCTGTATATTTCAGTAGAACATATTACATCTATCTATATATACAAACTATGACTCTAATCTAGGAAACTCTTAGAATAGTAAAGATACTAATAAAGATATATTCTAAGGGATTGTAGGAAATATTTACAGAATCCCTTAACTGAAGGGATGACAACATTTAATATATTTCTATAATTCCTACACTCCCCCTCAAGCTGGAGAATATACATTGTATAATCCCAGCTTGAATAGGAATTTATTGGAAACAGGCTTTGGCAGAGCCTTAGTGAGAATGTCTGCAATTTGTCCTTCTGAAGGAATGTAGGAAAGAGTGGCTGTCCTTTTGTTGACTTGATAAGCAATAAAATGCCTATCAATCTCAACATGCTTTGTTCGGTCATGTTGAACTGGGTTCTTGGCAATCTGAATAGCAGATTGATTATCACACAGAACTTCAAAGTGATCCTCCTGATTAGTGTCAAGTTCTTTTAGTAATTTAAGTAGCCAAATTCCTTCGCATATTCCCAAAGCTAATGCTCTAAATTCAGCTTCAGCACTACTTCTTGAGACAACAGATTTCTTTTTACTTCTCCAAGTTGTGAGGTTACCCCAAACAAAAGTGCAGTAGCCACTAGTGGAACTTCTTTCAGTGAGATCTCCGGCCCAACTAGAGTCTGTAAAAATCTTAACAGTTCTGTCTTGTGTCTTCTTAAACATTAAGCCATGTCCTGGAGTTTTCTTCAAGTACTTGAGAATTCTATTTGCTGCTGGCATATGTTCTTCAGTAGGATTAGTCATATGTTGACTTATCACATTTAACGGAAAGGCTATATCTGGCCTCGTCAAGGATAAATAAATGAGTTTCCCAACTAATCTTTGAAATTTCTCTTTGTCTACTAAAGACCCATCTTCTTTGTTGAATCTCAAGTTTGCCTCCATTGGTGTATCAGCTGGCTTACAACCAAGAAAACCAGTTTCTTTGAGTAAATCAAGTACATACTTTCTTTGATTAATCACAAGTCCTTTTGATCTTGCCACCTCCATTCCTAGGAAATACCTTAGCTTTCCCAAGTCCTTGGTTTCGAATTCCCTGTTTAACAACTTCTTCAAATTGCTAATCTCTTCCTCATCATTTCCAGTAAGAATTATTTCATCAACATACACAATTAGGATAGCTTTCTTATTCGTAGAAGTTACCTTGATGAAAAGTGTATGATCTGCAAGAGACTGCTTGTAGCCGTTTTAAAGAATGACTTTAGTGAACCTTTCGAACCAAGCTCTGGGTGATTGTTTTAGCCCGTATAGAGACTTGTTGAGCTTGCAAACCTTGTTGCTACCTTCAACAGACTTTAAGCCAGGTGGCAATTTCATATAAACTTCTTCCTCCAGCATGCCATTAAGAAATGAGTTCTTTACATCAAGTTGGTGTAATTGCCAATCACAATTTACAGCCAAACTTAGGAGTACTCGAATAGTGTTAAGTTTTGCCACAGGTGCAAAAGTTTCTGTGAAATCTATCCCATATGTTTGCGTAAAGCCTCTAGCCACAAGTCTAGCTTTGTATCGTTGGATACTGCCATTGGAGTTATACTTTACAGCAGAGATCCATTTACAGCCAACAGCTTTTTTTCCTAGAGGAAGGTCTGTAACGGTCCAAGTAGCATTTTTCTCTAGTGCACAAATTTTCTCTTCAACATCCCTTCTCTATTTAGGATCCTTTAGAGCTTCAGTTATGCTTGTGGGAATCTGTTCTTTATCCAAGGTTGCTGTAAATGCTTGAAAAGGAGGCATTAATGAATCATAACCAGCAAATTTTTCAATAGGATGCTTGGTGCACTGCCTAACCCCTTTTCTCATAGCAATAGGGAAGTCATCTAGAGTAGTAGACTTACTGATTTCTTCTTCCATTTCGGCAGCTGGACCCAAATCCAATTCTCGGCAAGAATCAGATTGCAAAACAGTCTCAGGGATATGTTTTCTTTTTTCTTGTGTAGACACGAAGCTGTTTAGGTGATGGTGGTTTTTGAAGACTTTCAATAGGAGTAGGTGTATTTTCAGGAAGGGTGTTAAAATTAGGTGTGGGTGAATTGTTGATAGGTATTACCGGAGAATCAATAGGAGTAGTCACGGGTGACAAAGCTGGAGGTAAAGGCGAAAATAGTGGCAATTCTGGAGGTTGAGAATGAAGATTAGGAGGAGATACCTGATGTGGCTGAAAATCACTCCATATCTCCCCCCTGAATTTCAGCCTGAGTGAAGTAGGGATCCTGTTCATAGAATGTTAAATCCATAGTGGTAAAAAATCGTTTAGAAGGAGGATGATAGCATTTATATCCCTTCTTAAGTGAAGAATACCCAACCAGTACACATTTTAAAGAATGTGTAAAATTGTTGCCATTTAATCGATGGCAAGTGATATTCAGACCAGACGAGTCTGATTGAGCATCAGAACCCGAAAAATTTTTTGGATTTGAGGTAATCTCTGGAGTAGGAGAAGGATATGTAGAAGAAGAAGTTTCTGACATGGTCTAGGGTGGAAAGGAGCCGTAACCTAAGCTGATACCATGTAGAAAACAGAGTAATTCTCTGTATTTTCTGTATATTTCAGTAGAACATATTACATCTATATATATACAAACTATGACTCTAATCTAGGAAACTCTTAGAATAGTAAAGATACTAATAAAGATATAATCCCTTAGAATAAGGGATTGTAGGAAATATTTCTATAATTCCTACAATTCTTGTATGGTTAAGATTCAGATTCTAGTGTTGGATATAAATTAATGTGCTTCTGTGACAGGATTTTCAATTCTCCATGAGCCTTTACTATTGGTAGAGCATCATATTATTATATGTGTATAAAGCATATAGTTAATTTCTCTGTGCTTTGTGATTATGCTAACAAAATTGTAAGTATATAACAGTTTAAGTAGGCTACGTATATGTAAACAGTTTGCCATATCCTCTTCATTTGACTCTTTCAATAAGATTTTCCCATTAACAGTACTCATATTGTATTACTCTCTGTTATAAAGTTAGCGATCTTTCTACGTGAATTTTTGGTTCATAATTGCATTCTTTGTGGTGCTGCGTTAAAAGATAAAGATGCCAAGTTGTTCTTTGTGTTTTGTCCATGTATTGTATTTGTCACTTTTGCCAATGTCAGTTACTTGCATTAGTACTATGATGGGAATTTTTGTTGTAATAACTAGGAAGCACTATAATGTATCCTTTACAACCTTGCTTCATCAGAGTAACAAGCCTTTTAGACTCTGAACCAACATATTCTGTTTAATACAGTGTTATGACCCCCCATTATATGGAGGATGTCAATTTTTCAATGAAGGAGCTACAATCAAGCAAAGGACAAGTATCTATCATCTTCTATATGCAAAAAATCTTCCCAGGTAATAAAAATATTATCTTTGTAGAAAATCATATTGAAAACTGTGTTGCTTTGACTTTATTTTTCTGAAAGTACCCACATCCGACACCCATGTCTGATACTTATCCAGACATAAGTACATATGACCCTCCAAATAGATGGAAAATCTTAAACAAAATTGAGCATACTTGTGTGAGCCACATATCTGTGTCTGATACTTGTAACTGTGTCTGAGTAACAAAGATTGAAAATCCATTTGTATACATCTCCACGTGCATAACATTCCTTCATTTTTCTTAGATGAGTGGAAGAACTTTTTGGAGCGTATGGGATATCAGAACTTTAATGAACTAATGGATGATGGCAAGGAGGAAGAGATTAGAAAGTGGGCTTCTTTTCGTGGCCAAACGCTAAGCAGAACAGGTGCTTGAAATTTCTTAGTAAAATATATTAACGAGCTTGCAAGTGAAGCTTGAATTTTTTGTAAATATATTACTAATTTATTTCTTTTCCTTTCGATGTGGCAGTTAGAGGAATTATGTACTATAGACAAGCCTTAAAATTACAAGCACTTCTTGAAATGCCTGAGTATAAAGGTTAATGATCCTCTGCTTGTAATCTGATGTTTAATAGGTATTCTATCAGCATACGGTTATCAGTTAATGATAATGATTAAACTAATCAGCTTTTATTGCTCTTATTTTCTTCCTCGTGGCTACTTGTGCTTATCCAGACGTTGTCGAGGATGTTAATGTTTTTGAACGAAATAATCCCAAGTCATCTGCGGAACTAGATGCCTTAGTAGACATGAAATTCACGTATGTTGTCTCTTGTCAAATGTTCGGATCACATAAATCTTCTGGGGACCCTCGTGCAGAAGCCGTAAAGGATTTGATGATAAGGTAACTTATCTAAATATGATAAAACTGCATAAATAGTGAAACATAAGATGTATGTTAGAAATCTAAATAACGAAATACAATTTCTTCTCTGTAGGTATCCAGCTCTACGTGTTGCATATATTGAAGAGAAAGAAGAAATAATAGGAGATAAGCCTCAAAAGGTTTATTCTTCTATTTTGGCAAAAGCTGTTGGTACTTTTGATCAGGTATTAAGTCAATCAAGTTGTTTAAACATTATTAGGTTGATGTTAAATTAAGAAAAAAGCTCCTAAACTTTATCACTTACCAAGGAACAATTAAGCCCTTACACTTTTATTGCCCCTAAATAATACCTCAACCTTTAATTTTAACCCGAATAAGTCTATAACCTTTAATTTGTACATAAATAAGCCATTAACATAAATTAATCTTTCATGTGAAATAAAGGATTATTTTGTTATGAGTCAAAAGGATATGGATTTGTTTAGTTATCATAAAAATACAGGGGATTACTTAAGAAAAGTGAAAAAGTTAAGGGATTACTATGGAAAGATATGTTTGGTCTTTCTCCAAATAAGATGTCACAGTTAGAGGAATTGTGTACCAATGCCTAAAATGCATGCCAACATAGGATTAGTACACAATTTCTCCTTTTGAGATTAAGGAATTAAAAATAAAGTTGCTAAGGAAGTAGAAATATAAATGCCGTGTCAGTTTATTGTCTAGCAAGATGGGGTTAAATAACATTCACAGTATAACGTCAAAAAGCATACTTGTCCAATGGAGTATGCCATGTTACTCTGACTCTTTATTTTTCTTGAGATACCATCTTTTAACAAATATTTGAACATGCGTATGTGGGTTGAATCCTCCAAATACATGGAAGAACTTAGAAAAATAATGAGCATACCTGTGTCAAACACATGCCTGTATCTGAACGTCACCTCTAAGTCCGAGTAGCTTATTTATATCTATTCTTAAATTAAGTGATCATATGGACATTAGTAATGTCATAATTCCTGTTAACATGCCCTGATTATGATTCTTTACTAAAATGCAATCTTAAAGCATATCTCATTAGTATCCTTCTACAGGTAATCTATCGCATAAAGCTTCCTGGTCCACCAATCATTGGTGAAGGGAAGCCAGAAAATCAAAACCATGCCATAATCTTCACACGTGGAGAAGCTCTCCAAACGATTGACATGAACCAAGTAGGTTCTTGCTCCAAAAACTGAAAATTTGTTGCTTTGCATGCATTTCTAGTCTCATGCTGGTCCAAAATTTCAGGACAATTATTTGGAAGAAGCTCTTAAAGTGAGAAACCTTCTGCAAGAGTTTCATCATAACCGTGGGCGGCGCCCTCCTACAATACTTGGTCTGAGGGAACACATATTCACTGGAAGGTTTAATCCTTTGAACTCATAAAATGATAATAAGAATCTGTCAGTGGACATGTTTTCATGTATTGGCTAATGCATGAATATTTAGTAAGGACCGAGCAAGAATGAGAAACAACCTAGCAATTTCTGAGTTCGAACACAGGGCAAATATAATCTCTATTAAACCAACTTCACAAACTGTTAAAGTGGTATTATCCCAGAGTTGTTAAGTATTTGGTTTTCAGTGGTCTTATATTAAAGCTAGATCCCTTAGTTTTAGGGCAGATGCGTCGACACAAACATAAGGAATCACAGAGGAATTAGACTATAGATATAAGATATTATTTCTAGCAAAAGTGGCTTTAGTTTTTATATCGTCATGTTTCATTTTTTGTGGAGGGATCCATCATTCATTTATGTGAAACCGGAAGTTTTTTGTTTCCTTAATGACTGGATTACATTCTTTCAAACTGCAGTGTTTCTTCTTTAGCATGGTTTATGTCGTATCAGGAAACCAGCTTTGTCACCATTGGTCAAAGGCTTCTTGCCAATCCTCTCAGGTAATTGATGCTGTATTTCATGCTACTTATAATCAACTGCATGTGTCTTTCTTGTATCTGCTATCATCTACATTCCGGTACTCGACAAATTAACATCGACAAAATTGTTATTTCAAGCAATCTTATCTTGGTTTTGCAATATCTACAATATTTGTTTTTATCAAACATACAAACAGGAGTCTACCCTTATCTACCCTTAACACCTAGCCACCCCTGGTGGAAGTAGGAGTTAGTTTCATGTTCTTGGTAAAGTTACCGAATTGGGTGTCTTTGTGATGCCATTTTGTCAGTGTTTCTTCACTACTTCTTGTTAGCCTAAGGCCTAGATTGTTCTATTCTATAATTACTTGATATCAACCAATGTGTTTATTGCTTTATTCTTCACTTTCGATTAATATACAGGGTTCGCTTCCACTATGGGCATCCAGATGTATTTGATAGGCTGTTTCACATCACAAGAGGTGGAATAAGCAAAGCATCAAAAACAATAAACTTGAGTGAGGATGTTTTTGCCGGTAGGTTTTGTGAATTCCGATAATGTATACCAACCATTTAGTCCTAGACTTGTGGTTTCCTTGCAGTGAAATATATTTGATACCTTGTGTAGGATTCAACTCGACCCTGCGACGGGGATGTATTACATATCACGAGTACCTGCAAGTTGGCAAAGGTCGTGATGTAGGCCTTAATCAAATCTCGAAGTTTGAGGCCAAAGTTGCTAATGGGAATAGTGAACAAACTTTAAGCCGTGACATACACCGTCTTGGTCGTCGATTTGATTTTTTTAGGATGCTATCTTGCTACTTCACAACCATTGGATTTTACTTCAGCAGCCTGGTAATTCTCTCACACTAAACAAGGTTACCTGGTCCGATTCCTATTTATCTCTGTATGATGCTTTTCTGATTTTTGCCTTTCCTGTCTTATGATCTGTAAAAAACCAGATTTCTGTACTCGGAATTTATGTGTTCCTCTACGGACAACTATACCTTGTCCTTAGTGGACTAGAAAAGGCACTCCTCATTGAGGCTAGAATGAAAAACATTGAATCATTGGAAACTGCTCTTGCTTCTCAATCGTTTATTCAGCTGGGTCTTTTAACTGGCTTACCGATGGTAATGGAGATCGGACTTGAGAAGGGATTTCTTACGGCCCTTAAAGATTTTGTTCTTATGCAACTGCAGTTGGCTGCTGTTTTCTTCACTTTTTCCCTTGGGACAAAAACCCATCATTTTGGTCGGACAATTATGTATGGCGGAGCTAAGTATATACCTACCGGACGTAAGGTTGTGGTGTTTCATGCCAGCTTTACTGAGAACTACAGATTGTATTCACGAAGCCACTTTGTTAAAGGATTTGAACTGTTGCTCCTGTTAGTGGTTTACGATTTGTTCCGGAGGTCCTACCAGAGTAGCATGGCATATGTATTAATCACGTACTCTGTTTGGTTCATGACCATGACTTGGTTGTTTGCACCATTTTTCTTTAATCCTTCTGGATTCGATTGGGACAAGATTGTAGATGATTGGAAAGGCTGGAATAAGTGGATCAAGGAGAAAGGTGGTATTGGGATTCAGCAAAACAAGAGTTGGCAATCTTGGTGGAATGATGAACAAGCTCACCTTCGTCGTTCAGGATATGGTGCTAGATTGTTCGAAATTCTTCTTTCGATTCGGTTCTTCTTGTATCAGTATGGCTTGGTGTATCATCTTGACATCTCCCAACAGAGCAAAAATTTCCTGGTTTATGTGCTTTCCTGGGTTGTGATTCTTGCAGTTTTCCTAACGGTCAAGGTAAAATTCATTCAAGTATCATATTGCTCAAGTATATTGAGTTTTATTTTGAAAATTCCGAATTAGCCTTGAATTTTCTGCATGGATAACTTGATCTCTACATGACATACAGGCAGTGAACATTGGAAGGCAACTCTTCAGTACTCGTTACCATCTGATGTTTAGGTTCTTTAAAGCATTCCTCTTCCTAAGTGTTTTCACCATTGTTATCACTCTCTCAGTCATCTGTGAACTGTCGTCCAAGGATTTACTTGTCTGCTGTCTTGCATTTCTGCCGACTGGATGGGGTCTGATTTTGGTATGTCTAGTTGACTATGTTACTCGAATTCAAGCATAAGTATCATAAACGGGCATGCCCAAGTTTTTTTCTAACTTTGTTCATATATTTAGAGGATCGGCATATAGTTTTTGTCTAGAGTTTGCATCTTTTGCCTTATTCCCTCTGACATTTTAGTTCCCTTCAGGTTGCTCAAGCTGTGAGGCCGATTATTGAGAACACCGGACTCTGGCAGTTCACTGAGGTACTAGCTAAGGCATATGATTACGGAATGGGAACGATCCTTTTCTCCCCTATTGCTATATTGGCATGGCTTCCGATCATTTCGGCATTCCAAACTCGATTCCTTTTCAACCAGGCTTTCAATAGGCATCTCCAAATCAAACCAATTCTTGAAGGGAAGAAGAAGCAAAAATAAAGTTTTGACATTCATAAACATTCTGCTCATTAATTTATTTGTAAATTTCAAAGAGATATAATATATAGTTGTAAATAACAATGATTCATTACTTTAAAATAATACACCTCAAAATTTCAGTAGATAAATTATTTTAAGTTTTGCATCATACAATCTCTTAATATTTTCCAGCCTTTTACTACTTTTCCAATCACTTTGCGCCCTTTCCTTTCATTTCATCTATCCCTTTAATCCATTGACCGTTTCTATATAAAAAAAAATAGTGCATGTTTACGTGTGTTCGTCCCTTAATTAACAATAAAATTCTCTCTTTGGTCCTTATACTATAGTGATCCTCGTGTGTGATCATTTAAGCCAATTGATTGCGACTACGTGGAGGGTTAAAGTATATGGATGAATACTATAATATAGGAACCCTAGCACATGGTATTTACCGAAATGATCAATAGACTAACATGATGGATGAAATGAAAGTAAACAGACAAAGTGAAGGAAAAGGGTCAAAACGAGATTTTTACTATATTACAGGGGTCAAAATGAGATTTTCACTATATTACAGGGGACAAAACAAGTATTAAGCCTTTCCCTTGTCCTATATACGTTTATAGTGCGAATAGCAGAAAGCTTTTTAGCTCTCCAGTATCTACATTCTCCAATGGCCGAACGCATGATTTCACGTTCCCTTCTTTCTTCTATCAAAAGCTCTTACCTCCAAAATTTTCCCTCACTTTTTCACCATCCAATAACCACTAAAATCTCGTTTTTCTCCTCATTTTCCAGCTACCATCAACCAACCCACACCACTTCCCCTCCCCTTTTCAAACTAACCCACAAAGACTGGCTCTCCCCGACCGAAATCCTCAAAATCTTTGACAATCTTAAAGATCCAAACTCTCTTATTTCAGTCCTAGCCCAATACTCAGCTCGCAAGGATTATAAACCAACTGAACCTCTCTTCACTTTGCTCATCAACAAGCTCGCATATGCCCAGGATTTTGATTCCATTGAAAATATAATGGAAAAGCTCAAACGTGAAAAAGCCTGTCCTTTATCCGATGAATTCTTCCAGAATGTGATTAAAAAGTATGGGCATGTCGGAGGTCGAATCAAAAGGGCAATCGAGATCCTTTTTAGCATGCCAGAATATGGCACTTGGCCTAGTGTTAAAACCTTCAATATCGTATTGAGCTTACTTATATCGAACAAACTATTTGATGTTGTTCACGAGGTTTATGGGAAAGCTCCCAATTTGGGTGTTGAAATCGAAGCTTGTACTCTGAATATTCTCATTAAAGGGTTGTGTGAAAATGGGAAATTAGAGTTTGCATTCCAACTGCTCGATGAATTTCCTAAACAAAGGTGTAAGCCTAATGTTAGAACTTATTCTACTTTAATGCACGGGTTGTGCGATAAGGGGAAGGTTGATGAAGCTTTTGAGTTGATGGGGAAGATGGAAACGGAAGGAATCGATGCTGATGCTGTTAGCTTTAATATCTTGATTTCAGGTCTTAGGAAACAAGGTAGGATTGATGAAGGTGTGAAGCTGTTGGAAATTATGAAAAAGAAGGGGTGTTATCCCAATGCAGGGTCTTATCAAGAGGTGTTGTATGGTTTGCTTGATGCTTCGAGGTTTATGGAAGCAAAGGAGATTATGGGGAGAATGGTTTTCGTGAGGGTTAATCCTAGTTTTGATTCATACAAGAAGTTGATTCATGGTTTTTGTATGGGGAAGATGGTAAAGGAAGTTGATTGGGCTTTGAAACAAATGGTGCGCCATGGTTTTGTTCCGAAAATGGGAATGTGGATTCAGATTGTTGACTGTGTTTTTGCAAGGAATAAGAACAACACTTGTGATTGCAGTTTACTTGGTGAAATCATCAATAACTAGCAGCAATGCGATGTTAAATCAGTTATCTTGCGGGTTCAGGTTATGTTACTTGAGCACGGATATGAGTATAGGATAAGAATGTCATGTCTTTCATACCAATACATGAATATGTGTTGAATATAAGTGTCAGATACGGTTTTACTTAAAGAAAAATTAAGAAAATTGATTTGGCTTCGAAACAAATGGTACACCATGCATTTGTTCCTAAAATGGGGATATGGATTCAGATTGTTGGCTGTGTTTTTGCAGTTTACTTGGTGAAGTCGTCAAAAGCTAGCAGCAGGGATATAAATAGCAATTGCAACTTCATCCTGTTGCCATCCCTATGGTATTAATTAAATTGTTTTTCTAGACTATATTAGTATACTCACTTAATTCTGTTACTTGTTGATAATATTGATAGTACTTCAATTAATGAATTGTCGGTATATCAGTATTACTCTATTAATCTTCATCTCCTTTCACGCACACATGAAATTGCATAGACTATAGCAAGAAAACCTTTTAAATTGCATTTCTTCCCATAACTTTACATGGGCAGTAAACCAGAGACAGAAGATCAGATACGTCCACAATGATGAATGCTGGTAAAGTGATGCATAATTTCAACAGAATAGAGGAAGAAAGAAAAAGAGAGAAGAGAAAGAGAATCGAGGAAGAAGAAAGAATTGATTTCCTTCACAAAATGGCATATCTGCTCATTTCCCATGCCAGTTTCTCTCATGGCTGAGAATTGGCAGTTACAAAGTCTGTTATAGGGCTGTTCCTCGAGCAGTTGCAACAAACCGTCAATACGCACCGTTTTCATTCAACATCAAAACTTATAGTTTCATTAAACCCTCAGCCCTAAAACACAGCGTTCAACTAACTTTAGCTAACATTTTTATTTCATAACATGAAACTACTCATAATCAACTCATGGATCGACCACCATTGACTCGTGGTCTTCCCATCATCTTCATGCTTGACCACTTACTCGAGTTGACGAGGTCTCACAATCTCTCTCTCTTAATATAAAAAGCAGGCAAAAAAACAAGAAAACCATTTAAAAACGGAGAAAAAGGTATGCCTTTGTTTATGGAGTCAGCTTGCTTGTGTAGCAAGAAAAGTGAATATAAACAATGTATGTGATTCCTCCATTGGTTCTTGTAGATAATAGCAGAACTTTATGCATTTTTAGCACTAGCTGTTACCCAATATTTAGGGGTTCAAGGTTTCAACTTTTTCTTTACTTAAATAATACACCATTAACCCACTTTCTTCATGTCCGTCTCTGTGTGTGTCTGTATATATATAACTTGGACTGGAACTTTTCATCCTTTAGGTTCTCAAGAGGTTGATGAATTCCCGTTTGGCGCAACATGGCAGACTTGGACCTATGTATCTCAACATTGAAAGACAAGGATCATTTCAGATGTTTCCTAGTGGTGCTAGATTCAACGTCTTAGGTTAGCAGTGATTGTAATCCTTTCAAGTATTGATTTCTTACATGCTATGTTTTTGTACTTATGCTTGTGCATTGTTTTTCTTAATATTTGCCTGTAACATGTTTCAGGATTTTCCTCTGAAAATGGACTCAATAATGCTGCCATGATGGGCTATGCCTTTGATCCTAATAAAAATTATGTTTTCGTGGTAGGTTTGCAGTATAAATTTCTTAATTTAATTTCTTATCATACTTGCTATCCGCATGTTTCAGTTGATCTTGAAACTTATGAGATGATATGTTTGAAAATTTAATTAGATGGGGAAGTTGTCTGGTGGTGAACTTTGTTGTGTCATCACTGAAAATCTTGCAGGTATATACGTTATTGAAAATTCCTCAACAGCTGTAATGTATTATCTTTGTTGTTTTAGGATTCTGGCTCTTGTTGTTTGTGGATATTTATTGCAATTGATTGCGATAGTATTCGTTAACATGATGTGATTGCAAACATGTTTGTGACCGCAATATTAATCACAATTATATGTGTCATGTTGTTATAATCAAATATTGTCATTGGATTAAAGGTTTTCTTTCTATCTTCTCATCCTCTTTGCCAAAACAATCATCCTTAATATGGGTATATGCACACATATATATGGTTGTGAAGAAAGTATATCAAGCCTTTGAAGAAACTTCCTTGTTCTTGGTTGAAGCTAGTGCCTTTTGAATGCTAGATATTACTCTACTGAGTTCGAGATGGGTATTTTGGGTACATTCTACATATTTGTATCTAACATTCATCAAGAGTTTTGGATATTTTGCATGTTTAGATAGAATGACATGTTTTACTTTACTCGTACTCAGGTGTAAATGTTAGATATTGATGTATTTAAATTTTCTTCCAAGTATTTTCATATCGTTATTGAAGAATCGTGCATGTCCCATGGTCATGTATTGAGTCAAACTAACATAGCTTTTAATCCACATAATCATCTTCTATATATGTTATATACATATATTATCATGTGGGATGTTAGCTTAGTTGTTAGAAATGGTCGGTTTTTGCAGATGATGAAGGTCCTAGGATGCGTGCTGAAGCCAGTGCAGAAAGGATTTGTCAAGTGCTTGAACGTAATTGGAATATCTAATTTGTTCACCTTGTTTGCTCAACAGCTAACATTTTTTTTTCCTTTGATTACCCAAAATAGTCATACTAACAAAATGTGGCTGTGATTTTGTATTGTATTTTGCAACATTGATATCTTAGCTACTGAGATTTTATCACACCTTGAACTACAAATTGTTAGCTGTTATCCGCTCGTATCCTAATCCGAATAAGATATTGAGTTTTATAACGAAAATAATGGGATCATATTGAATTTTATAAATCTTTAACGTTGGGTATTAGGAGATTTCTCCCATGTCGACCCTATATTTAAAGATTTGGACATTTCCATGTGCACACATTATATGTTCAATATTTTCATTGAATTCAAATTACATTTCGAATAAAATACAAATGAAAATTCTTGCAGTTTTTAATTTAAACTTACTGAATAAATATCATATGAATTAATTAAGTGGATGTGAAATTTTCAATTGATTAAGTTGGATTTGGAATCTTCGATTCCCTTGACTATATATATATTTTTTTTTAGTTTATTATCATCAAGATATTGTTGGTAGATATAAGAAGCAGCATGGGGATACAAAATCTTGAATCTAAATATCGATTTTGGCATCTTTGATTCCCTTAGATTCCTTTTCCTTTTATAAAGCATTGCTTGCTAAACCATCAAATGTTGATAAAAAAAAAGTTCAATTTGTATCTTCTTCTTTTTGTAAGACAATGTAATTTGGAAGTGTTATTAGTTGTAAGATTTAATTTTTCCGATTTTTTGCTTTGGAAGTGTGGGGATGAAGTGTAACCAGTACACATCGTAACAAAGATTATTGAATTAAGGATCACGGAAAAAATTTTGTTGAATACCAATCAACTTGCATAAAATAAGAAAATATGTTGAAACGGGAAATGTGTCCAACATACATATATTCAATTTTTTTCTAAAATATTTATATATTAAAATGATTATATTCTGTATCCATATTCAAATATATATTAAACAATTATATTTAAGTAAAGTGAAGAGTAGAAATGAACATAGACAACGAAGTGATGAATTTTACGATAGAAAAGCATTGTCCGGCCTTGGCTTCTAATATTACATTAAGTACATATAAAAAAAGAACAAAGAAAAAAAGAGAAAGACTCAAGCAGACTTAAGTAGCGAAAAGAAAAGAAAGAGAAAACAAAGCTAACAAATAAATATAGGAATGGTGAGCGCAAACCAAAGCTATGTGGGAACAAAGGTCAGTGACGTCTCCTTATCTGCAATTTTATGTTTTAAAAGACAAAAATGAATGTGTAATTAAATTAGATTGAAGGAAATTGAAATGGAGGAGGGGTTTGGTACCTTGCTCATCCAGACACCTCCCTTTCTTCCATTTCCATATCTTGCATCCGTTTTATTGTGATTTGAAGAAAACAACAAACACTCAACCACTCTGATTTCAACAGCCATAGATATCTACAAGAGAGAAGATTATTCCAAATCTCTCACCATTAAACACACTTTCACACGCTACTCATAATAGGAGTTTTAGATTTAGGTTTGATTCCTTGAATAGCTGTACGTAGCAAGAGAAAAAATGGCGTCTTTACCTGAAAAGCAATTAAACTAAAAATATCAATGACTGACTTCCTTTGACTTTTAATAAATGTAATTATTCATTGGTGTGTTGACAAATTGAGTGAGAATGTGAGACATTGTCAAAAACGAAAGTTATATAAGAAGCAAACAAAGTAGGAATCATTTCCTAAACTAGAGGTTATGAAATTACCTCTCAATTATCATTCAATCTCCAAGTCACAGTTTTGGAACATGATAGAAGGAACATGTTTGACTTTGTAGAAATCTTCTCCTCCTTCCTCCAATTTATCTTTGAATGCCTTTGGCATTCCTTCAATCTTCAGTTCTTTCAGGGTTGTAATGAACCTCAATCCCTCTGGAAGCATCTTCAAGTTGCAGCAGAAGCGAATCTCCAATCGCTGAAGAGAAGGCATGGCTCCTTCATCCACCTTCCACTCCTCCAATTTGCGGAGACTATAAAGGCTTAGAGACTCAAGTCGAGGAAAACCCTGTGCAGAGCAAAACATTTCCTTTCCATCGAAAGTTTCTTCGAATTCAAGAATCCTTAAGTTAGGCAGCTTTTCTAGTGTTGGCATTGGATTTTCCTCAAACCTGCACCGTCCCAACCGTATGTAAGCGAGATGTGAAGAGAAGTAGTGATACTCTGGTAACTCCATTACAGCTGCCTCTATACTCAACTTGCAAATACTTCTACAACTTGAAAGGAGGTGGGCCAAATGTCTTGGATCTATTCTGAGTATCCTATTCCTAACAAAAGACAAGAAAATAACATCTGTCTGATTCCTAGCAACAGCCAATGTCTGATTGCTAACGAAAGACAAGGAATGAAGATATTTACTTCCGATTATGGGTGGATTCTCGCCCAACTCCTTCTCGTTGAAATTTTCAATATTGAAGGGCCGATTTATCACCAACTCTCTAAGATTTGTCATGTTGATAAGATCCTTCAGATAACAATTCTTGGTGTTGAAGTTCACAAGTGTTAGGAGTTCTCTCAAAGTACCCAACTTCAACTTTGTTTTCTCTTTACATGTGTTGGGAAGATATAAATGTCTTAGTTGCTCCATCCTCCATATCACATTAGGTATATGAATTGTGCTATTTTCAACTCTTAAATCCAAGGTTTGCAAGCACCTTAAGTTGCCTAGAGATGATGGCAATTTTCCCCCTACGAACCAAGCATCCTTTAGACTCAAGAATCTTAAATGGATGAAATTACCTATATCACTAGGTAACTTCCACCCTGCAAAACTAGAAGATCTTAGCTCATAGTTTAGGACTCTTAGCAATTTGAAATTGTTGAACATGTATCTCCAAATTCCCCGAGCTTTAAGAAGGCTCGTACCAACTTGTGAAATCATATGAATCCAAACAATAAGTGGATTACAAACATCATGTTCTTTAACGTAATTCAACATTTCCACGGGAAAAGATTTTTCTAATGCCTTCAACGGAAAGAAGTCATTGAAGAAAAAAAGTGACCGAATATTTGGACTTTTAATGCATTGAATGAAAAAAAACTCATGCACAGAAACCCTACGAACCTTCCGAATCATAGATAATGAAGTTGCATTCGATCGATCAACAATGAAGACAAAATTTTCTTGTTTTGCCTTTGATAAGCAAAGATCTCTCATCAGATCATGCATCTGAATCGTTTTGACCTTTAAGGTTGCCACATCTCTTTCTCGTACTTGAATCATGCACCTTTCCACAAGCTCCATTAAATAAGATTCCGCCACATCTTCCGCAATTTCCCCACCGTCTCTTTCTTCTTGCTTTGATGACACAATACCTTCAGCAACCCATAATTGAATCAATCTATCCACATCTATCGTATAATCCTCCGGAAAATGGCTTAGATAGAGGAAACATGGTCTTAGATAGGGAGGCAAATCATCATAACTTAATGCTAACACATCCTCTGGTCCTTGATTTTTGCCTCTCATCAAGTATGATTTCACATTGCTAGATATCTTTTCCCATTCGTCTAATGAATTATTCTTTGTAGCCAAAATTCCTCCTAATACAACAATGGCTAATGGAAGTCCTGCACAATGTTTAACCATGTTCTCTCCTAACTCTTTCATTTTCACATCGATTATATTTCCTGTATAAAAAATTAAAATTAATAAATTTAAAAAAATAAGGAAAATTAAGAATTAATTTAATTAGGTAAAAGAAATGTAAGAGTAGATGAACCCAAACTTATATTTTATTAATTTATCAAATAATTTTTAATATGAATTTATCGTTATTAACTACACTTAAAAAAAATAAATCAATTTGAAAACTTTGAATACTTTATGTAACAGTCAATACTAAACAACAAACTTCATTCTTATTAATTTAAGAGAGATTCAAATAAATAAATAAATATATAATTTATTATCCAATTTGAAATCTAAAAAACTAAAAATGATAAAAAAAAAAAAACCAACATCAACAAAATTTCCATCTTTTTAAGGGTTGTTTAGAATAGTTCATGCCCTATGGTTTTAAGACTAATATTTAATACTCCAACAAAAAAAAGAAATTAATCTAATGAAAATACTTTAAATGTTTAAAGAATTACATAAAAAAAAGACTATTTGATTTTAAGAGAACACGTCATCCGTATCCCTTTCCAATAGATTTATATCACATCAGCATTTTTATCCTGAATTTCAGCATTTTATCTTGAATTTCAAGATTTTAATTTGAATTTGATTTGTTTTAGGATAAAAATGCTGAAATTCAGGATAAAAATACTGATGTGACATAAATCTATTGGAAAGGGATACAGATGACATGGAGTCACTGTTTCATACAATCCTTTTCCTTGATTTTAAATTGAATATCCTATTAGATACAAAAGAGATTATAAATAAGGGTCAAAAAATTGTGTTGAGAGAACTTGGAGATAAAATTACAAGATACAATTAAATTAGTCTCTTTTTTCGCGGATGATTTTAACGGGATTTTCTATCATAATTATTGGGAAATTATTAAAAGGATGTTTTGAAAGCTATTAAGAGAATTTTTTAGGGAAGGGAAATTTCTGATTGGTTTAAATGGGATTGAGATAATTTTAATTCTGAAGACTAAATGTTTTGAATTAATTATATAATTTTGACCAATTAGTCTTTGTAATTTTGTCTATAAAATCATATTGAAGATGATGGTGAATATATTAAAAGGAGTTCTAGGGGTAGTGATTATGAATAATAAAAGTACTTTTAAGGTAGGTGGACAAATACATGATAACATCTTAATTGCTCAAGAGGTTTTCATCGTTTGAATTTGAAGAAGAAGGGTAAAAAGTGTGAGGTTACTAACAAGATAGAGTGATGATTTTTATAAGCTATTTAAAAAAGGGGGAGATTTGCTTTAACATGGATTGATTGTTAATGGAGTGTGTGAGGAATGTTTCTTATTCTTTGCTTATTAAGAGTAAATCTAGTAGAAAAATCTACCAATCTAGAGGTCTTAGGCAAGGTGACCCTCTATCACCTTATCTCTTTCTTTCTTTTGTGGATGTCCTCTGTCATAGAGTCGAGTCTAGTTTTATGTCTAGGAGTAGCCTTAATAGTTATTGTCCAATAGTGTCACATTTTGTTGAAGTATGGCCTCCCATGCAGCCCATGCAACGTCAAGCAGCTCGTGCAATCTAGCTATGCTGGAACCATTATTTCATGTGCACTAAGTGCTTATTTTTGTTGTTTTGTAATCCTATGACAATGTAACTTAGTTTAGTTCATTTTTAACTATGTTAGGTTGATATTTTATGTACTAATGATGATGATTGAGCTGATTAATTAGCTTTGTTTAAGTGTACAAGCAATGTATTACAAGTTTCTATGTTATTAGTGGGATTAGGTAAACATTAGGTGATGACTAGCTTGATTAGTTTTTTGTCATTTGCAGCTACTTGTAATGGCTATAAGCCAATGATGTTTTGTAATGAAAAATTATCAGTTTTCATTTTACTAAAGCTTCATTATTTTCTTTGCTTCTTGTTTTTGCTTTTCGTTCTTCTGTCAAAATCTGCTAAGCTTCTTTCTTTCTTCTGCTGCAAGACTCGAGCCTTGCTGCTCAAGGTTCATCCATTTGCTTACTGCTAGTTACTTGTAACCCCAACACATTTGTTATTCGCGGACGATTCTTATTCTTTTTTGGATCTAGAGAGTACTGTGGTTTTCTCATGTTAGTCTTTGGTGTCTTTTTGGACTTTGTATGTTTGTTTGTTCTTTCCAGGATAAAAGTTTTTGTTGCCAAATCATATTTCTTAAAGCAAAAAAAAAACATATAGAAGAATAGCACGAAAGTGCTTAAGAAACTAAACCAAACATATATTCCAATGATTAAGGTAATAGCTAAGTTATTGCTTATTCAACCACTTAACAAACTAACAATATATTATTAGAATATTATAATATATAAAATAATATTATAAAATATTATAATATTATAATATATTATTTAATCTCACCGTCACCGTTTACATTTACATGCCTGTACTATTAATTGATAAACTTCTCAGCATTGATGTCTTTTATTTATTTCAGGTTTTGAAATTTTTAAATAAAATAAATTTTTATAGATATTTTAATTATTGTAAAAAGTAATTAAAAATTAAAAATAAATGTAGAATATGGACAAGAATTTTGCTATATGTATAAATATCATGGTAAATAATTCTGCAATTTAAACATTGTTACCTGTAGATACAATCCTTTGAAACAAGTCCCAACTTTCTTCATTATTTAGGCACCGTAACTCTGAAACAATATACATAATTATTTTCCATAAAAAGAATAAGAGAACGAAAATTTATCTACTTACGAAAATTTACCTCTTTTATCGGCATTTGAAACTATTCCACTGTTTCTAGAGGTGAGCAATATCTTGCTATGGCTGTCCCCTACAAGTGGAAAGGCAGGTTTTAGATTATCCCAATCTTTAATGGTCCAAATATCATCAAGTATCACCAAACATTTTTCATCCTTCAAAATGTTAAATAACTTCTCTGCTAATTCTTCTTCTCTCTTCTCTCCGTCGTCTTTATCTAATTTTTTGAAACAAGATAGAATGTCTTCCCAAACTTTTCTTTTCTGGAATTGTTGAGAAATATATAAGATGGCCAAGTGATCGAAATAATCAATAACCTCACGATGGTGATATATTTTTTTGGCAAGAGTGGTCTTTCCCAGACCACCCATGCCCCATATTAAAACAACCCTGCTGCATTCACTTCTCTGATCCTTAAGAATTGAGACCAGTTCCTTGGTATCATCAACCAGTCCAACAAGATTATCATCCATAAGATGTGGATAAGGCCGCCTTGATTCTCGTCTTTCAGTTGAGGAACTTGATTCTTCTCCTCTGTCCTTTAATTCCTTTACGCCATAGGCCTGTAGTCGTCGGACCAAGTCGTTGATTCTTTCTATGATTTTCTCAATGTTTGACCTGGTTTTGTGGAGTGTCCATCCCTCTTTCAAACAGCAGGCTGATCTTTTAATGCAACTAGGAAGACCACCTTTGTTTTCGGATTCAATCTTGAAAGCAAATTCCTCAACAACATCCTCAGCATCATAAGCAAGCTCTCTGATTTCAGCAACCCAAAGACGAATCCTCTCATCCGTTGATTGTTTTGTCTCTGCCACCATTAAGGAACTTTGCATCCATTTGAGCTCCGTTTGCAGACGATCAACTTGCTCCTCCACGCCCCACAGGTATATGGCTTCCTGAGTTAGCAGCTTGCCAATTGTTGTCACTGCAGATGCCACAGCAGACCAAGCCATAATAGTGAGTGAGCTCAGAAAATTCTTTAAAATCTTTAATTTGTATTGCAAGATATGACTACAAAAGTCTTGCCGGGAAAACAATTGCAAGAAGCAGTTCTTAAATATAGCCGGTCTTAAAAGTTTTTTAAATATTTTACTTTAAAAGTATATAGCGTCTTATTTAATTGGGAGAAAGGAAGAGTAGGAAAGTGAGTGGAGGACATAATCAACTCACTTTCACTTTATCTTCGATGATCCATAGTATAAGGCCTTTGCATACACCGTATATACAATTTTTTTGCCATCAGAATGTATATTTATAATCTATAATCTATCAATAATATATAATAGTACAAGTTCAGAAAAAAATTTGAACCCAATAATTTCAAAATCCAACCATTATAGAAATCAATGATAATAAAGATTATGATTGAATTGGTTCAATCGACTTAGATTAAATTTATTTTTATTTTTTAGAATTTGAATTAAAATAAGAAATTTCAATTTGTTGAAAATTTTTTATTTAGGATCAAATTGATATAATATCTAAACATTAGAAGACTAAATTTGTTATTAGACCAATAAAAAAAAATCTCTCATCAGCTTTCTGTCACTCATCTAATGGCCACTATCAGGTGAGTAACCAATATATTTGATTTTAAAAAGTTCAGTAACGAAATTGAAAAAAACAATACTTGAATGATTAAAATATAACTAAGGCAATAGTTTAGTTACCATTTTTGTAGTTTACCCATTAAGATATGGGTTGATGATAAATTTATCTACTAAAGTTTGCATATTTTGCCAAAATAGTCATAATTGAAATTTTAGCCTTTTTTGGCCATCAACATTTACTCTTTTTTTTTCAAACTGTTTTTTCTAATAGATTTAATGAATAAATTCAAGGTTTCGAATCAAAGGTTTCAATCTTTCTTAAGTTTGTTTATTGAAAGGTTTTTCTATTGAGTTAATATTTTTTTAGATAATTATATTTATTTTCTTTAAATTAAGAGTTTTTTTAATTTAATGTATTATTTATTTATTTTATTATTTTTCACCTGTAATTATCTTATAGGGTTATTTAAGTAATAAATTATATTTCATTAAAAATATTCCATGCATATGAAATTTCACATCATCCTGTTAATTTTTTTAATGGTACTTTCATTAAATCTGTTAGAAAAAATAATTTGAAAAAAACTTAAGGTTGATGATAAAAAAGACTCAAAAATATAAGTAGGGTGATTTTTGAGTAAAAATATATTTACTTTTTAAAGTAACTTTAACCGGAACCTTTTTTACTTTTTAAAGTAACTTTAACTGGAACCTTACTCGTTTTCCTTTCTTTTCCATTTCCCTCTATTCACACTCGTTTTAATAAACAACTTACATTATTTTGGCAAAATTTAAAGTTAGTTCATGTACTTTAATTTGATAAACTTTAGTCTCTATTTGTTTTTCGAGTTGGTCGATTTTAATCCTTTTATTTTTTTTTTTCAATTTTAAAATTTTAGTCCTAACCCAAATTGTAACAATTAAATTTGTTTGGTTAAATTCAATTACTACTCTTATACTATACATACAATTATAGATTTAGTTTATATTCTCCAATTAGATCATTTTAAGCCCCTATACTTTTCGAATTCTGAAATTTCACTCTCGATGCAAATGGAAATCGTTAATCCATTAAATGGATTATTGGTGAGTATGTGAAAATAATAAATTGGCATGACATTATACATATAATAATATATTTGTCATATAAGATTTGAAAATAACAAAACTTAACTTAATGAATTTAACAATTATAGTTTGGTAATGATTGAATTTTTCAAATTTAAATTTTCTTTATTAAGACGAATGATTGAGAAAAAAAGATTTTACAAAACAAATCTCAAAACATCATCTTACCTAACGGGTTGAGTGTTTGATTGAATCTAGTAAAAAAAATTTGAAATTAGTTAAGTTAATGAGTCTTATTTTATCATTTTAACTTGATTTTTTTAATTGACTTGAGTGAGATAAAATTTAAGTCAAATAGAATTATGTTAATAAAATTAAACATGTAATATTAAAAATTTATTAATAATATGATTAAATTTGAAGTTAGATCACATAAAACCCCACTCTTAATCCAGTCACACTGGGTGACCACCTCAACTAGGGGTGTTCAATCGGTTAACCAACTGGTTAACCGACCCACACTACTATTAATCGAATTAACTAACCCTTTTAAACCCTTAACCATTAACCGAACATATTAAAAATTAACTGACTTAACCGACTGATTAATTTATATTTCCAAAAAACTAACCGAACCGACCGAATACTTATATATTATAATATTATTTATTAAATTTGGTTAATTAGGTAAACAGATTTCGAACCGAATTAACCGTTAACTGAACTTCTAAAAAATTATTAATCGACTCCCGACCGAATTAATTCGATTAACCAACTGATTAACCGAATACGATCGATTAACGAAATTAATTCGGTTTTACCTAAAATTTGCACACCACTAACCTCAACAGGTGATGGGTTTAAATATTTTATTTAAAAGAATAAAGTCTGTCTTATTTAATTGGAAAAAAGGAAGAGTACGAAAGTGAGTGGAGGACACAATCAACTCATCTCACTTTATCTAATACTAATTTTTATACTTTGATGATCCCTTGTACAAGGCCTTTACATACACCGTATATACATTTTCTTTTGCCATCAGAATGTGTATCTATAATATATAATAGCATAAGTTTAAAAAAAAAATTGAATCCACAAGATTATTTTTATTTTTTATTATATTATTAAATTGACATTTAAAAATAATTATAATTAATTTTAAAAAGTGAAAAATATATTATAGTAGTTATATTAAAATAAAAGTTGTTAATCATAATAAATTGGAATACAATATTTGGAAAAAGAAGTATGTTATAAAAAAAAAGTTCTGATATTGTGAGCTTATTTGAATTTTTAGTTGAATTCAAGGATTAAATTGAACTTTGATTTGATATTAGAGATTAATTTGAATTTTCATATTAAGTGAGGGACTAATTGTGCAGTTAACTTTTTGTTTAGCTAATTTAGTTTTGTTAGTGCGTGTTGGTGGTTTCTTTTATTATTATTATTATTATTATAATTATTATTATTATTTAGAATAAGATTTTGTGTTATTAAATTTTCTTAGGATAATTATTAGAATAGGATTTTACTATTAGAATTATATTAAAATGTTTATGGATTTTGTTAATATATAAAAGCAACATTAATCATCAATAGAATGAGAATACAAACAGAAAGGTAGGTAGAACAAAACTAAAGTTTTTTTTGTTTAAATTTTTTTTATTTAAAAGTAAAATGAGTGGACGACTTTATCAACTCACTTTCACTTTATCTAATACTAATCTTTCTACTTTGATGATCCCTTGTATAATGCCTTCACGTAGACAGTACATAATTTCTCTTTTTGGCCATTAGACCCTATTCCTATTATCTATAATCTATCTATAATATCAATAAAATCATAAGTTTTAAAAAAATTCAACCGATAAAAATATTATTTATTTTTTATCATATTATTAAATTAATATTTAAAAAATAATTATAATCAATTTAAAAAGTGAAAATATATGATAGTGGTTATATTAAAACAAAAGTTGTGATAATCATAATAAATTTAAATTCATTATTTGGAAAAAAATATATATATAATAAAAAAGTTGTGATATTATGAGTTTATTTGAATTTTTAATTAGTTTAATTCAAGGATTAAATTGAATTTCTATTAAATATTAAGGATTAATTTGAATAATAAAACAAATATGTATCAGTTTTTCCTCACTCATCTAATGACAATTAAAGAGAAAGTGATTAAAATAATTGATTTCGAAAAATTTAGTAACTAAATCGAAAAAAGTAATAATTCAATGACCAAAACAGAACGAAAGTAATAGTTTAGTGACAATTTTTTTTAAAGCGAATACATATAATATAAGTCATCAAGCTTTAATTAAGGGAGAAGAAAGATTAACAAAAATTATAAGGGCACTTGACAAAAAAGCAAAAATGATAAGGTGAGGACGCATATTTGGAATGCCTTTTTAAAGTGAGGATTACAGATAAATATAATAAAATTACTTTTTTAAGAGAAGCTGGTGTAAAATCACTTGCATATACTTATTTTCTTTTTTCCAATCAAACACCAGAAAATATGGAAAATGTCTTCCAAAAACAGTTTTATAAGAAACAAACGGACCTTTAAAAACGAAGTTGAGTAATAAAATGTAAATTTACCAGTCCCGGAAAACGATAGGTATATATTTCAATACTATTTACGATAGTAGTTATGGAAATTGATGTTTGAGTCCCAGATTTTTTTTAACTTCCCATGTGGAAGTCATCGGTTGTTGTGCTTAAATCTCCGTTGCTTAGATCTTAGCTATTGCCTACCAAAACCCACTACTGTTTCCTCCTCTATTTTCCCATCTTAGCTACCTTCAGTCCACAAAATAAACCTTTTCCAATACTTCACTCTTTGTCTTCTACTCCCATCCCATCATCTTCTGTTCCATATTAGCTTGGTGGTTGTAACAACAGGTTCCTTGTTTTCCATCTTAGCTACCCTGTTGCCTCTTTCAGTGTATCACATCTAATTCCTATTAAAAAAATAATACAGTGATAAAATTAAGAGATCTATGATAGGTTTAATGTCGAGGCCCTCGTGATATGAACCATGCAGCTTAAGTAGAATTCGTATAAAATTACATTTTCTCTATTTGACTTTGATTAGTATGAGATTTTTCAACATTTAAATTAATATAGTCAAAACTCCTCTTATATAATTTAATTTTCAGTATTAGTAAATTTTTTTCTCCGCCTATAATTTTTTCTCAAAAGTATTTTTACGTAAACTCTATATATTTTATTTTTTCTTTTCTTTCTATTTTGATCGTTCTGTATTACCATTATTAATTAGATTTAACAATTCCAAGTTGATGCAAATTGTATTTTAATTACATTATTGGTTTAGGTAATATATCAAGAATTGAAGCCAAAGCATTACATTAATTTCCTTGTAATGCTATATTATTTTATATATATAGTCCTTGTCATGGCTCGAAATCTTAGGAAAACAAAACAGACTTAGGGAATGGTCTTTTTTTATAAATTTTAAATAGCTTTCAATTTTTTTTTTTTTTATAAAGAAGAAGATGAAGACAGACTTTAGAGGCCCGAAGCAGGACAACTACAAAAACAGACTGTAACAGTCACCAAAATAAGGATATTTTTTAGATAATCAAAATAAAAATATAAACATGATATAGTATATATAGTTAACTGTTATTAAAAGTTTAATGTTTGAATGATTAAAATGAAAATATTTTAAAAATTAAGTGATAAAATTATAACAAAATTTATTTTAAATGACTAAAATAAAACATTAATCACTGCTTACTCTTAACCTTTTATACATTTATTAGATAATTATTTTTAACTGCATTGAGATATGTGATTCTACCATAATTTAGAATTCATTAATGATTATCATTGAAGTCTTTAAATATTTAAGAATATAGAATATAGAAAATTTTAAAAAATGAAACAAAAAAAGAGGGGCAAGCAATAGATTATTAGTGATAAAAACATCACATAAAGGTGAATAATAATATAGAATTAAAGCGCCTACCAAACTTGAAATGTCTGCAAAAGTTGTTCCCTACCTTAAATCTTGTCCTTTATTATCAGCAAATAAACTTTGAAATTTGCGAACTCATCTGATGTCCTAAAGGTTAAGGCTTTAAGGGTATTTATTATTTTAAGTGTGACCTAAATTTAAATCGTGTTATTAGTGTTTGTTTTTCAGATTTTGTCCAAATTAATTATAATAAAGGTTCTTTTCTGATTCTTTATTCTTCTAGATAAAAGGTACATATGGGTCATAATTTAGACTGATAATCATAAAGTTATTCAAGCCTTGAATGATTTGGGATTAGAGAGCACGAACATTATTATGCTTAGAAGGACTTAATGTATTATAAAGGCTGAAAGGCAGTGGAGGATCAGCTACATGCCGAGAGAACAAAACTTAGTTGCAGATCAACTTGCTAAACTTGGTCTAACTTGGAAGTCAAGCCTTCAGGTCTTTGATGAGGCTCCTAAAAACGTTTTAGACTTCATACAAAAAGAAAAAGAGAATGGTGCTTTTATGTTGATGTAATTTATCTTTTCTTTTCACAAAAATAAAATAAAATAGAATTAAAGTGCCAACCAAACTTGAAAAGTTGCAAAAGTTGTTTTCCTACCTTTATTATCAACAAATTTATGAAAAATTAATATAAAATTCATGAGTAAACTACATTGCAGGTAACTTTAAAATAATGTTATTCTTATTTTGATCACTTTAATTTTTTTGTCAATTTAGTCACTCTAATTAATATAATTGCTTGAATTGGTCATTGTCATTAATAATTAGTTCAAAATATTTTTTTTATTTACAACATTAGAATCTCCAATCCTCATCATTGCCCACCACCCGCTATAAGAACCACAAATCCTCATCACCACCCAATGATGTCCACTAAATTAACTAATAAATCGACTAAGGCAAGTGCACTTGATAGCAAGATAAATTCACATTTTTAATATATTTATTTTTAGCTAATTATCAAATAAAATGCTATTAAATTAAAATTTTTCTTATCAGGAATGAAGTTAGTATGCTGAATTCAAACTCTTACAAAAAAGAGAGAGGCTAAATTGGAATAAAAAACAAAGAGGAGGGCTTGATTGAAAGATTGAAGATTCAAGGATGACTGGATAAAGATTGAAGGGTTGAAGATTTATTTTTTAAGTGACTAGATAAAGATTGAAAGATTTTTTATATTGTTACAACTCTGTAATTAGTTTAAATTTGATTTTTAAAATTTTGAATTATTTAGTGATAATATTTAGAATTATTTAGTGATAATATTTAGGAAACTTCTATCTAAATTTTAACACTAAAAATGTATATAAATACCTCTTGGCTTTAGGCTTTAATAAATTCTTTTCTTTTTTTTTTTCCTTTTCATTACCTGCTTCACTTTCATTCTGCCATTTTCAATATTTTTTTCTTTTACTTTCAACTTTTGATTTTATTACCTTTCAAGGCCCTTTCCCTTCCCACTTTCCATAGTTATATTTAAACCATTTATTATGATTCTTTTCATGATTAATTAAACCCTTTTTTAGCTTTATCCGAAAATTGCTCCAACAAAATAATCGTGAGATACGAACCTGCTCAAAAAACCTCTCAACACAATATTTTCTCTCTCTCTCTCTCTCTGTGGTATATGGGATTGTACAAATTCGTCCCTTAAAGTTGATTCAACTTCGATTCAAAAAGTGCACGTTGAATTGGAGTTGTTTGGAGTACAGTTGGGAAGACGAATTAGCCGTGCTATGTTCAAATTCCCACCAGCAAATTAGCGTGTCTAGGTGGGAAAAGCCAGTTGGATTCCGTCAAGGGAGATTGAGATTGTAACACCCTAAATCCGGCCTAGACATTATGGTCGAATCTGGCGATGTCATATGATAGGGTGTTTGAAAACTAAGTCGTCCCTATCAAAACATTTCTGATTTGTCTATTTTTAGATACTTCTTAATAATTTCAAAAACCATTTGCTAGTTTATTCGAATTGTGAAAAACATAATTCGTTGCGGAAACTTTAGAAATCATTTTTTTAAGAAAAACCGTGATAATTAAATAAATCCGTTCCTTTTAGGAAAACCCCTTTGTTTTAGTAAAACCGTTTGTTCATTGAGTTCGTGCAGTTATAAAATCCATAAAAACCAATAAAAACCCACAATTAAGAAAATAATCCAAAAAGTCCCAAATTACATAAAAAATTAACCAACAATAAAAATATAATCATAACTCATAAATCATAAATCATAAATCATACTAAAAAGTTCTAATAATTGTGATCACCGTCGAGTCCTCCGCCGCACCGATATGTTTAAGACTGGGGATTACCTGTACACAATAAACATAAGGGTTGATAAGACTAAAAATAAAAATAAAAATAAAAAGACTAAAAAAATAAAACAAACAAGACAGGGGTTAATAAGCAATTAAAACAAATAAAAAAATTAAATTAAAATGCGCGTTAAATTTGAAGGGTTAAGATATCAATTAGGCCAAAATTAAAAAAAAAAACTATGACGTTTTAATCCGAGCCTTTAAAGAACCCGAAGGACTAAATAGTAAAATAATTAAAATTTTAGGGCCAGATTAAAAATAAAAAAATTAAATTAAATGGAATTAAAAAATAAAAATTACGAAAGGACTAAAATGGCAATTAGACCATTAATAAAAAATGCGCGGATCCTACCCGGGTTTTCGGGTCAACGCGCGGATCCTCTAGCCCTGAACGACGTTGTTTTGCGCTTATTAAGTTAAGCGAAAACGACGTCGTTTTCTATATATTATATAAGTAAAAATTAGGCTTTAAAAATAATTTTTAAAACAGTTTTAAAAAAAACTTAAAAACGCTCTAAAGTTCCCCTCGCCCCCTGTCCGGAACGGCCATCGGACTGCCCAGGCTACGTGCCCCACGCGCCGTCTCAATAGGCGGTTAAGGAGTCGAATCTCTCCATTTTCGAAGGTAATACTCTTGCCTTTTGTATTTTAATATTATTTCGAACGTAAATATGCACAAATCGAGAGAAATAATAAAAAATAACAAAAAATGAAAAATCCACCTCTATAAACTGCTTTTGGTGTTTTATTTCATTTTGTTTTTTTTTTAATCCTTTTTTGTCTCCCCTTGTATTACAAAATAATTAGGCTTTTATAGCCTTTGAGAATGGAATGAAAAAGGAAATCCTCGTTGCTGCCATTTTTGCCACTGTTTTCTTTCCTTCTCTGCGCAGGTTGGAAACAGAGATTTTGGCTATGGTGAGACGTTTGTGGCGCGACGCTCGGGCTCCTGCTAAGGCGGCGCCTAGGGTTTCAGAAAACAAAAGGCCACTGCTAATTCTGTTTAGCGTTTGGGCTTTCTTGGGCTGCACTAATTTGGGCCTGATTAGGTTTAGCTAGGCCAATCGGGTTTGGGTCTGGTTTGTAGCTGGGTTAGGGGTTAGTAATTGGGTCAAGGTAGTCTGGTGGTATCTGTTTGGGTAGGATTTGGGCTGCTGTTAATGGGCTTCATAATTGTAAATGGACTGTACAAGGGACATTTTGGTTATTATTTTTTTAAAATTTTGACTTATTTAAGCCCGGGAAAAAATTAGGTACTTACAATAGCCATAATTGTAATTTTGAGCCTTTTTTGGCCATCAATATTTACTCTCTTTTTTCAAACTGCTTTTTCTAATAGATTTAATAAATAAATTCAAGGTTTCGAATCTTTATTTTTTTTCAAAAGTTTTCAATCTTTCATAAGTTTGTTTACTGAAAGGTTTTTCTACTAAGTTAATATTTTTTTAGAAATAACATTTATTTTCTTTAAATTAAGATTTTTTTAATGTCATGTATTATTTATTTATTTTATTATTTTCTACATGTAACTATCTTATAGGGTTATTTAAATAAAAAATTATATTTCATTAAAAATATTCTATGCTTATGAAATTTCATATCATCCTATTAATTTTTTTAATGGTACTTTCATTAAATCTATTAGAAAAAATAATTTGAAAAAACTTAAGGTTAATAATAAAAAAAGACTCAAAAATATAATTAGAGTGATTTTTGAATAAAAATATATTTACTTTTTAAAGTAACTTTTACTGGAACCTTACTCATTTTCCTTTCTTTTCCATTTCCCTCTGTTCACACTTGTTTTATATAAACAACTTGCATTATTTTGGCAAAATTTAAGGCTAGTTCATGTACTTTAATTTGATAAATTTTAGTCTCTATTTTTTTTCGAGTTGGTCGATTATAATCCTTTTAATTTTTTTTAATTTAAAATTTTAGTCCTGATTTAAATTGTAACAGTTAAATTTGTTTGGTTAAATTTAATTACTAGTCTTATACTATACATACAGTTATAGATTTAGTCTATATTCTCCAATTAGATCATTTAAGGCCCTATACTTTTCGAATTTTTGAAATTTAACTCTCGATGCAAATGAAAATCGTTAATCCATTAAATGGATTTTTGGTGAGTAATATGTGAAAATAATAAGTTGGCATGGCATTATACATATAATAATATATTTTGTCATATAAGATTTTGAAAATAACAAAACTTAACTTAATAAATTTAACAATTATCGTTTGGTAATGATTGAATTTTTCAAATTTGAATTTTCTTTATTAGGACAAATGATTGAGAAAAAAAGATTTTACTAAACAAATCTCAAAACATCATCTTACCTAATGGGCTGAGTGTTTGATTGAATCTAGTAAAAAAAAAATTGAAATTAGTTGAGTTAATGAGTCTTATTTTATCATTTTAACTTAATTTTTTAATCGACTTGAGTGAGATAGAATTTAAGTCAAATTGAATTATGTTAATAAAATTAAACATGTAATAGTAAAATTTTATTAATAATATGATTAAATTTGAAGATGCATCACATAAAACCCAACTCTTAATCCAGTCAAACTGGGTGGCCACCTCAACCAGGGGTGTTCAATCACTTAACCAACCGGTTAACCGACCCGAACTACTATTAGTCAAATTAACTGACCCTTTTAAACCCTTAACTATTAATCGAACTGAAATTTTTTCAAAAAAAATTAACTGAACCAAACTTTTTTGGTTAATCCGGTCGGTTAACTAAATTAACCAATATATATATTTATTTATTTATTTTTGGTTCAAACAAGTATAAAATATATCAAAAATTAACTGACTTAACTGACCGATTAATTTATATTTTCAAAAAATTAACCGAACAATACTTATATATTATAATATTATTTATTAAATTCGGTTAATTCAATAAACCGATTTCGAACTAAATTAACCGTTAACCAAACTTCTAAAAAATTATTAATCGGTCCTCGACCGAATGATTGGTATGATTAATATGTACAGTATAAGTATATTTTATTTATATTTGTCGATTTACAAAATAATTTTGATGTGCTAAATTAATGTACCATATATAATACTTATTTATATAATGCATGATATTATATACGACAACGATTTATCATGGTAAATTCTTTCTTTAGGGTAATAAGCATGATAATTTTATGAATATTTTTATGATTGTCTTGAGGTTAATATTATTTTATGTATATCTTTATGTAATTTTTTTGTATACATTTATGCATAACCTTGTGTATACTCTTATGTATTATTTTATAACATTGTCTGTATATTGTCATAGATATTCTTATGTACAATTTTATGAATATATAATTATGTACATTTTTCACTTATAAATTTATATATTTTTTATGTATATTGAAACAAAAAATTGGTTCAATTGACTTACATTAAATTTATTTTTAATTTTTAGAATTTAAACTAAAATGAGAAATTTTATAAATATTGAAAGCTAAATTTATTAAATTTTTTTATACAGGATTAAATTGATATAATGTCTAAACATTAGAGGACTAAAATTGTTAGTAAAGCAATAAAAAAAAAATTCTCACATCAACTTTCTGTCACTCATCTAATGGCAGGCAACTAACTGGAGAATGACTATATTTGATTATGAAAACTTTAGGGACTAAATTAAAAAAGTTAATACTTGAATGACTAAAATAGAACAAACGTAATAATTTAGTGACCATTTTTATAGTTACCATTAAGATATATAGTATAAGTCATCAACCCTTAATTAAGGGGAAAGAAAGACTAACAAAAAAAAAATGTTTACTTTTGTAAAAAAGTGAGGATTAGAAATAAATAATAGAATTATAAATTTGAATAAAAAACCCTGACCCAAATTGTATCATCATCAATAAGCAAATGCTTTGAATTCTTGGACGATGGGAGGTATGGTAAGAATTTTCTCATGTTTTATTTATTTATTTATTAAAATACTATCCTAATCTCATTCAACTTTAAATTTTTTTATTTTAAGTAAGTGCTTCCCATTTTATTTCTGCCATGCCTTTTAAAATATCAAATGTAATCCTTTGGATTTTTTTTTTTAAGCTCTTGAAATTGTGAAATTGTAGAAGTGCCCAGCAAATCATTTTGTTTCCATACTTTCGTTAACTCTAAGATTCCTTCCATATTTTATGTATCTTGATAAAATCAATTTTATTTTCAATTTTTATGGAGCTATGATTGGTATGATAGCATGTCTTATTTAATTGGAAAAAAGGAAGGCTAGGAAAATAATTTATTTAAAAGTATAAAGTCGGCCTTATTTAATTGGATAAAAGGAAGACTAGGAAATTATTTTATTTAAAAGTATATAGCCTGTCTTATTTAATTGGGAAAGAAGGGAATGCTGGGAAATTATTTTATTTAAAAGTATATAGCAATGTGCGTTTTATACTTTTAGTTGTAATGGTTCAATTAATTATAAGAAGTCGTTGAACAAAAGAAAAGTTTTGTTATTTAATTGGAAAAAAAGGAAGACATGGAAAATATTTTATTTAAAAGTATATAGCTTGTCTTATTTAATTGGAAAAAGGGAAGAGTGGGAAAATGAGTGGAGGACTTATCAACTCACTTCCACTTTATCTAATACTAATCTTTAGACTTTGATTATCCATAGTATATATACTCTCTTTTTTCCACCACAACGTATATCTATAATCTATAACCTATACTCTATATATGATATATATATAAAAACATGAATTTAAAAATTTATTCAATTTATATAATTAGATAATATTTTTGAATGGTGGATGAACCTGAAACAAATTTATGCAAAGATAATTGCAAAAGAAAGGACTTTATATTCTATCGGAATATACATACTATTATAATTTTTGTTTTAAATTAGTGGTTGATTAAATCAGGACACTAGAAACCAATCGACACACGTTGACGACCTCGATATGAATTCAAAAAGTCAAAATAAAAATAAAAATAAAAATAAAATAAACATTAAGATTTTTTTACTTAAACAAATCTAATAGTTACTGTAGCAATTTAAAATTTAATACAGATGCTAATTGAAAAAATTATTAAACATTTGAAAACAGAGTTTCAATTTTATTAAAAAAAAGACTCGTTATCGATCTTTTTTTCTAGATGTGATCGGACACCTAATAAATCCTCTTTTTTAAAAAAAAAATTATTTTTTTGAATTTTCTTAAAAGGGAGGGCGAGTTTAGGTCTACGTCAAAATTCCAAAAAAAAATAGGGTTCAGAAGTCGGTTACGTACGAGGAAGATATTAGCACCAAAATTGGTATCTCGTTAAACACGAATTGTCTTAATTTTTAAAAATACGAGTTCAATTTAATATTTAATCGCGATACAATTGAAACACATGAATTTTGATAAATTACATATTATTAGGTTTTATATATATATATATATATATATATTAAAAATGGCTTAATAAAAAAATGAACTATATTTATAAAATCCTTTGTTATATTTTTTAAACAATTTTTTGGGAAAACGATTTGATATTTTATTGTAATCTGGCTTGGTTTATTATTTACCAAAAAGATTGACCATTATGATAGAGAATATATATATACAACTCCTCTTTAAAAAAAAAAGAGATTTTAATAATTCTTTGAATAATGATCGTATATTTATTTTTAAATTTTTTTATTTTAAATTTTTTTTAAAAAGGCGTTCCACATTTAGCATAAAATCGAAGACATTCACTCAACATAGCAGTGAAATCAATGATTTAATACCAAACCAATTTGTTTAAAAATACTGAAATTACAAAAAAAAAATTAAATTATAAATAAAATTAGTACGATAATGCCTAAAAAAATGCCTTTTCTTTTTTAATGATAAGTCTAATTAAACAAACTTTTAAATATAGACTAAATAGAATACAATAAAGAGATACAAAAAAATTTGGATTTACCAAAGGCCCAAGAATAATATGCAGTTTTCTTGGGCAATCCGAATGAAAAAGGTGTTGGTGTTTTTCTTGCTTCCTCACGTTGGAAGCTTCTCAAAACCTTGCAAAAAGTCAGCTTATACTGCTGTTTTGGTTCCAGCTGGAAAGGTTCAGTCCTTGAACTTGAATCTGGATGAGATTGGGACTCAATCTCCCAACTTCAACACCTTGGCTCAACCCAAGCTTTACTTCCGATGCTGCTGCTGTTTGTTGTTGAAAGAGATGGTGGAAGGGAGGCGCGGTTGCTGTGGCTGATGGAGGAGGAGTGATGGCAAATGTGGGAGGCTGAGGTGGGTGTAGGTTGCGTCGAATTTTTCCAAATTTTCTGGATTGATGGCCGAATCTCTTGGGAGGGGTGGTTTCTTTTGCTGAATTGCTTTTTCTTTGCTGGAAAATTTTTCTCCCCCCTTACAAATGATAATAGCAAACTATTTATATCCACTACTCACTAGCCATGCTCCACTTAAAATTCAGCCCTTTACATCCATGTGCCGTCCAATTTTCCACTACCCATGCTTCCATTGTTGCCGTCCATGTATCAACAGAACTTGTCTCCAACATTTTAATTAAACAAAAATAATTGATCATCCCTCCATGTCTCCAAGGCTTGCCATCCATGTTTGTCTCCACCATGCTTGTCTTGTTTTCAATTGTTTACTTTCAGCCCATGATTCAATTCACGCATGTTTTTGATTCCCATTGTCTTTTATTTTAAAAATCAGCCCACTTTCATTTGTTTATCCCTAGCTTCAATGTTCCCTATTGCTGCATCCCTTTTATTCTTGGTTGTTCACACATGGAGAAAGGAATCTTCTCCTTTAATTAATGAATGTGCGTCCATGCTATAAGGGCACAAGAGAGTATGGCCTTAATTTAGGCACATGGAAGCTTAGAAAACAAGTAAAAAAATCCTTTATTTGCTGCCATTGAAGAGCCGAATGTCCCTCTAAAAAAAACCAACAAAGTGTAGCAACTTATTACTTGCCTTCATGCTCCCCAAATTCGGCTGTACCGAAAAACCCAAAATTACGGGCTTGAGGCCGGGTCTTTTTCTTTTCTTCTTTTTTTTAATTTTGTTTTTTGTTTTTATCTTAATTTTGAAATTAAATACGAAATCAAGCCGGACAAAATTTAGTGCTTACAGTTACAAAATAAAAATATCTCTCCAAAACGCACACACGAAGAATCAAACCCAAAACCTAAAAGTACACTAACACTCAACCAACCACCAAGTCAATAAGTCCATTGTAACACTAAAGTGCGAACACTATCTCAAATGCACAACCTACTTACAGACCCTTAATAAGAATCTCAAACTTCTAACCAAAAATTGGGGTGTTACATACAGCATCAGCTACTGGTAAAATTCTAAGGCCCTAAAAAGCAAATAATTTATAAAAATTAAAAAATTTCTTTTTCCAATCCTCCCTTTGTTGGTTGTTTTTGAAATCAAGGTATTTGTAATTTACATGAAAAAAAGTATTTATTGCTCTTTAATATCTTGCTTGTTTATGTGTCAATTAAACAAGGTTTTCACTTAAGTGTTGTGGGGTACTTGAAAATGTTCTCTTTTCCCACTCAAATTAACTTTGAATTTAATAATTGTAGACAACTAATTTTGATTAAATCTTTTCGTTACTAAAATCATCCTGGACAAGAATGTAAAAACAAGTTTAGAGAGGCTTGCAAGACGTTGAACTATGTCCATCAAAACTATGTTTTCAGGTTATGAAGTCAAATGTATATTTTGTGATTTCACCTTTAAGGTTGCCACATCTCTTTCTCGTACTTGAACCATGCACCTTTCCACAAGCTCCATTAAATAAGATTCCGCTACATCTTCCATAATTTTCCCACCGTCTCTTTCTTCTTGCTTTGATAACACAATACCTTCAGCAACCCATAATTGAATCAATCTATCCACATCTATCGTATAATCCTCTGGAAAATGGCTTAGATAGAGGAAACATGGTCTTAGATCAGGAGGCAAATCATCATAACTTAATGCTAACACATCCTCTGGTCCTTGATTTTTGCCTCTCATCAAGTATGATTTCACATTGTCAGATATCCTTCGCCATTCGTTTAATGAATTATTCTTTGTAGCCAAAATTCCTCCCTATACAACAATGGCTAATGGAAGCCCTGCACAATGTTTAACCTTGTTCTCTCCTAACTCTTTCATTTCCACATCGATTATATTTCTTGTATAAAAAATTAAGAATAATTTTTTTTAAAATAAGGAAAATTAAGAAATAATTTAAATAGGTAAAAGAAATGTAAAGGTAGATGAACTCAAACTTATATTTTATTAAAATCATGTAATTAAATGTGAACCATTGATTTAATTTAGTCATTTTGTCATTAAATGCTTTATGGAACAGTCAATTAATTTAAGAGGAGTTTCAAATAAATAAATATATAATTCACTAGATCTAAAAAAGTTAAAATGATACAAAAACAAAATTTACATATCTTTTTAAGGGACGTTGTTTGGAATAGATCATGCCTTATGGTTTTAAGACAAATATTTAATACTCCAAAAAAAAATAATAGTTACTCCAAAAAAAAAAAAAAAAATAGAGGAAAATACTTTTAATGTTTAAAAGAATTATATAAAAAAGACTATTTAATTTTAAATTGGATATCCTGTTAGATACAAATGAGATTATAAATAAGGGTCAGAAAATTGTGTTGAGAGAATTTGAAGATAAGATTATAAGATTTTAGTTATATTGTACAAGTTAAGCATACAAAACAATTAAATTAATCTCTTTTTTCATGGATGATTTTAACGGGATTTTCTATCATAATTATTGGGAAATTATTAAAAAAGGATGTTTTGGAAGCTATTAACAGTTTTTTTTTTTAGGGGAGGGAAATTTCTGATGAGTTTAAATGAGATTGAAATAATTTTAATTCTGAAGACTAAATGTTTTCAATTAATTACATAATTTAGATCAATTAGTCTTTGTAATTTTAAGTATTAAATCATATCGAAGATCATGGTGAATATATTGAAAGGAGTTATAGGGGTAGTGATTATGAATAATGAAAGTGCTTTTTTGGTAGGTAGACAAATACATGATAACATCTTAATTGCTTTAACATGACAGAGTAGGGTGGAGATTTCTGGAAACTATTTTAAGAAAAATGAGATTTGCTTTAACATGGATTGATTGGATAATCGAGTGTGTGAGGGGTGTTTCTTACACTTTGCTTATTAATGGTAAATCTAGTGGAAAAATCTATCCATCAAGAGGTCTAAGTTAAGGTGACCCCTCTATCACCTTACCTCTTCCTTTTTGTTGTGAATGTCCTCTCTCGTATGATTATTAATAGAGTCGAGTCTAGTTTTATTTCTGGGATTAGCCTTGGTAGTCATTATTCAGTAGTGTCACATTTGTTATTCGCGAACGATCTCTATTCTTTTTGGAAGCTAATTCGTTAAATTGTAGGAGAATGATTAACTTTCAAGAACATTGTGCAGATTCTGGACGAAGGGTCAAGTACAATAAATCAAGCAACTTTTTAAGAAGGGTCAACGAAAGGTTGATTCAAGAAGAGACTAATATAGAGGTGGCAAATAATTCGGGAGTCTACTTGGGTGTCCCTTGGGGCTTTCGGAAACATTAACTTTGAGGCATATCAAAGATAAGGTCCTTACTTTCACCCAAAAAAAAAGGTCCTTACCAAACTTAAGGGCTGGAAGCAGCAAACGTTATCTTGAAGGGGAAGGGAGGTTCTTATTAAAGCAGTAGCATGCGCTTCAATGTATACGACATCTTTTCGAATTTCCTAAAAAATTATTCGTCGAAATGAATTCAGCAGAAGGAAAATGAGAGACGTATTCATTGAAAAGCTTGGAGGACTTGCTCTACTTGCAAAACAATCTTGACAGTTAGTCCAGGATCCTGATGCTCTTTGGGCTAGGATTTTAAAAGGTCTTTATTTCCCGAATTCTAATTTCCTTGAAGCTAAAAAGGGAGCTAGGTCATCATGGGTGTGGAGTAGCATTCTTGAAGGGAATTTGGCAAGTGCTAAATGGCGAAAGCATCCGCATTTGGAAAGATAGATGGTTGCTGGGAGTTAAAGATAGGAAATTAAAGCATCCTGGAAATATTGACGGATCCTCACCAACAAGAGTTGCTAGAAGATATTGAAATTTCGAAATTAAAAGTTCCCCTTCATGAATCCGATGAACAAGATAAACTGGTGTGGCCGTTTACAGCTGTTGGTCAATATTCGATGAAGTCAGGGTACAAGGAGTTGAGAAAGCACTATGGAAATGAGCTTTCTTTACAACTTTCCAGCTTTCACTTAATTGATAGGAGCACTTGGGAAGCTATTTGGAGCTTACAGGTACCGAACAAAGTTAAAATTTTCTTATTGAAATTGTGTCATAATGCTATTCCATCTCGTTTTAATCCGTGGAAAAGAAAGTGTGTTTCGAACCCAATTTGTTGTTTATGTGATATTGAAGATGAGACTTTGAACATATTATTCTTAGTTGTAATTGGGTTAGGGGAATATAGTATGAGGCTTGTTTTGGTCTTCAAGGGCTAAATGATCAAATTCAATCATTTGACAGATGGTTTTCAATTGGAAGTCTGAAACTTGGTTTGGAGAGAATTATTCGAAGGATTAATTGCTCCATGAATGAATTCTTATCTGCTCAAACAATAACTCTGATCGAACTAGGAAGTCAAAACCTTGTGCTGATGTATGGGAGAAACCACCAGAAGGTTGGGTTAAAGTTAATTGTGATGGGGCATTTGACACCTTAATAACTTGTGCTGCTATTAGAGTAATAGGCAGAAAGTGGGAAGATGCTGTATGGGATTGGTAAAAGGATTAAGTGGATTCATGTGAGGTTGTCGAGGCTAAAGCTATGGTTGGATGGATTGAATTAGGTATGAAGAACAAATGGACCAATGTGACAATCAAGACTGACTTCCGGACTATTGCTTCGAATATTAAGAAGAAGAGTCAAGATCGAAGATGGATATTAAGGCTAGTCCTTCAGGTTTTTGATAAGCTGGTCAATGTTATTAGACGAGAAGTACTCAATAGGTTAGCAGATTGGTTTGCTAAATAGGGTCGTAAAGAGATGTGCTGGTTGTTCGAATCAACTACCAGCTTTATTGGGCTTTACTCTTGATAAGAATGGTTTACCTGCGCCTCCATCTTTCTGATGCAAGGATCCAGGATAAGCTTAGAGAATACTGTGCTTTTTTCATGTTAGTTAATCTGATTTAGTGTTTTAGACTTCCTATATATGTTTGTTTATTCTTTCTGGAATGAATGTTTTTGTGGCAAAAAAACGAGAATTGATTCATTATTATTTTAATTAAGTGATGTTTGAGTACTTAATTTAAATTATAAAATCTATTTGATTTATTTCTTAACAAAAATTAAACATATAAAAGAATAGCATGTAAGTGCTTAAGAAACTAAACAGAATATATAGTCCAATAATTAAGGTAAGATAATAACTTACATTAGAATTATCCTAAAAATTAAAAAAAATTTATCACATCATCAATTTTTAAAGACATGAATAATTATAATACACTCATCCATATAGAAATTATTTTATGGACCATTTTCACCACATTATTCATGGCCCATTTCCAATTATTTAATAACATTTAAATAATCTTTTCCATGTCATTGGCACATAATCTTAGTAAATTTTTTACCTTGAACCCTAAATCCAAAACATAAAATCCCAAACTCGTAACCTTGAACCCTTAAGCTTTAAATCTCAAATTCAAACCTTAAACTACGAGATTCGAGGTTCAAGGTTTAGGATTAGGGTTCGAGTTCAAGATTCGGAGTTTTGGGTTCAAGATAAAATAACTATCAAAATTATGTGTCAATGGCAACAAAAATATTGCACAAAAATTACTATTTTTTTAAAATTGGTTGTACAAAAATAAAAAATATTAACTTATAAAAAAAAAAGATTAAAATTTGTAAAAGAAGAAAAGTAGTTTGTTTATAATTTAAAAAATTAATTATTTTAAATAATTTAATTAAAATTAAATTAAGTTGGAGAAAATATTAGATATAAATGAGTATATAATAATTCTTTGTTATATTAAAAATTTAATGATGTGACACTATTTTATTAGTGCCTAAAATTATACTTTTTAAGATGATTTTAATATTAGCGAAGTTATTAAAAAATTATAATATAAAAGATAATGAATTTACCTATTACTTATATTTACGTGGGTAGCCTTGATTGCTTTTATTTATTTCATATTAAGGTTTTGAAATTTTTAAATAAAATAGATTTTATATATTTTTAATTTTAATTATTGTAAAAAAAATTTAAAAATGAAAAATAAATGTAGCATATAACAAGAATTTTGCTATATGTATATTTACCTGGTTGAGGAAATACAATCTTTTGAAACAATTCCCAACTTTCTTGTTTGTTTAGGCACTGCAACTCTGAAATAATATACATAATTATTTTCCATAAAAGGAATAAGATTATTAAAAATTATCTAATTTTACCTCGTATTTCAGCATCTGAAACTATCCCCTTGTTTCGAGAGGTGAGCAATATTTTGCTATGGCTGTCCCTTGCAACTGGGAAGGCAGGTTTTAAACTATCCCAAGCTTCACTGGTCCAAATATCATCAAGTATTACCAAACATTTCTTATTCTTCAAAATGTTAAACAACATCACTGCTAATTCTTCATCTCTTTTCTTTCTGACATCTTCATTTAAAATTTTGAACTCAGATAGAATGTCTTCCCAAACTTTTCTTTTCACACATTGTTGAGAAACATATACGAAAGCCAAGTGATTGAAATAATCAATAACCTGATAATGGTGATATATTTTCTTGGCAAGAGTGGTCTTTCCCAGACCACCCATGCCCCATATTGTAAAGCCCCTGCATCCACTTTCCTTGATAAGATCTTTGACCAATCCCTCAGTATCATCAACTAGTCCAACAATATTATCATCCATAATATGTGGATAAGGCCGCCTTGATTCTCGTCTTTCAGTTGAAGAACTTAATTCTTCTCCTCTGTCCTTTAATTCCCTTACGCCATAGGCCTGTAGTCGTCGGACCAAGTCGTTGATTCTTTCTATGATCTTCTCGATCTTTGACCTGGTTTCATGGAGTGCCCACCCCTCTTTCAAACAGCAGGCTGATCTTTTAATACAACTCCGGAGACCACCTTTGTTTTTGGATCCAATCTTGAAAGAAAATTCCTCAACAACATCCTCAGCATCATAAGCAAGCTCTCTGATTTCAGCAACCCAAAGACGAATCCTCTCATCCGTTGATTGTTTTGTCTCTGCCACCATTAAGGAGCTTTGCATCCATTGAGCTCTGTTTGCAGACGATCAACTTGCTCCTCCACGCCCCATAGGTATATGGCTTCCTCAGTTAGCAGCTTGCCAATTGTTGTCACCGCAGATGTCACAGCAGACAAAGCCATAAAAGTGAGCCAGCTCAGAAAATTCTTTAAAATCTTGAATTGGGATTTCAAGATGTGAGTGCCGCAACCTTGCTGGGAAAACAATTGCAAGAAGCAGCAGTTCTTAATTATAAGAACAATTGCAAGTCATTGCCCATTTATACTTTTAGTAGTAATCATTCAATTAAATTTTAAAAATAATTTATAAAGCAACATTTATCATCAATAGAATGAGAATACAAGTAAGAAATGTATGTTCGAAGTAGAATGAGAATACTAACAAGAAAGGTATATTCATAATTGAATGATAATACAAGCAAGAAAGGTATATTCATAATCGAATAAAATTTGTTGCATGTTATTTTACCTAATTTTTTTTTTCAAATTAATATCGTAGTTTACTTTGTTATATAATTCTAAATTTGTACATTATTTAAAAACTAAAAGAAACTATTGTTTTAAAAAAGTAATTAAGAATTAAATGCATGTAACACATATGTAAACAAAAATCAAAATTATTTTTAAAATTTAAAATTGATCAAAGAATGGAGAAGGGATGACTAAATGTTGAACCAAATATTTTCAAAATCAAACCTTCATATAAACTAATAATAATAAAATTTATGATTGAATCGGTTCAATGGGCTCATGTTATATAATTCGATATTTTTATTTCTAACATTTTATATATAAATAAATTGATTCTTAATGGAATTAATATTTACTTATTAAAAATATGTTAAATGATTAAAGATATTTTTTAAATAATAAATGTTAACTCTAATAAAATTTGACATTATTTAGCTCTTAATAATATAAAGATTAAATTGATACATTTAAGGGGAGAGAAACTAATCTGAAAAACCCCTAGAATAGATACTTTCACCTATCATCACTGCTCTTATTTAACAAAAAAATTAGGCAAAGACAGAGCAATTTCGTTGTGAGATGGATTAAGATCATAGGGTTCATTAAATTATTATTAATTTTTCTATTTAGTCATTAATTTTTTAGAAATTAAATATTTTGATCAGTTCCTCATTAGTTGTCATTAGATGAGTGACAAAAAATTTATATGAGTTTTTTTTATTGGTTTATTAACAAATTTAGCTTCCAAATGTTTAGATATTATATCAATTTGATTCTAAATATAAAATTTTCAACAAATTTAGTCTTCAATATTACAAAATTTCTCATTTTAGTTCAAATTCTTAAAAGTAAAAATAAATTTAAGCCTCAAAATTTCTAAAATTTATCAATTTAGTTCTAATTCTAAATTTAACCCTCAATTTGATATCAGATGATATAATTAAAGATAATAACTCAATCAATATTATATAATTATTAAAATATAATTAACTTTTATAAAATATGATACTTATAACAAACAAAAATCAAGTTGAACATTCTAACTTGATTTAGGCTTCCTTTGGTTCATCTTTTAGCATCAGTGAAGTGCAGTTAGTGTATCAAACTCACTGGTTTGCTGTTTGGTTCAGCATTTCAGTGCAGTAAAAATCGGTTTCAATCTCACTGCTGCGTTGAAACGGGACTGGAGATGAGAGCAGCAGTTAGAGCAATTGGGGCAGTAGGTATTTTTGACAGACAAAAATACCCATTTTCTGCAATTACCCGTTCTTCATCTTCAGATAAATTTTCTGCAATTACCCATTCTTTATCTTCCTTCTTCTCCATCTAGGTATTTTCCTCCTACTTCTTCTATTTTTCATCTTTAGAGTCGATATCGGAGGAAACTTCAGGTGCCATAGGATCACTGTTAAGCACAACGATTTTGTACCCTCTTGATCTTGATACCTGCAAAACATTACAGTGAAATAGTTTAAAAAGCCATGGATAAGGAGAAGAAGGAAGAAAGTAGCGCAATTCACCCCGCGGTTGCGCCACTGGCCTACTTGTTGGGCACATGGAAAGGCGAAGGCGAAGGAGAATACCCCACCATCAACTCCTTCCGCTATGGCGAATAGCTTCACTTCTCTCACCCTGCGTCTGGGAAGCCCGTCATAGCCTACTCTCACAAGACCTGGAAACTCGATTCTGGTCAGCCTATGCACTCCGAGTCCGGTTATTGGCGTTCTAAGCCTGATGGCTCTCTTGAAGTTGTCATTGCTCAGAGCACTGGCCTTGCGGAAGTTCTCGTATTCTCTTCTCCCTTTCTCTCTTCCCTTGTCTTTAACCTCCGTTTTTCTTCTTTTGCTTGATGTATGTTTTATTATATCAGAAGGGGACCTACAGTGCAGAGGACAATGTCATCAAGCTTCATAGCCAAGTCGTAGCCAATGCTTCCAAGGTATTCTTTTCCTCTTTTCTCATTTCTCAGCTATATATTTTGCTATAATTATGATTTCTTTTTCCATTTCTATCTCTATTCCTCGTGCTCTTTGAATTTGTTTTGCTCAATTTCAAATAATACATTTCTTTAGTAAAATTGGGTTGGAGTTCCATGTTCAGTATGTTGTGATACTGCCTGTCGTTTGTAGTACCTGAACCTCTAAATCTTGAATAAAAACCTCTGTTTTTGATATCTCAAGCATGGCCCTTGATACATTTTAGCTCGCTGGCCCTAGCTTTTTGGTTGGGGGATAGTTCAGGGTGATAAAATCAAGTAAATTTTGGTCAAAGTCATTTCTAGCTATGATGAACTCTGTCTTCCTAATCCTTTTGCTCACTTTTTGATTATCTTTACTAGTGAGTGGTCACTTAGATATAGGAACTGTTGACACAAAGGGATATTCTTCTGTGCTTACTAATCCTTAGTAAGTTTAAATTCTTTTACTAATGTTCTTATCATGTCCCACTAGATACACTTTGAAATAGTAACAAGTATAAATAGTCATTTGAAATGTTTGAATGTGTAGCTTAGGATACCCATCTTTTCACGTTTTTGCATAAAAATTCCAAGTAATCAACTGTTAAAGTTATGGGGTTGGAGTTCCTTTTTCGTTGAAGTTGGGTCTAACTTGAACCATCTATGCCCTTGCCAATAGCAAATTATTTTTAAAGCATGAGCACAGACAATTAGTTAATATGCTACAATGTAATTACTTAACAGAAGCAGTAGCTAAAATTTCTTTGTTGGTTCTTGTTTTGATATAACATCTTCTTCTACGATAGAATATAATGGAACTGAAGGAGAACCTGCCCTTTTCTAATTCAAATTTATGCTTCTGGATAAAGTATGATTCTCCACTATGCTTTACATCTTTTGTTATCCTCATTTCCACACACTCGTCCTTGATACAAGAAGCAACTGTGCCCTTTCTCTTTGGATTTATTAGTTCTACTTTTTCGTTTTTGCTCATGGCCTATGATTTATATCTACTTGAAACTAATCTTAATGAACTTATTCAAATAAAATTTACTTTGTTCTCTTTTGACTTGACAATGTTGCTGCACATTCCACACACTTAGCATTTCTGAAACTGCCACATCAGACTCGGGAATTCCCAACTATCCTAGAATAGTTGTCCTGCTAAATTATGTGCTTGTTTCACTTTATTTTGAGTTATATACCGTTGAGATATGGTGCTCCTTGTTTTTATTGTCATGATATCATTAACATAACCTCTTTTTATTACTTTAGCCTTGGATTGTGTGTTATACAGTTGACCTCACTATATCCATGACCAGGTGCGTGCTTTATTTGATGATGGCGGAAATCGTGTCGATGAGGCTGGACCCTCAATACCTGTACAGGTTAGCAAATTATTATGTTTCCCTTTTAATTTACTCTATCTTGCCATATTTGACTGCTTTTTTGATTAAATTTGAAAGATGCTAATAAACCTGTTACTCTAACTTGATCACAGATGAGGAAATTCGGACCTCATTGCAGAATGGTTAACATTTTGACATGCAGCTTGATTTCCTTATGTGGCCCTTGTAGTTGGAATTTAGTTACACATGTGGTGTGAGTGTGAGGTTGTAAGTTCTTTACATTTGGGGCTGTCAATACAATATAAGGAGACATGATTTTGTTCAGTGCCACCTTTATCTTCAATATGAACCACAAAATCACCTTTAAGAGAAGAAACAATTCTCTGATTCTACACTCCTAAATTATCTGGACTCTAGGTATGAAATCATGCTAGTTTTTGACCATGGATCCACCCTGCTAATTGACAATGTATAAATATATTTGAGTCTAAAAGAGGGATTTGGACTTCTTAATATCATCTATAGCCTCAATTTATGTGGTTGCCTTAGCAGTAGTTACATCTTTGTGAAGCAAAATAATTGTAGCCTAGTTGAAATTGATGGATAAAATAGCTCAATAGCCTTGGCTTAATTGAACTTGGGTGGATGAAGATGGGAAATCTCCTAACTTCTTCCCTGTTTTCTGCACTGGCCCTCACAAGACTTTAAAAAAGACAAAATTGGGGTCTACTGATTATGGGCCTTCTAACTTGAAAGTAATTTGTGTATTCTCTTTCAGTTACCTGTATTTATTTTCACAAGTCAGCTATAGAATACATTAAAGAAGCTTGTTAAAGAAACTAGTTAAAATGGCATCATTTATGAAATACCTTGATTATCTGTCGTTGCTTAGGACAGAAGACGATACTTCTAGTAGCTCTATGTAATATATTTGTATAACATGATAAGTAAGATGAGCGAAGTTGTTCATGAAAGTACCCACGAAATACCATGTGTTCATCCTGTAGTTTTTTGCTACATTAATCTTATTTGCATTCGTTTTTCTTTTTCTCCTTAGTTTTTTGCTAAAAAAACCAACACATGATAAGGATTTTTGACAATTTGAGAATATACTCGACATGCTAATCTCTTCAGGCCATTTTAATAGAGGTGAATCGGGTTCTTCTAACAGTGAAAGTGACCTTGAAATTGCAATGTTAAAGGAAACCATCGCAAATAGTTTAATGAATCAATATTTGTAAAAACAATTTTATATCATAACCTAATTTCTAGTAATAATGAAACTTATTATGTCTTATGTTACTATTTTTTTATTAAAAATTATTCGTTTAGATACTTTAAAATTTGATCCAAGTATAATATTACTATTTACGAAAATAATATTTATCATTGTTATAAAAGAATAATTAACTATAAAAAATTAAAATAATAATCATTTTATCTAATAAATAATTTAAATTGATTATATAATCTATTAAAATATTTATAATAAATATTGGAAGATACATTTTAATATTTTATTAAATGAATTTATAAATTGACATATTTTAATAATTTTGTATAAGTAAAATAATTTAAAAACTTCTAATATATATCAATTCTAATATGATGTCCTTAATAGTCATTTTATATTCCCACCTCACCGCTACAGCTGCGTTTGAATCCAAACACACACTCCAACGCTGTTTCTAATCTCACCGCTACAGTATCCAATCTCACCGCTACAGTAACTAATCTCACCGCCACCGCTGTTTTTAATCTCATCGGAGGTAAACACACCGCCCATCCAAACTAAGCCTTAATAGATAAGGTTAGGAATTTTTATTTATTTAATTATGAACGTAATAAGCAATTAAAAATTGATTATGCAATGTTCATCTTCTTTTTCCACGCCCACAAGGCCCCCACTCACAAGCCACGCGATCACTTTTTTCTGTGGATTAAAACACTTCCGTGTCTCTCCTTTGCTTTTCCTTCATTTAACAAAAGAAAGGAGCTGAAATTCAGAAAATTTGAGTAGAAAAAGGGAACTTCAAAGCTTAAAACCCAAACCCTTTATGGAGTTATCATGGAAAGTGGGTTCAATTCGGTGCTATGCCAACAGTTGCAGTTCGGTATTGCTGCCTCCGTTCGGTGGACCTGAGGTGTTGCAGCTTTGATCCGATGTGTCTGTTCCTGATCCTAAGCCCAATGAAGTTGTTGTTCGAGCCTGAGTTGTTTCTATCAATCCCCTTGATACCACCAGAGAAAGTCCCTCCTCGATGCATGTGAAGAATTTCTTTTTAATTAAATTCCTTGTTCGATTTATTTGATTTTATTTAATTTGCTTAATTCATCCATGAGTCCGTTTTTTTGTTGCCATGAAAATGTGAAGAGAAAAGAAAAGAAATTAAAATGTTGGATGGAGCTAGATTTTCTTTTATATAACATAAAATATATCTTTCCTTTTTCTAAAATTTTTGGAATTAAAATTAAAATTACAAAATTTGATGACTAAATTTATTCAAATTTTTAGGATTTGAACTAAAATTATAAATTTTGTAAATATTTAGGATTAAATCTATTGAACATTTTATATTTAAAATCAAATTAATAGAATACGTAAACATTAGATGAGTAAATTTGTTATTAGACCAATAAAAAAAACTCACATCAACTTCCTATCACTCATCTAATGATAACTAATGAAAGAGTGATCATAATATTTAATTTTAAAAAAATTAATAACTAAATCAAAAAAATTAATAATTTAGTGATTAAAATAGAACGAAAGTAATAATTTAGTAACTATTTTTATAACTTACCCGATAAAATATATAACGGTAAGGGCACTTGAAAAAGAACAAAAATGATAAGGAGAGGAAGCATATTTGGAATATTTTTTTAAAGCGAGGATTACAAATAAAGTTATACGTTGGCAGTTCCTGTCTGGCTTCAGAATTGGTAGTTACAAAGTTTGTTACAGGCTTGTTACTCGAGCAGTTGTATCAAACTTTCAATACGCACCGTTTTCATTAAACATCAAACGTATCGTTTCGTTAAGCTCTCAGCCTCAAAATGCAGCGGTCAACTAACAATATTTTTCCATAACATGAAACTACTCATGGTCAACTCATGCTTTGACCGCCACCGACTTGTGGCCTTCCCATCAAGTTCATGCTTCCCCGCTTACTCCTTGAGGATCATGAGCTCTCTGTCTTAATATATGTATATATAAATATTTAGTTGGGTTTTTTAAACTAAAATCGAATAAAAAATTAAAAAAGCAGTAAAGAAACAAGAAAATCATTTTTTTTTTAAAAGGATAAAAGTTATGCCTTTGTTTATGGTTTCGGTTGACTTGTGTAGTAAGAAAAATGAATATAAACATATATGTAGTATGATTTTTCGAACTTAAATTGAATGAAGAATTTAAAAAGCAGCAACGGTGGAAAAGGAGAAAAAGGTATATCTTTGTTCATGGTTTCGACTTGCTTGTGTAGCAAGAAAAGTGAATATAAACACATATATGTAGTATGATTTCTTGAACTTGAATTGAATGAAAAATCTAAAAAAATAACAAAGAAACAAGAAAACCATTTAAAAAGTGAGAATAATGTATGCCTTTGCTTATGGTTTTAGCTTGTTTGTGTAGCAAAAAAGGCAAATATAAACATATATATTTAGTATGGTTTCTTGAACTTGAATTGAGGGTGTGTTTGTTTAGGGTAAAGCATTTTCCGGAAAATATTTTCAGCCTTTTCCAACGTTTGTTTGGCTGAAAATATTTTCCTAGAGTAAAACCAAATACAAAAGACGGGAAAATGAGCTCCTAATTTTGGAAAATGTCTTACCCTTTTGAATTCGGTAAGACATTTTCCGGAAAATGACGCCTTCTGCCTCCCCTTTCCCCTTCCCCTTCCCCTTCCCCTTGGGTTGCAAATCAGTTTGGTCAAGGACCTTTTCCGGTTCCTCCTTCATCCAGGTAAGCCTCCTTCTCCTTCTTCCGTTCTTCGTTTCTTTTCCTTCTTCCATCCATCATCTTTCTCTCTGAGATTCTTTCTGTTGAATTTATAAAAAGAAGAAGCTCAGTTATAAAAAGAGGGAAAACAAAAGAACGAATATGGAGAAATCTAAGATATGGTTAACCTTTGGAACCTTGTCCTTTTTAGCGGCATCAGCAATGGCGGCCGATGTTATCGTATTAACTGAAGAAAACTTCCACAAGGAAGTTGGTCAAGACAAAGGCGCTCTCGTCAAGTTCTATGCTCCTTGGTAATGATTTCTCCATCGCCTCTCTCCCTCTCGTTTTTCGTTAGATCCTCATTGTTCGATCTTTAGATCTTACCTTCAGAAATTGAAATGAAAAAATGTTTGATTTTCTCTAGAATTTGAATCTTCTATAAGTCCTTTTAGACAGACATTAAATTTATGTGATCGGTTATGGATTTAGAATAATCGGTTCTTCTATAGAAGAAGAAGAACTAAGTTCCTGCTAGTTATATTCTCAACGTAATCGTTTTCTCAAACCACAGGTGTGGACACTGTAAGAAGCTAGCTCCCAAGTATGAGAAGCTTGGAGAGAGTCTTAAGAAGGCTAAATCCGTCTTGATTGGAAAGGTTAATGATTTATAATAATGAAAATTTTACTATGATGAAGTATTTCTTGCAATTTCTATTGATTGGAAAGATTAGCATATGGATTATTATTGATCAGGTATTTTGTTTCGAATATTGATTGTGAAAAATATACTAAATTGAAATATTTTCTTGGTATTTTTATTGGATTCTTTTTCCATTTTTCCTTTTTGTTGATGTGGTGTATAAGTGGACTGTGATGAGCATAAGAGTGTTTGCAGCAAGTATGGTGTTCAAGGCTACCCAACAATTCAATGGTTTCCTAAAGGCTCTTTGGAACCTAAAAAGTGAGTCTAATTTAACTCATAGAAACTAAAATTGGAAGTTCGAATCATGCTTTGTATTTTGTAATTGGTGACAACATTTTATTCAAAACATTGTTTAGTACATCGAAATTTTTCTCTAGGTATGAAGGACCTCGCACCGCAGAGGCCCTTATTGAGTTTGTGAATAGGGAAGGAGGTACATTCGTCTTTATTGCCTTTTAGAAGTTATAGTTTGTGGTTGCTGAATCTAGGAAATTCTGTCTTGATTTCTTTCTTAGAGTTTAAATGAGATGCCACTGCTTTCTTGGTTTTTTACATGCATCTATCTTTCTTCTTTCTTGTTCATGCAAAATCTCTTGTTCAACTTGTTGAGTTTTCCAACTCTTTGGGCTTTGGTTTTCCAAATTTTTACTTAATCAAGATTTGCATAATTATAAATTCAATTCAAAGATTGATGTTTAATCTAATTATTTGTACCATTAGTTTGCTCACCCTATAACATTCAATAAAAGCAAGAGTATCCAGCTCTAGTTTATGGTTTTCAGTTCTATGTTGAACATTTTAGCTTTCAAATCTTCTGTTTGTATATTCTAGATGTTTATGTTATGATCTTTTTATCTTGATTACTGTAATTTAAAATATTTTGAACATTTTGTTGCTAAAGAGGCTTTTTCCAGTAGAATTTTAATTAGATTAGGAGGAAAATGTGCATTTCTCTAGTAAAGATAAGAGCAAACTTTCTCAAAAAACTATATTATCCAGACTCTGCTATTTTTATTGAAGTATCAATGTTTGACACATTTGACATGGTATGGAGGCATGTTTCTCCAAATACAAGGGGAAACTTGAAAAAAAGAAAGAAAGGATACTCAATGTTGGATATGTACTTGTATTTGATATTCACCTTCAAGTCTGGGTAGCATAGTTAAAGAGAGCATTAGAATGGAGTTGGATGCAAAGAATTTAAGGCCATCTTTATTGACAGAGGTTTTGTTGTTGCAGCTACCATGGAAATTCTTCTTTTGATTGGTTTCAGTGTGTTATATTGGATAAAACTGGGAAAGCAGAAACTTATCTAGTGTTAAAGCGGACTGACCCTGGTCTTTTATGGCTACCCAAGTCCTCCCTTGAAACATGTATTGCCTACTAGTTTTATTATAAACCTTTGATATGTGTGTTAATATATACGGTTAAAGACATTCAAAATGGTGAAGAAATTGCGTAAGAGGTAAATTGTGAAATTGTGTGAATGAATAGACAAATATAGATACAGGATTCTGCGTACTTGTATCGTAATAATTCCAGAAATTATATGTAAAGAGCTAACTTGGGTTGGAAATGTTGCAAGTCAATGATGTAAATTTCTTTTCTTTTGTACTTTATTTTTATAGGATGATATGAGAAAGAGACATAAATTTATCAATGCCTCGTCCTTTAATGTTACTTGAGTAATATGTTTTTTTAAATGTTACTTGAGTAATATGTTTTTTTACTTGCAGTACTTCTGTCAAAATAGGAAGAGCAGCATATTACCTACTATAATAACATATTACAGGAAATTGTTTATACTGCTTTAGAACAAGAATGTACTTCTAATCTGGAAATGAAGAAGAAAAAGAATTAGTATGGATGCATGGATAGCAACAATTACAAATAATTTATTTGACTCTGGTTATTTTCAATTTATGAGGTTAATAATATAGCTTAATAATTGAGTATTATTATATGTTTAATTTGATTTATTTATAAATAAATAAATCATTGCAATATATGTAAAAACAATTTAAAATATAAAAATTTATTAATATGTATATAAATTTATTAATATATGTAAAAACAACTTTTTCAAAAATTATTTTCAAGAAATCTGTCAAACACCAGAAAATATTTTACACAGATCCATCCAAACACCAGAAAATATTTTCAGTAAATTATTTTCCAGAAAAGTAAATCATTTTCCAGAAATCATTTTCTGGAAAACATTTTACTACCAAACAAATGGACCCTAAATGAAAAATTTAAAAAACAACAAAGAATCAAGAAAACCATTAAAAAAAGGGGAAAAAAAAAGGGCATGCCTTTGTTTATGGTTTTGGCTTGCTTGTGTAGCAAGAAAAGTGAATATAAACATATATATTTAGCATGATTTCTTGAACTTGAATTGAATGAAAAATTTAAAAAATAATAAAGAATCAAGAAACCATTAAAAAAGGAAAAAAAAAAGGGCATGCCTTTGTTTATGGTTTTGGCTTCCTTGTGTAGCAAGAAAAGTGAATATAAACAACGTATGTGATTCCTCCATTGTTTCTTGTAGAAAAGCACGAACCTTTATGTACTTTATGACACCAATGGTCACCCAATATTCAGAGGTTCAAGATTTCAACTCTTTCCTTTAGTTAGAACCTTTTTTCTTTCCTTAAATAACACACCATCAATCCACTTCATGTGTATCTATGTGTGTATACATAACTTGGACTAGAACTTTTCATCCAAAATAGTCATACTAACAAATGTGGCTGTGATTAGTGATATTTTACAACATTCATATCTTAGCTATTGAGAAAAATAGTTAGTTATTTTTCTCTTGTATCGTAATTTGAATCATAGACATTTTAACATTGGGTTTTATAATGAAGCAACATAATCATATTGAATTTTGTAAATCTTTAACACTGGGTTTTAGGATATTTCTCCCAGCCTTATATTTCAGGACTTGGACATCTCGACTTGCACACATATTATGTTCAAACTTTTCATCGAATTTGAATAACATAAAATTAAAAAAGAAAATAAGTCAAATAAAATAATTATTTCTTGAATCAATGTTATCTTTTTAAAAGTTGAAACAAATTGAAACCCATAAATAGAAGTTGAAAACTAAAATTTCTAGACAATTGAAATAAGATAATTTGATTTCATTCTTGAAGTTTTTATAAGGTAGGTTGCAGATGAGGGGTTCAAATTTTAGATTTATTCAATAAATATCATTTGTATTAATTAAGTGGATTTGAAATATTCAATCAATTAAGCCAACTGAATTTAGAATCTTCAATTCCCTTGGACTCCATTTCTTTTTCAGCTTATTATCATCAAGATATTGTTGGTAGATATAAGAGAAAATCCCTAAAGAATGAAATGCAAACATTTATTTCTTACTGAATTTTTGTTAGATAATGTAATTTAGAATTTCTAAATTATGTTTACTCCTTTATTTTCTTTGTTTATCCTATTTAATTTTCGAGATAAAGATTTTCTGAATTATATGTGTTGACATGTTATTAACAGGGGCGAAGCCAGGAAAATTTTTTAGGGGGGCCAGATGAAATTTTAATTTTTTATAGTTTATATCTTTCTAATTTGTAAAGGATTAAATCGAATTTTTATAATTTTAGGGGGGGAAAATGTAATTTTACCTTTACTAATTTAAAATTTTAAAAAAATTTGAAGGGCCTAAATGGAAATTCTACCTTTTAGGGGGGGCCCATGCCAGCCCCCCTGGATTCGCCACTGGTTATTAATAGGTGAAATTTGAATTTCTGTTTTTTGCTTTAAAAGTGTGAAGATGAAGTGCAACCATTAAACCCAATATCATAACAAAGATTATTGAGTTAAAGGTTAAGATATCGAACGACGGAAAAGATTATGTTAAATACTAATCAAATGTTAACCTTGATATGAAATCTTGAATCAACTAAGTTAACTCTCGAATATGGAATCTTCAATTCTCTTAGATTCCTTTTCCTTTATAAAACATAGCCTGCTAAACAATCAAATATTGATAAAAAAATCCAATGGTATCTTCTTTCTTTTTAACGTAATTTGGAACTTCGAAATCATGTTTACTCATTTGTGTAACTCGGTTTACCCTATTTAATCTTACACATAAATATATCATGGATTACATGTGTTGATATGTTATTAATTGACGAGATTTGATTTTTCTTATTTTTTGATTTGGAAGTGTCGGGATAAAGTGCAATAAATGAATCCGATATCTGAACAAAGATTATTGAATTAAGAATTAGCATGCTTAACGGCAAAAAAAATTAAGTTGAATACCAATCAAACTGTACAAAATGAGAAAATATATCGAAACGATAGGTGTTTTAAGCATATGGAGCTTCAGCGTAAAAAATATTTTTCGACCAAATGTGTCAAATTTTGTATACTACCATAAATTCCTTGAATGGGACAATCCAACAATGTATATGATACTTCATCAACTACTAATTCACCAATGTTGAACCATATTGAACAAATTTAAGGCAAATATCAAATTTGGATGTGTCCAACATACATATATTCAAAATTTTCTAAAATATCTATTGTACAAGCCCAAATCTGCCCGGGCCCAAATTAAACAAAAAGTAAATTAAAAACAGAATCCAAAAACCAACAAACAATCCCTTTTAAACAGTTTTTACAAGCCCATTTCGTCAGGCCCAATACCCCTTTTACAAACCCGATCAGACCCAACACTGAAGCCCACCTATCCTAGCCCAAAATCCTGCCCTAACCCAAAGCCCAAAACTAAACCCAAGACTCAGCCAAAACCCTAGGTTCCCTGGTGCGCCGCCGACTCCTCATCTGCCACTAACCTTTGGCCTCCTTCCACGCGCTGCGTCTCTACAGCACGCCACGCGCCACACGCCCTCCCATGCCTCGATCGCAGACTCCACGGGCGCACTACGTCCCGCATGCCTCGCTCCCATACCCTCCAAGAAGAACAGAGAAGCACAAAAAAAAAGGGCGACAAGAATAATAGAAAAAAGATGTAAATCCATGATATAAAGGGAAGTAAAGGGATTTTGTTTTTTTTTACGGACCATCAAAAAAATAGAAAAGAAAAAGCAAAGATAGAAGTGAAAGGTCCGGCTTTTCTTTTTGTAAAAACTTTCAGCAATCAAAAACAAAAACGAGAGAGGAAACTCTAAAGGTTGTTCTTGCTTTTATATTCTGTTACTATCTACTGTCGTCTTGTGCTTACCTATTTTTACCATTTCGAAACCATAATACAACATGAATAACAAAAGAGGATAGCGAAACTTACCTGAATCGGGCTCCGAGCGAGAGCAAAAGACGTACTTCGTGCGCCATCGGCCACTGTATGTGGTGGTGGAGCGATGGACGGCGAAAATGGAACCCAATCGTTGGGGGAGGGCTGTAGAGTTGAGAGGTTTTGAAGGTTTTCAAAATAAAAAGGGGACCGACTGATTTCTTTTCGTCAAAATTTGCTTTTTATAAAACAGGTGAACGGCGCCGTTTAATCAAAAGGGGTTACTGAGCATATTCCTCCAAAGGAATATTTGCGCGAATACTCCCTATCGTTCGCAATTTCTCGAATTAGGCCCCGTTATCTAATTTATTTGTTCTTTTAAATTTGGCCCTCAGGTTTCAATTCATTTTCGAACTGGTCCACAGAATCGTCAAACTAGGTGCGCGCAAGGGATTTTTGGGAATTTTCTCATCTAGTCCCCTCTGTTGTCTGCGCGTTTCATATCAATCCTTAATGGGCTTTCCTTATTTCAAATTTAGACTTTGAACATCAGTCTGTTTTTAATTTGGTCTTCGATTTGTTTAAATGAGTTTATTTATTTGTTTATTTACTTTTAAGGATGTTGTTGTTATTATTATTACCACACCTATATTGTTATTATTTATTTCGAGCTTTCATAATACTCTTATTAAACTATTTATGCATATTGTACCTTTTAATTCCACTCTGACGCCATTTTAAAATTACTTCGTATATATTACCTACCTTTTATTACGTATTCTGGACTTAAAATCATTTTATAAATTGTTTTAAATTGTTTCGTGTATTATTTCCCTTAGAATGGTTCAATTCATTATTCTTCGACCATTAATATAGATGTTTGAATCATATAAATTATGTGATTATCATTCTTGCGTGCACGACGATTCGTTTGTTCGTATTTCCATATCTTTGGTATTATCATCATCGTTATTACTATTCCATCACTATTATTATTATTATTATTCATGCATGGTAATATCTTAGATTAGTAATTCCAATGTTATATATCATGCGTACTGTGTCATTGTTATACTTAATTCGTGTCGCATAACCATTACTTGTCGCATAATCCCCTTTTTTGAATAATGTTTCTTTAAAACATAATCTAATTCTTTATGAATTTCATTCCAAAATAAAAGTTTCCAAAATGATGTAATATTCACCTCAGGTTCGAGGATTTAAACTATCGTGTCATAAAGTATTGGATGTGATCTTTTATTCCTTTCGAAACGGGAGAATTTTGACATTCAATTTTAAAAAAAAAAATTTTATGAGATGACCTTGGATTCGAGGATTTAAATTATCGTGTCCTAAAGTATTGGATGCGATCTTTTGTTCCTTCGGAACGAGGAAATTTTGATATTCGATTCGAAAAATTACAAGATGATCTTGGATTTAAGTATTTAAATTATCATGTCCTAAAGTATTGGATGTGATATTTTATTCCTTCGGAACGAGAAAATCTTGCTATTCAATTCGAGGGAATTCAAATATTTTTAAAGGGATCATATTTTAAAATCTTTTTACAATTTTCAACTTTCGACATAAGGACATTAATTGATCAATTTGGTACCAATTTTGGGCGTGACGAGGGTGCTAACCCTTCCTCACACGTAACCGACTTCCGAACTCATTTTTTTGAATTTCGTAGACCAAAAACACTGTTTTAGTAAATCAAAATGTTTTATTAAAACAAAGGTGATCCGATCACACCCCGATAAAGATCGGTGGCAACTCCAATTTCGTTTTTATTTTCAAAACCCAAGTTCGACTCCTGTTTCAAAAAAAATCGTTTCGACAGCTTGGCGACTCCACTGGGGACCTAAAAAGAGAGTCAGACCTTAAAATTGATTATTTTATGTCCTTTGTTGAAAGTTTGAAAATTTTGATTTGAAAAATTACGATTCTTTTTATCATATTCGCTTGTGTCATATTATCTGATTGTGTGGTCGAGTCCCGCATAATATTTTTACACCACATTGCATGACCGTTGGGTCACAACCTTTTAAGTGGGAGTGGGAAGCTACTCTTTCGTGAGGTTTTCACCTCCGTGCAAGATAGTAGATCGCTTTCGGGATACATCCGTACCTATGTCTTCGTGAGATTTTCATCTCCGTGTAGCCATAGGGAAATGTATTCCCCCGAACCGAACTTGGTCCATATGAGCCTATAATGGGTGAGGATCAAGGAATCTGCTGGTTCGGGTACCTTTACTTTAGCACCGAACCACATATAATGAACCTTAAGAACCCACCCTAGACAGAACCTCGCCAAACCTTAGGGGGTTAACTGAATAAGTGTTTGATTACTTCTTGTGTATCTTGAGTTTCTATGCATAGTACTGACTGTTGGCATTTTCTTTATTGCATGGCACTTCATCAAAAGGTGTTGATTCACGTTCGGGTACCAAATAGAAAAACTTAGCATGGAAAAGGGATTTCTTAATAGAGTGGAGGATAACGCGGTTGTTCGAGCATGGTCCGAAAGAATGCAGTGAGAGAAAGGAGATAGTCTAACGGTGGGATACGAATCAGAGTTGTGGGACTTCACCCGTGTCAATGTGACTCAGAATAGCCTGCAAGAACTGAAGGAAGTATAGGATTCATGGGGCGACGATATGAAACAACTATTCTACCGTAGATATGGTGATCTGCCTTATTTGCTTGATATCAAGGTGGACGAGCGCCTGTTCCGGGCTATCACTCAATTTTGGAACCCCGCTTATAGTTGCTTTACTTTCGGGAAAGTGGATATGGTGCCTACCATAGAAGAATACATAGCCCTACTCCGTTGCCCAAGTATCCAAGATGGCAAGGCTTATTCGAGAGCCGTCAATGTGCTGACATTCGCACGAAAGCTGACAAACATTACAGGGATAACCGAGCAGTGGGTTATAGCTCGGATCAAGCAAAAAGGGGATTGTAAATGCATCCCTTGGAGCCATTTGAGGGACCTAATCCTAACGCATTCTGATGTGAAAAAGAGGGTCGACGTTTTCGCCTTAAGCATCTACGGTTTGGTTATCTTTCCCAAAGCATTAGGGTATGTGGAGGAAGCGGTCTCAGACCTATTTGATAAATTGGATAAAGGAATCACACCCGTCCCCGTAATCTTAGCCGAAACATTCCGATCGTTAAGCGCTAGTCGAAGAACAGGTGAAGGAAGGTTCATAGGGTGTGTGCAGCTTTTGCTATCATGGTTTCATAGTCACTTTTAGAAGGTGGAAAAGGTCTCGAACAAAGTTTTCTTCAAAAACTACTCTCCTTTGGAGGAATTAGCAACTATACCGAGGCGGAACGACCTTTCTGAAGAAAAATGGATAGCAATTCTCTGAGATTTACAAGTAGAAGATGTCGAATGGAGAGCCCTGTGAATGATCCCCGGTGAGATCTTGTATCGATGTGGGGAGTTCGATTGGGTTCCCTTACTCGGGATATGGGGAACTGTTGGGTACGCTCCACTACTCGTAGCAATACAGTATCGATCAAGACAGTTCATACCCGCAACATATGGGCTAGCTCAATGCGAATTCTCATACAAAGGCGATAATTATAAGAAGAGAGTTCGTGAGATAACGAGCGCGTGGACCCAAACCCGACGAATGAAGGGACTCGCTGCAGGACCAATGACAACCCCCGAATATGACGAGTGGTGGAATGCAAGAATCAACGACAATATTCCGATGCCAAGCCAAAGGGATGCCCTACCGATAAAAGAGCATTTACGAGTTGTCTCATCCGAATTAGAGATCATCAGAGGAGATTTCGAGAGCAAGAGTCGAGAATGGAGAAAGAAGATAGAGCAACTAGAGGACGAGAAGATGTAGTTAAGGCTAGAAGTCGACATCTACAAGTTAGAAGTTGAGAAAATGAGGAAGGGAAAAGACAAGGTTGAAGAAGATCTGAATAGCTTAAAGACAGATTACAAGAAGCTACGCACGTCAATCAGAACCGCTGGTTTAGGTAAGACGTTAGAACAATGGCAGCAAGAAATTAGAGAAGAAAAGACTAGGGCCGACCAGTGGGAAAAGAAATCCCAAGATGCTCGAGTACGAGAGGACATTTTGAAGAAGAATCTGCTGGAAAGTCAAAATGAGAAAGAAGAGTTGTGGGCCCGAGTGTCAGAACTGAAAAGATCACTACATCTGTATCGAAATCGTAACTCGGTAAGTGAACTAAGAGCCAGCCAAAGCAAAGTCGAGGAGCTAAAAAGAGAGATAGAAGAACTCAAAACCGCATTACGAAACAGTGAATTCCAAGCTGAACTCCTTAATGAACACTGGAAAGAGCAGTTCCATCACTCTTAAGTACAAGTCAGGAATAGAGATTATGTTATGAGTGGAGCTGTGGCTCAAGTCCAAGAGGTGGCCGATCATTTGCAAACCTTGGAAGCTCGAGCTGATGTATTAAGTTTAATGTATGAGTCAGGGTCTGATCGAGGCCAAAATCTAGCTTGGCTCCTTAAGGAAGTCAAAGATTTAGGTGCTAAGGCGAAGTCGTATGTATAATCATCCGCTCTATGTAAAGGAATTTTTTTTCCAGCAAAGTTGATCTAATGGAACTGAATCAAAATCAACACTTTTCTTTATTTTGTGCATTCGTTTCATGCATTTGCATTGCATTTCATACACTCGCATCGCATCACATCATATGCATTTAAGACCATGGGGAGAGCCGAATGAGTTGAAAATATACAAAAGAGGAAAAAGAACCTGGAAGACAAACATCCGTACGGCACTCGCGCTAAAACGAAAAAAATGGATCAAAGGTTAAAACAGTTCCAGAAAGAGGTGCAGGACCAGGTGTAAGCCCAGGTGCAAGAGCAGCTAGTCAAAGTTCAGCAAGACATGATGGAAAAGATGATAGAGTCCCAAAGGAACATGACGGCTCAAATAGCTCAAATGGCCCAACGATTGGAGGGATTCATGGAAAGGGGAAAAGGCCCCATGACCATTACTGGAGGGGAGAATGAAGGTATTCCCTCAGGTTCTACCCTGCCGCACGTATCTTTACCGCACGAAGAGTATCCCCGGAGACCATCCATTACGATTAGACCCCCACAAGGACAAGCTAATGTAGGATCCCCTATGAATTTCCATGTAGGCTTGGGATCCAACCCGGAAGATGACCCTATCAACCCGATTGTGCCAGATTTCGACATAATGGAAAAAGAAAGAATGAAAGCTGAAGCCTTGAGGCAAATAGAAGTCGCTATAAATGGTTGGAAGAGAAAGTCATGGCGATAGAAAATGCCGAGACTCGTTATGAAGTTGATATCAAAGAACTAAGTCTGGTCCCAAACTTAGCGCTTCCACCAAAATTCAAAACTCCAGACTTTGAAAAATACAACGGGACTAGCTGCCCAGGAGCACACCTGAAGATGTTTAGTAGATGAATGGTGGGATACGCTGATAATGAAAAATTACTAATCCACTGCTTTCAGGAAAGTCTGGTTGGAGCCGCAGCCAAATGGTACGATCAGCTCAGCAGTACCCAGATCAAGACATGGAAGGACCTGGCCCAAGCTTTCATGAAACACTATGGCCACGTAGCGGACATAGCTCCAGACAGAATCACACTCCAAAATATGGAGAAAAGGCCTAGTGAGAGCTTCAGGCAATATGCTCAACGGTGGAGAGAGTTAGCCACACAGGTTCAACTGCCTCTTTTGGAAAACGAGGCGTCCACACTCTTCATCTATACTTTGAAAGCCCCTTTCATCAGTCACATGCTAGGCAGTTCCACGAAGGATTTCTCAGAAGTCGTGAGATGTGGAGAAATGATGGAACATGCGATTAGATGTGGCAAGATAGAAGCAGGGGAAGGTCCTAGAAAGACGGTCCCGAAAAAAAGAGAAAGTGACGTGAATAATGTGAGCATCCAGGATAAGCCAACTACTCGGAGTCAACCCGGTACCGTAATTGCTGATCGTCCGGGCTCACACAAACAGGAACCCAATATAAATTCGAATATGGAGAAACTCCAATTCACTTCGATCTACACAACATACGAGAAACTGTACCAGAAATTATACGACACACATGTTGTTGCCCCCATTACTTACAGCCGCTGCAGCCTCCATATCCTAAATGGTACGATGCAAATGCACAATGCGAATATCATGCGGGAATTGCGGGACATTTAATAGAAAATTGTCTCACTTTTAAGAGGTTGGTAGAAAAACTCATTCAAATGGGCGTTGTGAAGGTTAAAGATGTGGAGCACCCACTACCCAATCACGCTAACAATGGGGTGAACATGATGGGTGAGAATATAAAGAAAAGAATAAAAACAAGCGTGACGGAGATAAGAACCCCACTAAGATGGGTCTGGAAGCAAATGATGAATCGAGGCTTAATCGCGCAAGAATCAAGAGAAGGGCCGAAAGAAGCTGGAGAGTACTGCGAGTTTCACGCTGAAATGGATCATGATATCCAAGAATGCCCCAAATTCAGGGCCATGGTCCAACACCTCATGGATAACAAAGAGATAGAATTCTATGAAGAGGTTGGAGGGCTAGAAGAAGGAGAGGTCTATGCAACGGAGGAAGGGCCGTCTAGGAAAGTCTATGGGGGCAATTACGCCGCGATAATCATATCACGGCCAAAAGCGGGTGGAGCCGGAACACTGATTATACCAAAGGTCATAATTCAAAAACCTGTAGCCCCTCATTACAAAGACAACAAAAGGGTCCCATGGAGTTATGATTGTAAAGTAATAATCCCAGGAAAAGAGAATCCCGTCAATGCTGCAGAGGAAGACCGGAATGAGGGTTTCTTCACACGTAGTGGAAGGCGTTACACCCCAAACACTAGAGCAGAAGTGGCCAAAGGAAAAGCAGTAGCGTTCGAGCAAAAAGAAGAAAGAATAATCGAACCTAGAACACTTGTCAATGAGTCAGTAACAAAAAATGAGGCTAGAGAGTTCTTAAAATTCCTTAAACACAGCGAGTTTAGTGTCATCGAGCAGTTGCACAAACAGCCGGCCTGCGTGTCGATACTGGATTTGCTCAGGAGCTCAGAAACTCATCGAAACGCGTTGATGAAGGCATTAAATGAAACGTATGTCGCAAATGATATATCTGTCAACAAGCTGGACCGTCTGGTCGGTAATATAAACGTAGACAACTTCATTTTCTTCAATGATGATGAGATACCTTCAGGGGGCATGGGATCTACAAAGGCCCTACACATAACCACACGCTGCAAAGGGTATGTGTTGCCAGGGGTGTTAGTCGATAATTGATCAGCCCTAAATGTGTTGCCTTTATCCATATTGAATAGATTACTCGTGGATGGATCCCACATGAAGACCTGCCATAATGTTGTTAGGGCATTCGACGGAACAGAAAGAAAGGTCATGGGGAGAATTGATATACCTCTTCAAATCGGCCCGAATACATATGAGGTAGACTTCTTGGTTATGGATATTAAACCTTCCTACAATTGCCTGCTGGGAAGACCTTGGATCCATTCAGCAGGGGCAGTACCGTCATCACTGCACCAGAAGTTGAAATTGGTAACGGAGGGAAGATTGGTCACGATCAATGCGGAAGAAGATATTATAGCTTCCGTTACCAGTAGCACAGGTAGACGAAGAGACAATAGAGTGTTCTTTTCAATCACTGGAATTCATCAACGCAACCTTCATTGCCGAGGGCAGCAAGATCCCTATGCCTAGATATCCATGTCTACAAAGATGGGCTTTCAAATGACAATTGGAAAGGGAGCCTTACCCAGGAAGGGGCTCGGAAGAAACCTGCAAGGAAAAACTGAAGTGCTGATGTAAAAAAAAAAATGAGACCGCTTTGGCTTAGGGTTTAGGCCAGATGCGAAACAAAAGAAGAGAGAAGAAGAGAAAAGAAGAGAGAGAAGAAGGGCGCCCCTAGGTGAAGAAGAGATCAAATGGGAGCCAATGACCTTCCCTCCTTTATCCAAAACGTTTGCCTCGGGGGGAATCTTATACCCTGACCAAGGCATGGCGGTGAGGGAAGAAATGGAAAAAATGTTGGGGAACTTGAGCATCAACGCCGTATTTGAGGAAGGGGGCGAAGAAAGAGATTTATCTGGGATTCGTCCTTATGCTCCTGGAAGTGTTTTGAACAACTGGACAATAGAAGAAATTCCTATAGCTTTTAGGAGTAATTCAGAGTAATGTTCGAAACACGCTTATTGCTCTAAGCCTGGGAGCAATGAGAGACTCTTTTGTTGAATAGGCATATGTCCGAGCATCTTTATTTCAATAAAATGCATATTTTGAGCAAATATTCTTTTTACTCTCCATTCATAATCACTCACATAAATATTCATTCTTATATCTTTTGCTTCAGCGCCTTTCTTTGCCCTTTTAACAGGTCCCCAGATATCAATAACATGAGCGACACTGCTATTAACTCAGAATCTCCTTTTGAACGAGATATGGACATGGAGGATTCTCAAGATTTCGAAGATGACCAAGACCGTAACGTATCTCTTGATTTGTTAAAAATAGTAGAGCAAGGCGAAAAACAAATCCTACCCCACGAAGAGACAGTAGAAATGGGGAACTTGGAAGAAGGAAAAGAGCTGAAAATTGGGGCTAGCATTACCACAAAAACAAAGCAAGACCTCATTGAATTACTCAAAGAATTCAAAGACGTCTTTGCTTAGTCGTATCAAGATATGTCCGGGTTAAACACAGACATAGTGGTACATCGACTCCCTATTAGGGAAGAATGTAAACCCGTCCAGTAAAAAATTCGAAGGATGAGGCCCGACATTTTGTTAAAGATAAAAGAAGAAGTTAGAAAGCAGTTTGATGCCGGTTTCTTGCAAGTGGTTAAATACTCGGAATGGGTAGCAAACATAGTGCCTGTCCCTAAGAAAGATGGAAAGGTACGAATGTGCGTAGACTATAGGGATTTGAACAAGGCCAGTCCAAAAGATAACTTTCTGCTACCTCATATTGATACCTTGGTGGTTAACACAGCTGGTTATTCTCTTTTCTCTTTCATGGACGGCTTCTCTGGGTATAACCAGATTAAGATGCACCCCGGAGATATGGAGAAAACCACATTCGTGACCATGTGGGGGACATACTGTTATAAAGTAATGCCTTTTGGACTGAAGAATGCAGGAGCAACGTATCAAAGGGCCATGTGGACTCTATTCCACGACATGATGCACAAAGAGATCAAAGTTTATGTGGACGACATGATTGCCAAATCCAGGACTGAGGAAGAACATGTAGAAGTCCTGAGGAAACTGTTCCTAAGGTTGAGAAAATTCCAGTTTAAACTCAACCCCGCAAAATGTACCTTCGGGGCTAGGTCGGGAAAGTTGTTGGGATTTGTAGTCAGTGAAAAAGGAATAGAGGTTGATCCAGATAAGGTGAAAGCTATCTAAGGGTTGTCTCCACCATGTACCCAAAAGGAAGTTCAAGGTTTCCTAGGAAGATTAAACTACATCGCCCGGTTTATCGCGCAATTGACGGAAAAATGTGACCCCATATTCCGTCTTCTTAGGAAGCACAACTGGGTGCATGGAATGAGGAGTGCCAGAAAGCTTTTGTTAAGGTCAAACATTACTTGTCTAAAACCCCGGTATTGGTACCACCTTACCCAAATAAGCCGCTGATATTGTATTTGTCAGTATTTAAAAATTCTATGGGATGCGTGCTAGGCCAACATGACGAGTCAGGAAGAAAAGAGAGAGCGATATATTATCTCAGTAAGAAGTTTATAGAATGCAAGGCAAGATATCCGCCAATTGAGAAATTGTGTTGCGCTTTGGTTTGGACGACTCGGAGATTGAGACAGTACATGTTATATCACACCACTTGGCTTATCTCTAAACTGGACCCTCTCAAGTTCATGATGGAGTCAACTGCACTGAATGGAAGAATGGCCCGGTGGCAAATTCTGCTTTCTGAGTTCGATATAGTCTACGTAAACCAGAAAGCCATAAAAGGGAGTGCAATTGCAGACTTTCTAGCCAGCAGAGCGTTAGAAGACTACGAGCTGTTGGACTTCGATTTCCCAAATGAAGACATAATGTATGTGGCAGCCACTGAAGAAGAGGCCCAAAAGGAGGGGCATCCTTGGAAACTAAACTTTAACGGAGCTTCAAACGCAGTAGGGAATGGAATCGGGGCAGTCCTAGTGTCCCCCAACGGAGATCACTATCCTCTTACTAGCAAGTTGGATTTTGATTGCACAAACAACATGGCTGAATACGAAGCGTGCATCCTAGGAATTCGTGCTGCCATTGAATGAAAAATTAGAACATTGGAGGTATACAGTGATTCTGCACTAGTAATTTATCAATTGAAAGGTGAATGGGAAACAAGAGATCCCAAGTTAATCAGTTATCGAAGGCTAGTTTTGGAATTAATCAAAGAGTTTGACCACGTCACTTTCTGCTACCTCCCACAAGAAGAGAATCAGATGGCCGACGCTTTAGCTACCTTGGCTTCTATGATCAAAGTGAACAAAGAAGAAGAAGTAAAGCCTATCCAAATGAGCATTTATGAGTCTCCGGCACATTGCTGCAACATTGACGAAGAAGAAGAAAGAGATAGTCACCCGTGGTATCGCGATATATTACGATACGTGAAGAATCGTGAATACCCCGACCAAGCGACCGAGAACGATAAGAGGACGTTGAGAAGATTGGCCAACGATTATGTCCTGGATAGAGAAATCTTATATAAGAGAAGGAAGGATCGGGTACTTCTGAGATGCGTGGACGCGGCCGAAGCCAAGAAAATTCTCGAAGAAGTTCATGAAGGTGTCTGTGGGACGCATGCCAATGGTTTTACAATGGCAAGACAAATCATGAGGTCCGGGTATTATTGGTCCACTATGGAAGGAGACTGCATCAACTATGCCAAGAAATGCCACAAATGTCAAATCTATGGAGACAAAATTCACGTGCCTCCTTCACCTCTCTATGTCATGACCTCTCCATGGTCTTTCTCCATATGGGGGATAGACGTCATTGGGCCAATTTCACCAAAAGCTTCGAACGGGCATCGATTTATCTTTGTGGTAATCGACTATTTCACCAAATGGGTAGAGGCCACTTCGTACGCAAATGTCACAAAATCAGTAGTCAGCAAATTCCTAAAGAAGGAGATCATATGCCGATATGAGATGCCTGAAAGGATCATATCTGACAATGCACTAAACTTGAATAATAGCACGATAGCAGAAGTCTGCAGCCAGTTCAAGATCAAACATCACAACTCGTCACTGTATCGTCCACAGATGAATGGTGCAGTCGAGGCAGCTAACAAGAATATCAAGAAAATCTTGGGAAAGATGACTGAGACTTACAAAGATTGGCACGAGAAACTGCCATTCTCCCTTTATGCTTATCGAACATCACTTAGAACCTCTACCGGGGCAACTTCTTTCTCTCTAGTTTATGAGATGGAGGCAGTGCTTCCTATTGAAATTGAGATCCCCTCCCTTCGAGTCTTATCTGAGATAAAGTTGGACAAAGCAAAATGGACTCAATCTCGGTATGACCAGCTAAACCTAATTGAGGAAAAGAGGCTAAGAGCCCTTCGTCATGGACAAATGTATCAAAGGCGAATGATACGGGCTTACAACAAAAAGATTTGCCCTAGGGAATTCTATGAGGGAGACCTCATCCTGAAAAAAGATTCTTCCCATACAGAAAGATTTTAGAGGAAAATGGATGCCAAATTAGGAGGGACCGTATGTAGTAAAGAAGGCCTTCTCCGACGGAGCTCTAATCTTACTAGAGATGGATGGCAAAAGCTTACCGAATCCTGTGAATTCAGATTCAGTCAAGAAATACTTCACCTAAAAAAAAAACTGGAGAGGCCAAAGTGAAAACCCGAAAAGGGCGCTTTGTGACCCAAGGGGTTTTGAATCGAAAACCCAAAAGTGGACGATTCAAATCACTGGTTGGAAGGGAGGCATGTAGTAGCCTCGCTGTAACCCGAGTTGACAAGAAGGAGAGACGTCACGATCTGGGGCATCAATGAAGTCTTCTTATTCTGCCGGACACCTATCGAGTACAAGAGGAGTCTTCAAGAAGTTTTGTACAGAAAAGCTCACGCTATGATATCTGGACACTTGTTCTTATCTTCTTCATAACATGTTTAGCTAAATTTATCTTGTCAAAATCTTATCTTTTGGTCAATCTATTGATTTTGAGCCTTACTCTCGATATCTCTTATGATTATATTTCTAAGCACTTTTCATTGAAATAACGATTAATGGATCATTAATATTCAAATTAAGAGAGTTTCGCATACTGATCTGAAAACTTCTAATTGTTACAAGAACCTGAAGCGAGAGCAATGTTTAGAACTAACCAGGTTCATGGGGTAATTGAGGCCCGAAATGGTAACCCCCAAAGATACCTACCGAAGAAGAAGGCAGGGTGGCGCGTCATGAAGGAATTATTCTGCATTCATACAAATAGTTAGGAGCACTAGATTTATTAACGGTCATTGCATCTTAAAGATCATCATTCTCATGACATTCTGTATTTAAGTAAATGTCATCCATAGCGCATGTAGTTAGGGGGATTTGAGTCACACCGATTATAGCATCCTCATCATTTGTTTAAGCATAAGATCACTCTGCAGGACAAGTTCCTCAAAGAATGGTGTAGCAAGTTCAAATCTTGTTCCTTAGCAACAATAGTGGAGCAGATTGAAGGTTGGTGTCTTCCTAGAGATAGTAGGGAAGCAAACCAAAAAGTTCAGATCGTGTTCCCTAGAGATGATAGAGGAGCAGACTAAAGATTGAGGACCTCCTAAAGGAGGCAAATTTGAAGATTGTCCTATTACCATCGAACAGCGGTGGAATGGGTTGAAGATTATCCTGTTGCCACTGAACAGCGGTGAAATAGGTTGAAGATTGTTCTATTGCCATCGAACAGCGGTGGAATGGGTTGAAGATTATCCTGTTGCCACTGAACAACGGTGGAATGGGTTGAAGATTGTCCTATTGCCATCGAACAGCGGTGGAATGGGTTGAAGATTATCCTGTTGCCACTAAACAGCGGTGGAATGGGTCGAAGATTGTCCTATTGCCATCGAACAGTGGTGAAATGGGTTGAAGATTATCCTGTTGCCACTAAACAGCGGTGGAATAGGTTGAAGATTGTCCTATTGCCATCGAACAGCGGTGGAATGGGTTGAAGATTATCCTGCTACTAATGAACAACGGTGGAACGGGTTGAAGATTGTCCTGTTGCCACTAAAAAGCGGTGGAACAAGTTGAAGACTATCCTATTGCCATCGAACAGCGGTAGAATGGGTTGAAGACTGTCCTGTTGCTACTGAACAGCGGTGGAACAGGTTGAAGATTGTAGATTTTGTCGCTATAAACAGTGGTGAGACGAGGTCGAAAGCAAATATCGTGTCCCTAGACAGTAGCAGAATGTGATTTAGGCCATAGTCATGACCAGCATTGAAATAGGCCAAGATCGCAAAAATGATGAAACAATAAAGGGAATTGGGGCTACATGCCCTATCTCTCGAAAAGTAGCAGGGGAGTAGAGTGAAGCAACAAGTTATAGTGGAGTTCGGAGCCACCCTACAAAGAAGAGCACCCAAGGAGATCCAGGCTTAACAAAATCGAGCAAATTTAGGTCTTTTAAAGTCTTTGCTCTATTCCCGTTACACGGCAATGAGCAAAGAGGGGCAGCTGTACAAGCCCAAATCTACCCGGGCCCAAATAAAACAAAATGTAAATTAAAAACAAAATCTAAAAACCAACAAACAATCCATTTTAAACAGTTTTTACAAGCCCGTTTCGTCAGGCCTAATACCCATTTTACAAACCCGATCAGACCCAACACTGAAGCCCACCTATCCTAGCCCAAAATCCTACCCTAACCCAAAGCCCAAAACTAAACCCAAGACTCAGCCAAAACCCTAGGTTCCCTGGTGCACCGCCGACTCCTCATCTGCCACTAACCTTTGGCCTCCTTCCACGCGCTGTGTCTCTGCAGCACGCCACGCACCACACGCCCGCCCATGCTTCGATTGCAGACTCCACGGACGCACTACGTCCCGCATGCCTCGCTCCCATACCTTGCAAGAAGAACAGAGAAGCACAAACAGCAAGGGCGACAAGAATAATAGAAAAAAGATGTAAATCCATGATATAAAGGGAAGTAAAGGGATTTTGTTTTTTTTACGGACCATCAAAAAAATGAAAAGAAAAAGCAAAGATAGAAGTGAAAGTTCCGGCTTCACTTTTTGTAAAAACTTTCAGCAATCAAAAACAAAAATGAGAGAGGAAATTCTAAAGGTTGTTCTTGCTTTTATATTCTGTTACTATCTACTATCGTCTTGTGCTTACCCATTTTTACCATTTCGAAACCATAATACAACATGAATAACAAAAGAGGATAGCAAAACTTACCTGAATCGGGCTCCGAGCGAGAGCAAAAGACGTACTTCGTGCGCCATCGGCCACCGTATGTGGTGGTGGCGCGATGGACGGCGAAAATAGAACCCAATCGTCGGGGGAGGGCTGTAGAATTGAGAGGTTTTGAAGGTTTTCAAAATAAAAAGGGGACCGACTGATTTCTTTTCGTCAAAATTTACTTTTAATAAAACAGGTGAACGGCGCCGTTTAATCAAAAGGGGTTACTGCGCATATTCCTCCAAAGGAATATTTGCGCCAATACTCCCTATCGTTCGTAATTTCCCGAATTAGGCCCCGTTATCTGATTTATTTGTTCTTTTAAATTTGGCCATTATTACCACACCTATATTGTTATTATTTATTATTTCAAATTTAGACTTTGAACATCAGTCTGTTTTAATTTGGTCCTCGATTTGTTTAAATGAGTTTTTATTTGTTTATTTACTTTTGAGGATGATTTTGTTATTATTATTACCACACCTATATTGTTATTATTTATTCGAGCTTTCATATTCTTATTAAACTATTTATGCATATTGTACCTTTTAATTCCACTGACGCCATTTTAAAATTACTTCGTATATATACCTACCTTTTATTACGTATTCGGACTTATCATTTTATAAATTGTTTTAAATTGTTTCATGTATTATTTCCCTTAGAATGGTTCAATCATTATTCTTCGACCATTAATATAGATGTTTGAATCATGTAAATTATGTTTATCATCTTGCGTGCACTACGATTCTTTTGTTCGTATTTCCATATCTTTGGTATTATCATCATCGTTATTACTATTCCATCACTATTATTATTTTTATTATTCATGCATGGTAATATCTTAGATTTAGTAATTCCAATGTTATATATCATGCGTACTGTGTCATTGTTATACTTAATTCGTGTCGCATAACCATTACTTGTCGCATAATCCCCTTTTTTGAATAATGTTTCTTTAAAACATGATCTAATTCTTTATGAATTTCATCCCAAAATAAAAGTTTCCAAAATGATGTAATATTCACCTCGGGTTCGAGGATTTAAACTATTGTGTCCTAAAGTATTGGATGTGATCTTTTATTATTCCTTCGAAACGGGAGAATTTTGACATTCAATTTTTTTTAAAAAATTTTTTATGAGATGACCTTGGATTCGAGGATTTAAATTATCGTGTCCTAAAGTATTGGATGCGATCTTTTGTTCCTTCGGAACGAGGAAATTTTGATATTCGATTCGAAAAATTACAAGATGATCTTAGATTTAAGGATTTAAATTATCATGTCCTAAAGTATTGGATGTGATATTTTATTCCTTCAGAACGAGAAAATCTTGCTATTCAATTCGAGGGAATTCAAATATTTTTAAAGGGATCATATTTTAAAATCTTTTTACAATTTTCAACTTTCGACATAAGGACATTAATTGATCAATTTGGTACCAATTTTGGGCGTGACGAGGGTGCTAACCCTTCCTCGCACGTAACCGACTTCCGAACTCGTTTTTTTGAATTTCGTAGACCAAAAACACTGTTTTAGTAATCAAAATGTTTTATTAAAACAAAGGTGATCTGATCACACCCCAATAAAGATCGGTGGCGACTCCTATTTCGTTTTTATTTTCAAAACCCAAGTTCGACTCCTGTTTCAAAAAAAATGGTTTCGACATCTATATATTAAGAAGATCGTATTTTCTTGTTTTTCAACATTTAATTTTTTAGTTTATAAAAAAAACCCTAATTTTTTTTGTCTTCCAAGCTGTTTGCTATTTGTCTTTTATCTTTTGTTTTGCCCAACCACGATACCAGCCTCTAGATTGGTTATTGCCCGCCTTTTTTCAGTTTGCAGATCTATTTTTTGGGTATCTTTGTTGTCTTCACAAGTTGTGATGGACAAATGACGATGCTTATCATTTGTTAAAACTCTTTCGGTCACCAGTAGTTTTTCTTGGAAAGTGGGTGACTCTTCGTTAACTTTTTAGTTTGTTTGAGAGTATTTCAAAATAATAAATGATTTCACGAGTTGATTTGGACCCGTGTTATCTTAAGATTTATATGTTTTTTTGTTTGTTTTTTTCATTGTTTAATAAGTCTTCAGTTTTAGAAGTTTTTGTTTGCTCTTGTAGCACATTTTTTAGTTTTGCTTATGCATGTAATCTTAGATTTACAAGCGGTTTTAAGGATGATTTTGTTGTTGTCCTCTCAAGTTTGGAGAATGTTTGATTCTTTTGTCGATTTTTGCTCGCCGCTTTGGACCATCCGGGGCTGATTTTCTTATCGTATGAAGTGTTTGCAATCACTACAAATATGTCGTGCTTGAGTTGTGACAAAGCCAATTGTCAACATATCATAATGTTCTATTGATGTTGTGGGTAAAACTTTTGTTGTGTTGATGCAGCTTGTCTTTCACTATTTACGACGAGTGTTTGTTATTTTTCTCTTAAATTGTATGGTTCCATTCATTAAATGAATAAATTAATTTGTCTTTCAAAAAAAAAATCTATTCTCATATCTTGTATCTATATCTGAATATATATATCAAACACTTATATTTAAGGAAAAATGAAGAGTATAAATTACCATAGATAACGAAGTGATGAATTTTACAAGAGAAAGACAATAAAATAAACAGATAAAGAAGAAATAAACATAATGCTATGTCCGAACAAAGGTCAATGACGTCTCCTTATCTGGCAATTTTATGTGTTAAAAGACAATATTAATGTAACATATATATATGTGTGTGTCTAATTAATTTAGATTCAAGGAAATTGAAATGGAAGGGGCTCGTATCTTGCTGATCCAGAGAGCTCCGGTTCTTCCAACAGCATATCTTGCAACCGTTTTATTGTAATTTTGAGAAGAAAAAACAAAGAGGCAACCAGATGTGACCAACGATAGATATATAGAAGATAATTCCAAATCTCTCACCATATAACACAATTTCACACTCTACTAATACTACAAGTTTTGAAAATTGATGTGTCACGAAACTAACTAAAAATACGACAAAGGCAAATGCACCTATCGATAAATAGTATAGCTACAGTGAGTAAAGATATCGTATCCACGAGGACTAAAAGTACTAGTAATTACAATTTTCCTATTATTTAACTGACAAATTGGAGTGATTGATTTAAACTAAAATTACTAAATTAATTTAACTAAAGAACTCAACAGAGGATAAATTAGAAAAATAATTGAATAATAACCAATAACTGAAACAATATTCAAGAAAGAATCCACCTATACTTCATCTATCATTATGAATCTAAATTAAACTGTTTATTAACTTGGTATCTTGATCCGTAGAAATCCTTAAATTATGCTAATATCTCTTTCAAGACTAAGAGCAACTGACTCTAGGTTGATTAATGGAAATTTCTTTCTAATTAAAACTTATATTGTCGCATTGACTCAATCTATGGATTCCCCTATTAGATTTGACTCTAATCCGGTAGATTTATGTCGTCCTGTTTCTAGGATTGCATGCAATTCCACTCAATTATGCTAGATCTACTCTTAAACAGGGATTTTTCCTCATTTGGTAATGGGATATTTTAGTCGTATAAAGAGTTTCTAACCTTTTCCATAAGGCAGTTGAGGTTTTCTCTATCAATACCTCCTGCAATATCGTATTCGCGAGGTACAACTGGATTGCAGATAAGGCCTTTTCATCAAGCTTTTCCCATTCTGTTTGATTTAGATTCTCAGGCTTTTTCCCGGTAACAATCTTTTTCAAGCCGGTTTGAACTAGAATTGCCATCATCCAAACTTACCACAGATTGAAATTTGTCTCACCATCGAACTTCTCAATTTCAAACTTTGTTATTGTCATATATGAATGGGCTGAAAAAGTGAACTAGCTCTGATACCACTTGTTAGGAATCGACCAAATTAGCAACGAACAAGTAAAAATAGCAGACGAAATTGAGAAATTGGACATACAATTATAACATGGAAAAACCCCTCCAAAGAGAATAAAAAACTACGGGCAAAGATAATTTTACTATAATGGCAAAAGAACGAAGAGTATAAAAGATGGAGATAAAAACTAAACCCTGAAACCTGAAAACATAGAATCCTCAAAACGTAGACACAAAATTTTCTAAATATGTTATGAGTTCTAATATCTAATGGGTGTATATTTTCTAAGGTTGTGAAAGAGCCTATTTATAGGCTAAATTCATAGGTCAAATAATAATAAAATAATCTAAACTAATCAGTGTTTGATTGAAGCAACTAAACAGAGTTTAACTAGAAGATTACTTCTCAAATTTAACTGAAATAGGAGTCATACTTAACAAGTGGAAATTAGGGAACAATGTCAAATTTTATTTAAGCCGGATATCTTGCATTTTCTAGTTATTATGCTTGAGTAATCCATGCATGTAAAAAAAAAATCCCCAAATGAAAAGTTAACAAGTCACAGACCAGAAATAATTAAAAACGACAAACCAAAACCAATAGAGTTGATTAATACTTATAAAAAAATAGCCCGAGGTCCAAGGTGATTCTACATATGTAGGGTCCGGTCCTAATTTCGAGGTTTACTTAAAAAGTTAAACACTATAGGGGGTAAGCTCATAAAAGCTCAGTGTGAGTCGAACAATTATTTAAACGAACATGAATATCAAATTCAATGAAACATGTTAGCATTAACAGAAGAACACGAAACCATCATTGGAATTTCATATCATTACGTAGCCATTATTAAATCAAATTTATTATCCAAATATATTTAACATTAAAAAATGTATGAAACTGAAAGAGATTTATTATCCATATATATTCAAATCAAATTTGAAAAATTTCCAACTATTCAATATCAACATTTCTAGTTTTGACAAATTACTTAGAATAAATAGCCATATAAATACAAGCTTTTTAGATTTTAGAAGCTGTTGTTACCAAAGTTGGAGTATTCTAATCCATGCAAATTAATTTACTCAATGGGCAAACAAATATGGAATCTATTGTTACAAATGCTGAGCATGGCAAGGGAAGAAGATTTCCACTTGAGATGGTACGTTGCTTGTGAGATTCATATTTAACGCATTAAATAAATATTAATAGTTGGGTTGCCAAAGGTTAGAAAATCAAGGTCAACTGTTGATTTTCTAACCGTAGGAACCACTGACTATTTAAAATAAAAATAAGAACCCAATGGTTAAATTCCAATGGTAATTTTTTCCTATATATACCCTCTACACTTTCATTTTCTACCCTAATCTCTCATATTCTTTTCTCTCAATTTTCTATTCTAACTGTTTATAATATCTTAAATTTTATTCAATTTTCATCATTTAAAAAAATTTTAAAATGCCAATGCCTATAATTTTTTGGATCACAAACACATTTTTAGCGTCTAATTACAAATGGTAGGATGTTTATCCTCTCCCCTTACCACGTCACTCGAAAACCCTTCCTAGCAGGAAGCGTTTTTGTCACCTATCCCAAAATTAATTTATTTCCCTAAATTTCAAATAAAATAACCTAAAACTCTAAATATATATTTTTTTAAAATTGACACATATGCCTAACTTTTTCATTAATAAAGTATATTTTTTTTAGAAAAAAAACTTCTAGGAAATCGTGTATAATCTTTTACTATGATTACATCCTACGAAACTATAGTAAAAATCAAGTTTGAAGAGTCCTCTTAGTATAGGTAGAAAATACGACACGTTTGAACTGAATTATTTGAAGTTGTTAATCTCGTTCTTTAATCTCTGACTTTTTTTCTAAATGAGTATAGTTTGATAAGCATATGCACTATGATCAAGCATGAATTAAAGATAATAAATTGTAATTAGGAGTACAGCTAGTTACTTGAGTACTAATTAATATCAATGTGAAAATGGTTTCCCTAAAATCATGTTCCACGCCCAAATATTGACATTTAATTTGTATCCAAGGAAGTGTGTATCTCTCCTACTCCTTTATTTCATCCCATTGAAGAGATAACTTGTTAGAAGAGCTCTTATTTAATTTGAAAGTAAGAAAATAGGGAAAACAAAGAATATTTCAATTTTCCAGCTTGTAAAATCTAATATCAACATCCCAACATTTTGTAATATTTGAGTCCTTTGGTTCCACTAATAAAGTATTAGATTTTGTGATATTTATTATGTGAGTACAATTTATTGAAAAACAAATATATATTTATCTTTTAAATTGTAAAGCTTAGCTTTTCTTTTGAGCATTGGTTGAGGCTTTTTTGTTGATGCCTTGAGGGTCAATGTTCAAATCTTGATATGGTGTTTTTTCAGTATTTTTTTTAATAATTATTTTATGGGAAAATTATATAAATAGACACTCAATTATTAGCGTGTTTTTATTTTGATCACTCAGGTTTAAAATTTTATATTTTAAAATTTAATATTTTGGTCACTTTTCTATTAAATCACTAACAGGATGTTGGGGTGACCTTTTTTCTTGGAAAAATAAAAAATTTAACCTTCCAATATTTATAATTCTATCAGTTTTGTGCCAATTCTGAAAAATTTAACAAATTTAACCTTCAACTTTACAATTATGTCAATTTAGTCTTGACTCTTAAAAAATCAAATTTAAAAATTTATAGAAAATAAAATTTTTAAAATTTCGATAAAAATATGTTAATATTTTTTACAAATACATACAAAATTATATCATATTTATAATTATAAAACAATTTAAGCGGGGAAACCATGAAGAAGATTTAAACAAATTCAACTTTCCCCTCTTTTTCTTTTTTACAATATTAACAACCACCATTTCATGCTGGGTTAAAAACTATAGCCTAAGGTCAAAAATGGTAATAATTGATGTCTTTAGGTTGTTGCCCAAAATAAATTTATCAAGTGTGAGATTGTGCTTGAGAGTGAGCATGATTAAGGATATATAGGTGTGGATGAGGTCTTGGTGACCTAGTAGGTCGAAGTCCATGCCTGTAGCTTCACAACCAATTCCTAACTTGATGGCATGGCGACTAAGGATGTGGAAATCGAGGAGTTCAAAGTAAGGGTTTTGTGTCAATGGTTGTGGGCAAAAACGATGCCTAGGACTCCGCAAATTTAGCGAGGACTAAGGAAAAGGGCATAACATATAATAAATAAATTATCATCTATAATAAACCCAAAAATGTTAAAAATTATAAAAATTATTTTTAAAAATTAAAAATCATTCAAATGATTTTTCTTCCAAGTATTTTCATATTGTTATTGAAGAATTGTGCATGTCCCATGGTAATGTATTGAGTCAAACTAACATAGCTTTTAATCCACATAATCATCTTCCATATATGTTATATACATATATTATCATATGTGTGATGTTAGCTTAGTTGTTAGAAATGGTTGGTTTTTGCAAATTGTGAAGGTCCTAGAATGCGTGCTGAAGCCAGTGCAGAAAGGATTTGTCAAGTGTTTGAACGTAATTGGAATATCTAATTTGTTCACCTTGTTTGCTCAGCAGCTAACATTTTTTTCCTTTGATCACCCAAAATAGTCATACTAACAAATGAGGCTGTGATTTTGTATTGTATTTTTTTAGTTTATTATCATCAAGATATTGTTGGTAGATATAAGAAGCAAAGCATGGGGATACAAAATCTTATCGATTTTGGAATCTTCGATTCCCTTAGATTCCTTTTCCTTTTATAAACATAGCTTGCTAAACCATCAAATGTTGATACAAAAAATTCAAATTGTATCTTCTTTCTTTTTTTTTCCTTTTTTTTAGGACAATGTAATTTGGAAGTGTTATTAGTTAATTGGTAAGATTTAATTTTTTCTATTTTTTGCTTTGGAAATGTGGGGATGAAGTGCAACTATTAAACCTGATATGATATTGTAACAAAGATTATTGAGTTAAGGATGATGGAAAAGATTACGTTGAATAACAATCGACTTGTATAAAATAAGGAAATATGTTGAAATGGAAAATGTGTCCAACATACATATATTCAATTTTTTTCTAAAATATGTATATATTAAAAAGATTATATTCTCTTATCGTTTATCCATATTTAAATATATATTAAACAATTATATTTAAGTAAACTGAAGAGTAGAAATGAACATAGACAACGAAGTGATGAATTAGAAAAGCATGGTCCTGCCTTGGCTTCTAACATTACATTAAGTACATATAAAAAAAAGAAAAAAGAAAAAAAGAGAAAGACTCAAGCAGACTTGAGTAGGGAAAAGAAAAGAAGAGAAAGCAAAGCTAACAAATAAATATAGGAATGGTCAGCGCAAACAAAGGTCAGTGACGTCTCCTTATCTGCAATTTTATGTTTTAAAAGACAAAAACAAATGTGTAATTAAATTATATTGAAGGAAATTGAAATGGAGGAGAAATTTCGTACCTTGCTAATCCAGACACCTCCCTTTCTTCCAATTCCATATCTTGCATCCGTTTTATTGCAATTTGAAGAAAACAACAAACAGTCAACCACTCTGATTTCAACAACCATAGATATATACAAGAGAGAAGATTATTCCAAATCTCTCACCATTAAACACACTTTCACACGCTACTCATAATAGGAGTTTTAGATTTAGATTTGATTCCTTGAATAGCTGTACGTAGCAAGAGAAAAAATGGCATCTTTACCTGAAAAGCAATTAAACTAAGAATATCAATGTCTGACTTCCTTTGACTTTTAATAAATGTAATTATTCATTGGTGTGTTGACAAATTGAGTGAGAATGTGAGACATTGTTAAAAACCAAAGATGTATAAGAAGCAAACAAAGTAGGAATTCCTAAACTAGAGGTTATGAAATTACCTCTCAATTATCATTCAATCTATAAGTCAATTTTCGGAATATGATAGAAGGAACATGTTTGACTTTGTAGAAATCTTCTCATCCTTCCTCCAATTTATCTTTGAATGCCTTTGGCATTTCTTCAATCTTCAGTTCTTTGAGGGTTGTAATGAACCTCAATCCCTCTGGAAGCATCTTCAAGTTGCGGCAGTCCCAAATCTCCAATCGTCGAAGAGAAGGCATGGCTCCTTCATCCACCTTCCACTCCTCCAATTTATGGAGACTATAAAGGCTTAGAGACTCAAGTCGAGGAAAACCCTGTGCAGAGCAAAACATTTCCTTTCCTTTGAAAGTGTTTTCGAATTCAAGAATCCTTAATTTAGGCAGCTTCTCTAGTGTTGGCACTGGATCTTCCCTAAGCCGGCAACGGCCCAACCGTATGTAAGCGAGATGTGAAGAGAAGTAGTGATACTCTGGTAACTTTCTTATCTCTGCATGTATACTCAACTTGCAAATACTTGTACAACTTGAAAGGAGGTGGGCCAATTCTCTTGGATCTATTATTGAGCTGCATCTCCAATTTTCAACAATAGACAAGGAATGAAGATATTTACTTCCGATTATGGGTGGATTCTTGCTCAACTCCTCGTTGAAATTTTCAATATTGAAGTGCAAATTTATCACCAACTCTCTAAGATTTGTCATGTTGATAAGATCCTTCAGATGACAATTCTTGCTGTTGAAGTTCACAAGTGTTTGGAGGTTTTTCAATGTATCCAACTTCAACCTTGTTTTGTCTTTACATTCCTCGGGGAGATATAGATGTCTTAGTTGCTCCATCCTCCATATCACATTAGGTACATGAATTTCCTCATTCTGAACTCTTAAATCCAAGGTTCGCAAGCACCTTAAGTTGCCTAGAGATGATGGCAACTTTGACCCGTTGAAGTAAATACTCCTTAGACTCGAGAATCTTAAATGGATGAGATTACCCATATCACTAGATAACTTCCGCCCTGCAAAATTATAAGAATCTATTGATAGCTTATAGTTTAGGACTCTTAGCAATTTGAAGTTGTTGAACATGTATCTCCAAATTCCCCGAGCTTTAAGAAGTCTCGTATTCCTTCGTGAAATCATAAGAATCCAAACAAGTGGATTCCAAACTTCATCTACATGTTCTTCAATGTAATTCCACACTTCCAAGGGCAAAGAATTTTTTAATGCCTCCCACGGAAAGAAGTCATTGAAGAATAAAAGTGACCGAATATTTGGACTTTTAATGTATTGTATGAAAAAAAACTCATGCACAGAAACCCTACGAACCTTCCGAATCATAGATAATGAAGATGCATTTAATCGATCAACAATGAAGACAAAATTTTCTTGTTTTGCCTTTGATAAGCAAAGATCTCTCATCAGATAATGCATCTGAATTGTTTTGACCTTTAAGGTTGCCACATCTCTTTCTCGTACTTGAATCATGCACCTTTCCACAAGCTCCATTAAATAAGATGCCGCCACATCTTCCGCAATTTCCCCACCGTCTCTTTCTTCTTGCTTTGATGACACAATACCTTCAGCAACCCATAATTGAATCAATCTATCCACATCTATCATATAATCCTCCAGAAAATGGCTTAGATAGAGGAAACATAGTCTTAGATATAGAGGCAAATCATCATAACTTAATGCTAACACATCCTCTGGCCCTTGATTTTTGCCTCTCATCAAGTATGATTTCACATTGTCAGATATCTTTCTCCATTCATCTAATGAATTATTCTTTGTGGCCAAAATTCCTCCTAATACAACAATGGCTAATGGAAGTCCTGCACAATGTTTAACCATGTTCCCTCCTAACTCGTTCATTTCCACACCAATTATATTTCCTGTATAAAAAATTAAGATTAATAAATTAAAAAAGGAAAATTAGGAATTAATTTAATTAGGTAAAAGAAATGTAAAAGTAGATGAACCCAAACTTATATTTTATTAATTTGTCAAATAACTTTTAATATAAATTCATGGTTATTAACTACACTTAAAAAAATAAATCTATTTGAAAACTTTGAATACTTTATGTAACAGTCAATACTAAACAACAAACTTCACTCTTATTAATTTAAAAGAGATTCAAATAAATAAATATATAATTTATTATCCAATTTGAAATCTAAAAAACTAAAAATGATAATAATAAAAAAAAAAACATCAACAAAATTTCCATATCTTTTTAAGGGTTGTTTAGAATAGTTCACGCCTTATGGTTTTAAGACTAATATTTAATACTCCAAAAAAAAAAATTAATCGAATGAAAATACTTTAAATGTTTAAAGAATTATATAAAAAAAAAAAGACTATTTGATTTTAAATTGGATATCCTATTAGATACAAATGAGATTATAAATAAAGGTCAAAAAATTGTGTTGAGAGAATTTGGAGATAAAATTACAAGATTTTACTTATATTGTACAAGTTAAACATACAAAACAATTAAATTAAACTCTTTTTTCGCTGATGATTTTAACGGGATTTTCTATCATAACCGTTGGGAAGTTATTAAAAAGGATGTTTTGGAAGATATTAAGAGATTTTTTTAGGGATTTTTTTTAGGGAAGCTATTAAGCTATTGGCAAAGTTTTCAGTGTGAATACTCCCGAAGATATTAAAAGGTTGATTCATAAAGAGACTAATATAACGGTGGCAACTAATTCGGGCGTCTACTTGGGTGTCCCTTCTTTGTGGGGGCTTTTGAAGACATTAGCTTTGAGGCATATCGAAGATAAGGTCTACCAAACTTAAAGACTGGAAGTAGCAAATATTATCTTTACGGGGAGAAGGAAGTTCTTATTAAAGCGGTAGTATTCGTTGAGCCAATGTATATGATGTTTTGTTTCAAATTTCCTAATAAAATTATGAGTGGAAATGAATTCAGCCTTGGCTGGTTTTTGGTGGGGGCAGAAGGAAAACGAGAGACGTATTCATTGGAAAGCCTAGAGGAATCTTCCGACACCCAAAGATGTAGGGGGCATGGGTTTTAGAGAACTTGAATTATTTAACCTTGCTAAACCCTAAACCCTAAAACCCTAAACCCTACTCTGCTTGCAAAACAGTCCTGGCAGTTAATCCAGGATCTCGATGCTCTTTGGGCTAGGATTTTAAAACGACTTTATTTCTTGAATTCTAATTTCCTTAAAGCTAAAAATGGAGCTAGGTCCTCACGGGTGCGGAGTAGCATTCTTGAAGGGAAGGAGTTTTTAAAGGAGACTTTGATTTGACAGGTGCTACGAAAGCAGCCACATTTGGGAAGGAAGATGGCTGCTGGGAGTTAAAGATAGGAATCTAAAGCATCCTAGAAATATTGACGGATCCTCACCATCAAGAGTTGCTGAGATCATTTGTTTAGAAGAACTAAGTTGGGACTTACCCAGTATCTCAATGTGGTTAGAAGATATTGAAATTGCGAAATTAAAAGTTCCCCTTCATGAAACAGATGAACAAGATAAATTGGTGTGGCCGTTTACAGCTGTTGGTCAATATCCGATAAAGTCAGGGTACAAGGAGTTGAGAAAGCACTATGGAAATGAGTCTTCTTTACAGCCTTCCACCTCTCACTTAATTGATAGGAGCACTTGGAATGCTATTTGGAGCTTACAGGTACCGAGCAAAGTTAAAATTTTCTTATGGAAATTGTGTCAAAATTCTATTCCATCTCGTTTTAATCCGTGGAAAAGAAAGTGTGTTTCGAACCCAATTTGTTGTTTATGTGGTATTGAAGATGAGACTTTGAACATATTATTCTTAGTTGTAATTGGGTTAGGCGAATGTAGTATGAGGCTTGTTTTGGTCTTCAAGTTCTAAATGATCAAACTCAATCATTTGACAGATGGTTCTCAAAGTTGTTTAAAATGCCTTGTATGAGGGAGGATTTCAAAGTTAGAATTGTTTTCACTTGCTAGCACATCTGGAAAGCTAGGTGTGAGGTTACAATTGGAGGAGTGAAACTTGGTTTGGAGAGAATTATTCGAAGGATTAATTGCTCCATGAATGAATTCTTATCTGCTCAATGGATCCTCTGATCAAACTAGGAAGTCAAAAACTTGTGCTGATATTTGGGAGAAACCACCAGAAGGTTGGGTTAAAGTTAATTGTGGTGTGGCATTTGACACCTTAATAACTTGTGCTGGTATTAGAGTAATAGGCAGAAATTTAAGTGGGAAGATGCTGGATGGGATTGGTAAAAGGATTAAGTGGATTCATGTGAGGTTGTCGAGGCTAAAGCTATGATCGGATGGATTGAATTAGCTATGAAGAACAAATGGACCAATGTGACAATCAAGACTGAATCCCGGACTATTGCTTCGAATATTAAGAAGAGTCAAGATCGAAGATGGATATTAAGGCTAGTCCTTCAGGTTTTTGATAAGCTGGTCATGCAACTTTCTTCTTTGAAAGTCAATGTTATTAGACGAGAAGCCAATAGGTTAGCAGATTGGTTTGCTAAATAGGGTCGTAAAGAGATGTGCTGGTTGTTCGAATCAACTACCATCTTTCTTGGGTTTTACTCTTGATAAGAATGGTTTACCTGCGCCTCCATCTTTCTGATTCAAGGATCCAGGATAAGCTTAGAGAATACTGTGCTTTTTTCATGTTAGTTTATCTGGTTTAGTGTTTGACTTCCTATATATATGTTTGTTTATTCTTTCTGGAATGAATGTTTTTTTGGCAAAAAAACGAGAATTGATTAATTATTATTTTAATTAAGTGATGTTTGAGTACTTAATTTAAATTATAATTATAAAATCTATTTGATTTATTTCTTAACAAAAATTAAACATATAAAAGAATAGCATGTAAGTGCTTAAGAAACTAAACAGAATATATGATCCAATAATTAAGGTAACTTACATTAGAATCATACTAAAAATTAAAAAATTTTAGGTATATGTATCAATAAAATTTTATCACATCATCAATTTTTAAAGACATAAATAATAATTATAATACACTCATCCATATAGAAATTATTTTACAGACCATTCTCACCACATTATTCATGACCCTTTCCAATTATTTAATAACATTTAAACAAATTTTTCCATGTCATTAATATATAATTTTAATAATTTTTTTACCCTGGATCCAAAACATAAAACCCCAAACTTGTAAGCCCGAACCATTGAACTTTAAATCTCAAATCCAAATCTTGAATTACGGGATTTGGGGTTGGGGTTCAAGGTTTTAGGATCAGGATTCGAGTTCAAGATTCAGAGTTTTGGGTTCAAGATAAAATAATTATCAAAATTATGTATCAATGACATTAAAAATATTGCACAAAAATTACTATTTTTTTAAATTTGGTTGCATAAAAATAAAAAATATTAACTTATGAAAAAAACAAATGATTAAAATTTGTAAAAGAAGAAAAGAAGTTTGTTTATAATTTAAAATTTTAATTAAAGTTAAATTAAGTTGGAGAAAATATTAGATATAAATGAGTGTATAATAATTCTTTGTTATATTAAAATTTTAATAATATGACACTATTTTATTGAAACCTAAAAATTATACTTTTTAAGATGATTCTAATATAATTTATTTTCAGTAAGTAATAGCGAAGTTATTAAAAAATTATAACATAAAAGATAATGAATTTACCTATTAATTATATTTACGTGCGTGTACCATTAATTGATAAACTATGAAGCCTTGATTTCTTTTATTTATTTCATATTAAGGTTTTGAAATTTTTAAATAAAATAGATTTTATATATTTTTAATTTTAAATATTGTAAAAAAATTTTAAAAATGAAGAATAAATGTAGCATATAACAAGAATTTTGCTATATATATATTTACCTGTTTGAGAAAATACAATCTTTTGAAACAATTCCCAACTTTGTTGTTCGTTTAGGCACTGCAACTCTGAAATAATATACATAATTATTTTCCATAAAAGGAATAAGAGTATTAAATTTTACCTAATTAAGAAAATTTTACCTCGTATGTGAGCATCTGAAACTATCCCCTTGTATCGAGAGGTGAGCAATATTTTGCTATGGCTGTCCTTTGCAACCGGAAAGGCAGGTTTTAAACTATCCCAAGCTTCACTGGTCCAAATATCATCAAGTATCACCAGACATTTTTTATCCTTCAAAATGTTAAATAACTTCTCTACTAATTCTTCATCTCTCTTCTTCCTGTCGTCTTTATCTAATTTTTTAAAACAAGATAGAACGTCTTCCCAAACTTTTCTTGTCTGGAATTGTTGAGAAACATATACAAAAGCCAAGTGATTGAAATAATCAATAACCTGACGATGGTGATATATTTTCTTGGCAAGAGTGGTCTTTCCCAGGCCACCCATGCCCCATATGGTAACTACCCTGCATCCACTTTCGTTGGTAAGAACTTTGACCAATCCCTCAGTATCATCAACTAGTCCAACAATATTATCATCCATAATATGTGGATAAGGCCGCCTTAATTCTCGCCTTTTAGTTGAAGAACTTAATTCTTCTCCTCTGTCCTTTAATTCCTTTACGCCAGAGGCCTATTGTAACACCCCAAACCCGGCCCACAAGCCTTGACCGGATCTGGTATGTCACGGAGTAAAAACTTTTTGAAAGATTCGGGTTAACATTAGAAATCTGAAACTATTACTGAATTTGTAAAACAATGTTTGCTAAAACTAAGATAGTTTGGTTTGATAAACACGATGGGGTTGAAAACTTTTTCTTTTCCTTTGAATCCATTTGATCATTTATATTTTTAGAAAAGTCGGGGTTATTGATAACTTGGTAAAATTTGCTACCCGATGGTAACGTCCTTGAAAACGCGTACGAGTACTAATTTTGAAAACGTTGCCTTTACCGATTTGCTTAACAGTTCATAAGCTCGTGACGAATAAGGTAAAAACTACTATTTAATCATACGAAGAATAATAATAATAAGCGGCCATATTACAACCCAATCGAATTTAACAAATTGTAAACTTTAATGGTACGAAATAAGACTTCTAAACCGAGGAACAAGCATGGCCACCTCGAGTCCTCTCCGGCTCCGTCTCCGCGATCTACTCACCTGAAAAGATAGAGAAAGGGGTGAGTCACCAAGACTCAGTACGTAGTTAATACACATGCCCTCATATACGGGCTTAGCCCATATCCACACAGTTCATACACATGAATATGCAATTATGCAGCCCAACCTAGCCATCCATACTCCTTTTCTACCCCGTGTGGTACCAAACCACTGGTGGTGCCAAACCATTGGTGACTTAAAGTCACGATATCCGTCAATACTTGTGGTGCCAAACCACTGGTGACTTAAAGTCACGATATCCGTCAATACGTGTGGTGCCAAACCACTGGTGGTGCCAAACCACTGGTGACCCGAAGTCACAATCAAATGATGGGGCCAACCCATCGTGTGATACCAAATCACTGGCGTCAATCCCGTATCTCAAATGTGGGGCCAACCCATGGTGGAATTAATCCACAGGGACGAGACGCTATGAGGTGCCAAACCTCTGGAGGTACCAAACCTCTGGTGACCGTAGTCACAATGTGTTACCAAAACACTGGTGTCCGTCGACACGAATATCACTGCCCCCTCCACTCATTTATCCCACATCATCATGCTCACATAACAAGTATCATGATCCCATATATCATGCATTTGTATATAGCATAACATTTAACAACATATGATGGCATACACAACATATATCATAGATCGAGTATTAGGGGACTTACCCGAAAACCAAGCTTATGCCCACAAGGCAAAGATACTACATGATAGGTGATAAAATATCATTATAATAGCAATTTATACTAATAAAGTGTGTAAGAGCTTACACACCTGATTAAACGATCACCCACCTTGGGTATCCAACATCTTAGCCCTTATTTCGGCTAACATGCACAACATGTACATTTACAATAACATACATGAACAAGCAAGAGCACAGTGCAATAACTACGCACCTGATCACGAACAACGTTATGCCCTCAATCCCGAAGCTATCTTTAGGCGATACTACGGCTACTTGCCTACGCTGTTGCTCGGATGCTGGCCCACACCCCGGTGGCCAATCTCGCACAGCCGAGACAGCTCTCCTTTTAAACTTGGGGATAGGGGCTACCCTTTGAACTCCTTGACTGGTATTTGCCTCCATCAACACTTAATAAGCATAACACATTAGTTACTAAGCTATAACCAAAAATCAACCCAATTTAAACTTATCAAAAGCCCATGCCAAAACGATCTCGAATCCCGAAAGCTTACTTACCGAAGTAAACTTGAATCTCGGTTGCTCCTACAACCTGTCGAAATCCTGAAATAATACCACATTAATCTTGGCCCTTGACCAACAAGTATTAGAAAGTGCCTAGAGCCGAATACTACCCTTACCTTACTTATTAACTAAATCCCGGGAACCACCTCTTGAATATGGGTTGTCGAAATCACTGTTAAACAACTTGTTAGAAACGGTTTAACACATAAAACCATAAAATTGGCCCTTGGCCGAAATCGTACTTACCACCTAACTTATTTCGATCCCAAACTTGCTTTTATACCTTGATCAACTAGCCCCTTGAGCACTTCGATTCTCGAAGGATTCCTTTGTGCTCCTCAACACTAGCTTGTTTATTTCTAACATGAAACACCATTTATTCCAGTCGATTAGCTCCTGAAGTTATCAAAATCCTACTAAAATATTGTTAGAATCGGCTAACATCCACCTCTAAGAACAATGGCCCTTGGCCGAATGTTGCACATAACACTTACCTAGCTGTTTCCAAGTCCCAGAAGATTTGCATGCCTTTGGTAGTTACTAAATCCCTTGAATAGCCGAAACCCACAAGGCTCCTTTAGTGTTCTTAACGTTTGTTTGGAGAGACTAAAAGAAGTAGTCGAAGGCACCTTCCTTTTGGGGGGTTTCGGCCTAAGTTCTAATTAGCAAGGAGTATTCGATCAAGGTAAGGGTTAAAAAGGAAGAAATAATAATGAAGTTTTAGCATAACATCAATGGCATGCTTCAAGGTAAAATCGAAGGTAGCATAGGAGGAGGAATGTTTCGGTTTGAAATAATAAGGGAAAGAGATGAAACACAAGAGCTAGCCGAAAAAGTATGCTCCCTAGCTTCTTCAAAACTGAAATTCACCCTAGCTCCCCCTTTCTTTCTTGGCCAAGACAAAATGTCAAGAAAAAGAAATAAAAGAAAGGATTCGGCCAAGCTCTCTATGGAACACCAAGGCCGACTAACAAGGTTCCCAAGGAGTACCATTCGGCCAAGCTTCCCATTTTGCTAAGAAAGGACAAAACCACAATCAAGAAGCTGGCCATGCTTTTGAAAATCCAATGCTGCACGTTTTCCTTTCCAAAGCAAAACCCATTCTTACACAAATTAATAACTATCCCATTACTAAATAGTGATAATAATAAAACCCCATACATAATATAATAATAATAATAATAATAATAATAATAATACACCACCCTTATTAAATAATGAAACTAAAAAAAAAACAAATCCCCATACACCTCACGCATATACCAATAATAAAACTTAAAATACTAGCAATACTAAATAAAACCCATGCTCATTGAAAAAGAAAAGGATAATGCATTGCTTATTCCACATAAAATAACTTAATAATAAAATAAAACAATGCTCCATACTTCTAAAACAAAGAATAAAATAATAATAATAATAATATATATAATAATACTTATAAAAATAATAATAAAGAGGAGTAAACCCCCCCAACAAAGCTGCATGCGTGCATGCTGCTGCAGGCATTTAATGCCCATGCAGCTCACCAGCTCCTACGTCGGTCTCAAAAGAAAAAGGAGAGATCCAGGTGCAGCCTCCAAGTCTCGAACCCGAGACCTGGAGTGAATCCTCAGACTTCCTGCCATTTCCGACTTTGAATTTCATGCCAATAATGCTTCGAAAATTCTTTTAAGCTATCCTTGCCTTGGCTCCCTGTACTTTAGTGCTAAAAAAATGCTTCAAGCGCGGAATCCTCGGACTCGAACGCCCCCTAGCAGGCTTTTCACGCTTTAGCCACGGCCCTTCGAATTTCATGCTATCTGATGCATTGAAAATTCTTTTAAGCCTTTCACTGGCTTCCTCGCCTTAATCGCCCAAGCCAAAATAAACCGCGCGCTACCACTAGGGGTTTCGAACCCCCGACCTGCTGGAGGCTTTTCACGCCTCCAGCCACCTGGCCCCGTCGTATTTGCATAATCCCCTAGGAATTTCTTTTAGGCCTTTCACCGATAGCTCCCTCTGCCTGAATTGCCAAAGCCAAAATAAATTTACCAGCGCGCCTCCACTAGGACTCGAACCCCCGACCTCGACAGCTTCCCAGACCCTTAAAGCAGTGCCCCAAGCCACTTACCAGGGCATTTTATATGCCACAATTTTACAAAAATTTTACTTACCCCTTAACCAATTTTCCATTTTTAACCCCCTAATTTTCAAATTTCCAAATGCTCCCATTTAATCCCCGAGCTTTAATAACCCCTAAAACTCATCAAAACAAACCTTAAGGCCTATCGACTCATGAATTTTTGCTCCAACGCACAGCCCCTAATTTAGGATATTACAAATCTACCCCCCTTAAAACAATTTCGTCCTCGAAATTACTTACTAACGAACATCCGTACATTCCAATTCACGGCACCATGCTTATGCTGCACACTCTGATCCGACAAAACTAACACATCCCTTATATACTATCCCGAGATTCGTATTCAAGGTTCCATACTCCACTAGCATACAAACACGAGCTATCTTACCTTCTAAGCACAGTTTTTAAGGTCACATCCAAAGTTCAAGTACTTCACCAATAGTACAAGTATGAACCGATCCTATAAAACTCAAATAATTAAAAGATATTCCGTAACAAGAAACTCACCTACTATCACATCCTCGGTTGTCTCGCATCCAAACCTTTAGCATCTCAGCTTGAAGTTCCACGTCCTTGACCCTGCGCCCTATCCATCACTTGAGGACAGTCTTAATCAAGTGAGACTTAGATTTACACCTAAAACATCTTCAATTCCGATTCCAACACTCGCCGTCATGATACCTTCCACACTAAGCACACGGACAGCTCCGATTTCCCTCAGCTGGCTTAGTCACACGAGCAAAATTTTCAATCCTTGATCCTTTCCGAAGACCCTCAGATGATTCAGACGGTCCAAAATTTCTCCTATCCCTGTTCCTATTCTTATCTCTGTTTTGTCTCATCGAGTCCTTAATCTCTTCAGCTACCTTAGTTTTTTCGACTAACACCGCGAACTCCCGTTCCTGATGAGGAGCTATCAATAATCCCAGATTGTCCCTTAATCCGTCCTCAACTGGACACATCGTTCATGCTCCGAAGCAACTACCCCTCGAGCATATCGGCTTAACCTTAGGAATTCAGCCTCGTATTCCGCCACGGACTTGTTCCCTTGAACCAGCCCCAGAAACGCCTTCCTCTGAGCATCAATGTAGTGTGTACCGACATACTTCTTCTGGTATGCCGTCTTGACATACTCCGAAGTGAGGTCCTCAGTTGTGACACTCTCTCGAACCATGAGCCATCATTGATACACCTCGTCACGAAGTAGCGCCACCATTTCTTTCACCTTTTTCCTCCGGGTTCAAATCGAGCTCATCCATAATTCGCTCAGTTACTTTCAACCAATATTCAGCCGTACTAGGTGCCATGCCGGATACACCACAGAACAACTCCGCTCCATTGGCTCGAAGTCGCTCGGGAACAGATTTTCGAGCTCTCATATTTCCTCCCGCTCCAGCCACCATCTCTAAAACTTGCAGCACCGCCTGAGATACAGCATCATCCCCCGACTGATCTTGCTGCTCATTATCAGGAGTTGGTGGTGGAGGTGATACCTTTTATTAACCCTTGACCCGATCTAACGAGTTCCGTACCGCCATTTGCCTCGACCACGTCATCTAGAACTCATCTCTTATCGTGTAATCTGACTTAAAAGTTTTATGCATTAGAAAATTTGTTCCACTGGTTAATCGCGAACAAATTTTATGAAGTAAAGTATTTAGAAGTGGTTCTTTCGATCACACAAGGGTTCAGTTCAAGTTCGCTATTCTAATACAGAGAGTCATATTCATGCTCATAAACAGAGACATATTCATATCACCTCAACAGCCAGAGGTACTTACCCGTGCGGATCGGTGCCGGAGACTCGGTGCCATGCTATTTAAAGCAAACCATTTTCATAATATTCCATGAAAGACTATCAAGAAAACATTTTTGGGCCTTGGGCCCCCACAGCCGAGTTTTAAACCGGGCTCTGATACCAACTTGTAACACCCCAAACCCGGCCCACAAGCCTTGACCGGATCTAGTATGTCACGGAGTAAAAACTTTTTGAAAGATTCGGGTTAACATTAGAAATCTGAAACTATTACTGAATTTGTAAAACAATGTTTGCTAAAACTAAGATAGTTTGGTTTGATAAACACGATGGGGTTGAAAACTTTTTCTTTTCCTTTGAATCCATTTGATCATTTATATTTTTAGAAAAGTCGGGGTTATTGATAACTTGGTAAAATTTGCTACCCGATGGTAACGTCCTTGAAAACGCGTACGAGTACTAATTTTGAAAACGTTGCCTTTACCGATTTGCTTAACAGTTCATAAGCTCGTGACGAATAAGGTAAAAACTACTATTTAATCATACGAAGAATAATAATAATAAGCGGCCATATTACAACCCAATCGAATTTAGCAAATTGTAAACTTTAATGGTACGAAATAAGACTTCTAAACCGAGGAACAAGCATGGCCACCTCGAGTCCTCTCCGGCTCCGTCTCCGCGATCTACTCACCTGAAAAGATAGGGAAAGGGGTGAGTCACCAAGACTCAGTACGTAGTTAATACACATGCCCTCATATATGGGCTTAGCCCATATCCACACAGTTCATACACATGAATATGCAATTATGCAGCCCAACCTAGCCATCCATACTCCTTTTCTACCCCGTGTGGTACCAAACCACTGGTGGTGCCAAACCATTGGTGACTTAAAGTCACGATATCCGTCAATACTTGTAGTGCCAAACCACTGGTGACTTAAAGTCACGATATCCGTCAATACGTGTGGTGCCAAACCACTGGTGGTGCCAAACCACTGGTGACCCGAAGTCACAATCAAATGATGGGGCCAACCCATCATGTGATACCAAATCACTGGCGTCAATCCCGTATCTCAAATGTGGGGCCAACCCACGGTGGAATTAATCCACAGGGACGAGACGCTATGAGGTGCCAAACCTCTGGAGGTACCAAACCTCTGGTGACCGTAGTCACAATGTGTTACCAAAACACTGGTGTCCGTCGACACGAATATCACTGCCCCCTCCACTCATTTATCCCACATCATCATGCTCACATAACAAGTATCATGATCCCATATATCATGCATTTGTATATAGCATAACATTTAACAACATATGATGGCATACACAACATATATCATAGATCGAGTATTAGGAGACTTACCCGAAAACCAAGCTTATACCCACAAGGCAAAGATACTACATGATAGGTGATAAAATATCATTATAATAGAAATTTATACTAATAAAGTGTGTAAGAGCTTACACACCTGATTAAACGATCACCCACCTTGGGTATCCAACATCTTAGCCCTTATTTCGGCTAACATGCACAACATGTACATTTACAATAACATACATGAACAAGCAAGAGCACAGTGCGATAACTACGCACCTGATCACGAACAACGTTATGCCCTCAATCCCGAAGCTATCTTTAAGCGATACTACGCCTACTTGCCTACGCTGTTGCTCGGATGCTGGCCCACACCCCGGTGGCCAATCTCGCACAGCCGAGACAGCTCTCCTTTTAAACTTGGGGATAGGGGCTACCCTTTGAACTCCTTGACTGGTATTTGCCTCTATCAACACTTAATAAGCATAACACATTAGTTACTAAGCTATAACCAAAAATCAACCCAATTTAAACTTATCAAAAGCCCATGCCAAAACGATCTCGAATCCCGAAAGCTTACTTACCGAAGTAAACTTGAATCTCGGTTGCTCCTACAACCTGTCGAAATCCTGAAATATTACCACATTAATCTCGGCCCTTGACCAACAAGTATTAGAAAGTGCCTAGAGCCGAATACTACCCTTACCTTGCTTATTAACTAAATCCCGGGAACCACCTCTTGAATATGGGTTGTCGAAATCACTGTTAAACAACTTGTTAGAAACGGTTTAACACATAAAACCATAAAATTGGCCCTTGGCCGAAATCGTACTTACCACCTAACTTATTTCGATCCCGAACTTGCTTTTATACCTTGATCAACTAGCCCCTTGAGCACTTCGATTCTCGAAGGATTCCTTTGTGCTCCTCAACACTAGCTTGTTTATTTCTAACATGAAACACCATTTATTCCAGTCGATTAGCTCCTGAAGTTATCAAAATCCTACTAAAATATTGTTAGAATCGGCTAACATCCACCTCTAAGAACAATGGCCCTTGGCCGAATGTTGCACATAACACTTACCTAGCTGTTTCCACGTCCCAGAAGATTTGCATGCCTTTGGTAGTTACTAAATCCCTTGAATAGCCGAAACCCACAAGGCTCCTTTAGTGTTCTTAACGTTTGTTTGGAGAGACTAAAAGAAGTAGTCGAAGGCACCTTCCTTTTGGGGGGTTTCGGCCTAAGCTCTAATTAGCAAGGAGTATTCGATCAAGGTAAGGGTTAAAAAGGAAGAAATAATAATGAAGTTTTAGCATAACATCAATGGCATGCTTCAAGGTAAAATCGAAGGTAGCATAGGAGGAGGAGTGTTTCGGTTTGAAATAATAAGGGAAAGAGATGAAACAACAAGAGCTAGCCAAAAAAGTATGCTCCCTAGCTTCTTCAAAACTGAAATTCACCCTAGCTCCCCCTTTCTTTCTTGGCCAAGACAAAATGTCAAGAAAAAGAAATAAAAGAAAGGATTCGGCCAAGCTCTCTATGGAACACCAAGGCCGACTAACAAGGTTCCCAAGGAGTACCATTCGGCCAAGCTTCCCATTTTGCTAAGAAAGGACAAAACCACAAATCAAGAAGCTGGCCATGCTTTTGAAAATCCAATGCTGCACGTTTTCCTTTTCCAAAGCAAAACCCATTCTTACACAAATTAATAACTATCCCATTACTAAATAGTGATAATAATAAAACCCCATACATAATATAATAATAATAATAATAATAATAATAATAATAATAATAATAATAATAATAATACACCACCCTTATTAAAATAATGAAACTAAAAAAAAACAACAAATCCCCATACACCTCACGCATATACCAATAATAAAACTTAAAATACTAGCAATAATAAATAAAACCCATGCTCATTGAAAAAGAAAGGATAATGCATTGCTTATTCCCACATAAAATAACTTAATAAATAAAATAAAACAATGCTCCATACTTCTAAAACAAAGAAATAAATTAATAATAATAATAATATAATAATAATACTTATAAAATAATAATAAAGAGGAGTAAACCCCCCAACAAAGCTGCATGCGTGCATGCTTGCTGCAGGCATTTAATGCCCATGCAGCTCACCAGCTCCTACGTCGGTCTCAAAAGAAAAAGGAGAGATCCAGGTGCAGTCTCCAAGTCTCGAACCCGAGACCTGGAGTGAATCCTCCAGACTTCCTGCCATTTCCGCTACCGAGACTTTCATGCCAATAATGCTTCGAAAATTCTTTTAAACTATCCTTGCCTTGGCTCCCTGTACTTTAGCGCTAAAAATAAAATGCTTCAAGCGCGGAATCCAGGACTCGAACGCGAGTCCGCCTAGACGCAGTTCCCAGCAAGGTCTTTAACCATTCGGCCACTTTGAATTTCATGCTATCTGACGCATTGAAAATTCTTTTAAGCCTTACTTCGCTGGCTTCCTTCGCCTTAATCGCCCAAGCCAAAAATAAACCCGCCAAAGCGCTACCTCAGGGTTTCGAACCCCCGACCTACTGGAGGCTTTTCACGCCTCCAGCCACCTGGCCCCTTCGCATATTTCATGCAATAATCCCCTAGGAATTTCTTTTAGGCCTTTCACCGATAGCTCCCTCTGCCTGAATTGCCAAAGCCAAAATAAAATTTACCAGCGCTCCTCCACTAGGACTCGAACCCCCGACCTCGAGAGCCCACCTGCTGCTAGCGTCCTCGCCAACTCGCCCAGGCGCCGTTTTGTGACATGGAACACCCCGATTTTCTTTTAAAGCCTCCTTAGCCGCGCTTCATAATGCAAAAACAAAATTTTCTCCCTTTGCTTCCCTTGCAACTCGAACCTCCTCCCTTCTTGCACAGGCTTCCCAGACCCTTAAAGCAGCTCCCCAAGCCACTTTACCAGGGCATTTTATATGCCACAATTTTACAAAAATTTTACTTAAGGCCTCCCTTAACCAATTTTCCATTTTTAACCCCCTAATTTTCAAAATTTCCAAAATGCTCCCATTTAATCCCCGAGCTTTAATAACCCCTAAAACTCATCAAAACAAACCTTAAGGCCTATCGACTCATGAATTTTTGCTCCAACGCACAGCCCCTAATTTAGGCTATTACACCTATAGTCGTCGGACCAAGTCATTGATTCTTTCTATGATTTTCTCGATCTTTGACCTGGTTTCATGGAGTGTCCACCCCTCTTTCAAACAGCAGGCTGATCTTTTCATACAACTTGGGAGACCACCTTTGTTTTTTGATCCAATCTTCAAAGCATAATCCTCAATAACATCCTCAGCATCATAAGCAAGCTCTCTGATTTCAGCAACCCAAAGACTAATCTTCTGATCCGTTGATTGTTCTGTCACTGCCGCCATTAAGGTGCTTTGCATCCATTTGAGCTCTGTTTGCAGACGATCAACTTGCTTGTTGTGCGGAAGCGTGTAAAAGAGTATAATTATTGTACTGAAAAATCACACAGAGTTCAATTCCCAGGAAAGAGAGGTGGATCACGAGGATCACTTAAGTACCAGATCTTTCCTAGCCAGAATATCCCTCTATCGTAATTTAATAGCACAATAAATAACTACAATCACACTCACAAGATATGAAAAATAAATAATAAAGAACACCAGAATTTTAACGAGGTTCGGCAAATTTCGCCTACGTCCTCAGGCACTAACAAATATATTTCACTCCAAAATTACAAGTGAAAATATACAAATAGGGAGAGAGAACAATGCCTTAAGTAGAGAATGGCAAATGTTGGGATGAAGAAAATGAGAAATGGTTAGGCCTATTTATAGTTGAAGTTCAGGGATCAAACTTGCAAAGTACCTATTCAAATAGGGACCAAAATTGCAATTATCCCATTCCAAAAAAAAACTTTCGGTGCCTAACTAAACAAGGCCATTTACTTCCCACTTACTTACAGCCAACTATCTTTGACTTTTCAAAGATAGTGGCTGCCAATAATCTCCACCTTGAAGATTTGATTAGGATAATCTTATCTTCACACAATTCTTTCTACCCTTGCCAACAATATTTGATAGTGCCTTCTTCAACTGTTAAACTTGCAGGATATTGATCAAGTTCAAACAATGTTCGAACTTGGTTCCTGTTACCACCTTGGTCATCATATCTACGGGATTATCTGCAGTCTTAATCTTCTGAAGACGAATCTTCCCTTCATCAATAATTTCCCGCACAAAATGGAATCGTACGTCGATGTGTTTTGTACGTGCATGATAGACTTGATTCTTTGCTAAATGAATAGCACTTTGACTATCACAATACACGTTAATATGCTCCTGAACCAATTCCAAGGTTTTAACCATACCTTGTAACCAAATAGCTTCCTTTACAGCCTCTGTTACAGCCATGTATTCGGCTTCTGTGGTTGACAATGCAACTGTAGACTGTAGAGTAGACTTCCAACTGATTGGTCCTCCAGCAAGTGTAAACACGTAACCGGTGGTTGATCTTCGTTTATCTAAATCACCGGCATAGTCAGAATCAACGTACCCAATAACACCTTCACCAAGTGTATTATCCTGCTCGAACAGTAATCCAACATCCACGGTCTTTTGAATATGCCGTAGAATCCATTTCACAGCTTGCCAATGTCCTTTTCCAGGATTATGCATATACCTGCTCACTATACTAACTGCCTGTAAAATGTCGGGTCTTGTACACACCATTGCATACATCAAGCTACCCACTGCATTAGAATACGGAACTTGCAACATGTATTCTCGTTCAATATTCGTCGAAGGAGATAGTTGTGCAGAAAGCTTGAAATGAGAAGCCAACGGGGTACTTACAGGTTTTGTCTGTTCATTAATGCCAAACTGCTGTAGTACCTTCTTCAAATACTACTTCTGAGACAAGCTAACTCTGCCATGGGCTCTATCTCTACATATTTCCATGCCAAGAATTTTCTAGCTTCACCAAGATCTTTCATCTCAAACTCAAGATTGAGTTGAGTCTTCAATCTCTCAATCTCAACTTTGCTCTTAGATGCTATTAGCATATCATCAACATATAAGAGCAAGTATATGAAAGTTCCTTCTTGTAGCTTCTGGAAATACACGCAATGGTCAAATTTACTTCTTGTGTACCTTTGCCTTTTCATGAACTGATCAAATCGCTTGTACCACTGCCTCGGGGATTGCTTCAATCCATAAAGCGACTTTGTCAGTTTGCAAACCTAATTCTCTTTACCAGCAACCTTGAATCCATCTGGCTGAGTCATATAGATTTCCTCTTCCAACTCACCGTGTAAAAATGCGGTCTTCTCATCAAGTTGAACTAGTTCAAGATCATATTGCGCAATCAAGGCTAGCAAAATCCGAATAGACGAATGCTTCACAACTGGAGAAAACACTTCATTGTAGTCTATTCCTTCTTTCTGAGCATAACCCTTTGCTACCAATCTAGCCTTGTACCGAATTTCATTTTTACCAGGAAATCCTTCCTTCTTTGCACATACCGATTTGCATCCAATTGCCTTCTTTCCCTTGGGTAGTGTCATCAACTCCCAAGTCTTATTTTGATGAAGAGACTGCATTTCTTCATTCATGGCTTGCTTCCACTTTACACCATCAGGGTTACTTATTGCTTCTGTATAAGTAGAAGGAGCATCATCATCTGCAATTGGAAGTGCATAGGCCACTATATCATCAAAGCGAGCAGGCTTACGAATCTCTCTTCTTGGCCTCCTATATGCAATTGAATCTTGTTGCTGTAGAAGTTCTTGGGTCGGAACTTCTTCATCATTTGTTGTTCCAATATCAGCTGGATCATTATTAACCTTTTCAAGCTCCACCTGCTGCAAAGTACTACTGGTTTTGTCATCCTTTTGTGAATCCTTTAACATGGTTGATTCATCAAAAGTCACATCTCTGCTAAAGACAATCTTCCTTGTATCAGGACACCAGAGACGGTATCCTTTTACTCCACTAGTTATACCTAAGAATAATGTTTTCTTTGCTCTTGGGTCTAACTTCGATTCTTTTACATGATAATAAGCAGTGGAACCAAAAACATATAAAGAATCATAGTCAGTAGCAGATTTACCAGTCCACATCTCCATAGGAGTTTTGCCATTTATTGCAGCTGATGGCAAACGGTTAATTAGATGGCACGCATATGTAACAGCCTCAGTCCAAAATTCCTTGCCCAATCCAGCATTGGACAACATACATCGAACTTTCTCCAGTATAGTTCGATTCATGCATTCTGCCACCCCATTCTGCTGTGGTGTATCCCGAACAGTGAAGTGACGCACAATGCCCTCATCTTGACATACTTGTAGAAATGGATCATTTTTGTACTCAATACCATTGTCTGATCGAAGTCGTTTGACCTTTCGACCAGTCTGAGTTTCCACCATCTTCTTCCATTTCAGAAATGCATCCAATACTTCATTTTTTCTTTTCATTAGATACACCCATACTTTTCTTCAATAATCATCAACAAAAGTAACAAAATAGCGCATACCTCCCAAAGAAGCCACTTTGGTAAGTCCCCACACATCACTGTGAACATAGTCCAGAATTCCTTTCGTATTGTGAATTGCTGAACCAAATTTTACCCTCGTCTGCTTGCCCAGAACACAATGTTCACAGAATTCCAATTTGTAAGAATTTGCACCTTTCAACAAGCCTTGCTTCGCCAAAGTCTGCAAAGCTTTTTCACCAGCATGTCCCAATCGCATATGCCATAACCTGGTAGCCTCTGAATCTACATCTTTCACAGAAACTGTTGATGTTGATCCAATAACTGTACTTCTATTTAAAAAATACAAGTTATTTCTTCTTGTGGCTTTCATCACCGTCAAATTCCCAGCTACTACCTTCAGTAATCCATCTCTCAAAGTGATTTTGAGCCCTTTAGATTCTAAGGCCCCTAATGAGATGAGATTTTTCTTCAAGCTGGGTACGTAGCGAACATCAGTCAAGACTTGGATTGAGCCGTCGTGATTCTTCAATTGGATTGTACCTACTCCCATTGTCTTACAAGTACTGTCATTGCCCATAAGAACAACTCCACCTTCTAGTTCTGTAAGAATAGAAAACCATTCCTTATTAGGACACATATGGTAAGTACATCCCAAATCCAAAATACACTCATCATTATGACATGCCATTGCCATGCCAACCAAGCTAAAGTCTGACTCCTCATCATGCTCCGCTACACATGCATTAGAAATAGCCTTGCCCTTTTGTAACTTAGGACAATTCTTTTTTCAATGCCCTTTCTCACGATAAAAGGCACACTCATCTTTGGCGGGTCTCTCTTTGGACTTTCCCCTTCTACCAGGTTTGCTGCTGCTTGAACGACCTCTTGCTGTTAAGACTTCTACAGTTGTATCTCTGTGATCTCTTTTATCTTTCTTTCGAGTCTCAGATCTATACAATGCACTGCAGACTGCATCAAATGTGATTGTGTCCTTCCCATGAAGCAATGTGGTGGTAAGATGATCATATTCATCAGGAAGGGAATTCAACAACAATAATGCATTGTCTTCGTCTTCAAATTTCTCATCCAAATTTAGCAAGTCTGCTAAAATTTTATTAAATGAGTTCACATGGTCATTCATCGACATACCGGTTGCATACGTGAATCGAAAAAGTTTCTTTTTCATATAAAGCCTATTTTCAAGGCTTTTCGTTAGAAACTTTTCTTCCAATGTATCCCACAATTTCCTCGCTGATGTCTCCCTCATGACAGATTCTGCTCTTTGGCCAAACATAGACGGATTGTACTACAAGCTTGTCTATTAATCTTGGCCCACTCCTTGTTATCCATATTGTCAGGTTTTACTTCAAGGGCTATATCCAGCTCTTGCTGACATAAGACATCCAGGATCTCACATTGCCACATACCAAAATTATTGGTACCATCAAATTTCTCTACTTCAAATTTTGCATTGGTCACCGTAGTCCTTGCTGATGACGATGCCTGTGCCATTTTTCTCCTCAATCCCAACTACTGCATACGTGAACAGTACCGTATATGTGAATAGTGCCACAAACGATTGTACTCCCCAAGTATGAATCTAGCTCTGGTACCAATTGTTGTGCGGAAGCGTGTAAAAGAGTATAATTATTGTACTGAAAAATCACACTGAGTTCAATTCCCAGGAAAGAGAGGTGGATCACGAGGATCGCTTAAGTACCAGATCTTTCCTAGCCAGAATATCCCTCTATCGTAATTTAATAGCACAATAAATAACTATAATCACACTCACAAGATATGAAAAATAAATAATAAAGAACACCAGAATTTTAACGAGGTTCGGCAAATTTCACCTACGTCCTCAGGCACTAACAAATATATTTCACTCCAAAATTACAAGTGAAAATATACAAATAGGGAGAGAGAACAATGCCTTAAGTAGAGAATGGCAAATGTTGGGATGAAGAAAATGAGAAATGGTTAGGCCTATTTATAGTTGAAGTTCAGGGATCAAACTTGCAAAGTACCTATTCAAATAGGGACCAAAATTGCTATTATCCCATTCCAAAAAAAATTTCGGTGCCTAACCAACCAAGGCCATTTACTTCCCACTTACTTACAGCCAACTATCTTTGACTTTTCAAAGATAGTGGCTGCCAATATTGCTCCTCCACGCCCCTTAGGTATATGGCTTCCTCAGCTAGCAGCTTGCCAATTGTTGTCACTGCAGATGTCACAGCAGAGAAAGCCATAATAGTGAGCGAGCTCAGAAAATTCTTTAAAATTTTGAATTTGGATTTCAAGATGTGAGTGCCGCAATCTTGCTGGGAAAACAATTGCAAGAAGCAGCAGTTCTTAAATTTACCTATAATTTATTTCCAGTAAGTAATAGCAAAGTTATTAAAAAATTATAACATAAAATATAATGAATTTACCTATTAATTATATTTACGTGCGTGTACCATTAATTGATAAACTACGAAGCCTTGATTTCTTTTGTTTATTTCATATTAAGGTTTTGAAATTTTTAAATAAAATAGATTTTAAATATTTTTAATTTTAATTATTGTAAAAAAATTTAAAAATGAATAATAAATGTAGCATATAACAAGAATTTTGCCATATATATATTTACCTGTTTGAGGAAATACAATCTTTTGAAACAATTCCCAACTTTGTTGTTCGTTTAGGCACTGCAACTCTGAAATAATATACATAATTATTTTCCATAAAAGGAATAAGAGTATTAAATTTTACCTATTTAAGAAAATTTTACCTCGTATGTGAGCATCTGAAACTATCCCCTTGTATCGAGAGGTGAGCAATATTTTGCTATGGCTGTCCTTTGCAACCGGAAAGGCAGGTTTTAAGCTATCCCAAGCTTCACTGGTCCAAATATCATCAAGTATCACCAGACATTTTTCATCCTTCAAAATGTTAAATAACTTTTCTACTAATTCTTCATCTCTCTTCTTCCTGTCGTCTTCATCTAATATTTTGAAACAAGATAGAATGTCTTCCCAAACTTTTCTTGTCTGGAATTGTTGAGAAACATATATAAAAGCCAAGTGATCGAAATAATCAATAACCTGACGATGGTGATATATTTTCTTGGCAAGAGTGGTCTTTCCCAGGCCACCCATGCCCCATATTGTAACTACCCTGCATCCACTTTCGTTGGTAAGAACTTTGACCAATCGCTCAGTATCATCAACTAGTCCAACAATATTATCATCCATAATGGATAAGGCCGCCTTAATTCTCGTCTTTTAGTTGAAGAACTTAATTCTTCTCCTCTGTCCTTTAATTCCTTTACGCCAGAGGCCTGTAGTCGTCGGACCAAGTCGTTGATTCTTTCTATGACTTTCTCGATCTTTGACCTGGTTTCATGGAGTGCCCACCCCTCTTTCAAACAGCAGGCTGATCTTTTCATACAGCTCGGGAGAACACCTTTGTTTTTTGATCCAATCTTCAAAGCATAATCCTCTATAACATCCTCAGCATCATAAGCAATCTCTCTGACTTCAGCAACCCAAAGACTAACCCTCTGATCAGTTGATTGTTCTGTCTCTGCCGCCATTAAGGTGCTTTGCATCCATTTGAGCTCTGTTTGCAGACGATCAACTTGCTCCTCCACGCCCCTTAGGTATATGGCTTCCTCAGCTAGCAGCTTGCCAATTGTTGTCACTGCAGATGTCACGTCAGAGAAAGCCATAATAGTGAGCGAGCTCAGAAAATTCTTTAAAATCTTGAATTTGGATTTCAAGATGTGAGTGCCGCAATCTTGCTGGGAAAACAATTGCAAGAAGCAGCAGTTCTTAATTATAAGAGCAATTGCAAATCATTGCCCTTTTATACTTTTAGTAGTAATCGTTCAATTAAATTTTAAAAATAATTTATAAAGCAACATTTATCATCAATAGAATGAGAATACAAGCAAGAAAGGTATATTCATAATAGAATAAGAATACAAGTAAGAAAGGTATGTTCGAAATAGAATGAGAATACTAACAAGAAAGGTATATTCATAATCGAATGATAATACAAGCAAGAAAGGTATATTCATAATCGAATAAAATTTGTTGCATGTTATTTTACCTAATTTTTTTTTCAAATTAATATCGTAGTTTTCTTTCTTATATAATTCTAAATTTGTACATTATTTAAAAACTAAAAGAAACTATTGTTTTAAAAACGTAATTAAGAATTAAATGCATGTAACACATATGTAAACAAAAATCAAAATTATTTTTAAAATTTAAAATTGATCAAAGAATGGAGAAGGGATGACTAAATGTTAAACTAAATATTTTCAAAATCAAACCTTCATATAAACTAATAATAATAAAATTTATGATTGAATCGGTTCAATAGGCTCATATTATATAATTCGATATTTTTATTTCTAACATTTTATATGTAAATAAATTGATTCTTAATGGAATTAATAGTTACTTATTAAAAATATGTTAAATGATTAAAGATATTTTTTAAATAATAAATGTTAACTCTAATAAAATTTGACATTATTTAGTTCTTAATAATATAAAGATTAAACTGATACATTTAAGGGGAGAGAAACTAATCTGAAAAACCCCTAGAATAGATACTTTCACCTATCATCACTGCTCTTATTTAACAAAAAAATTAGGCAAAGACAGAGCAATTTCGTTGTGAGATGGATTAAGATCATAGGGTTCATTAAATTATTATTAAATTTTCTATTTAGTCATTAATTTTTTAGAAATTAAATATTTTGATCAGTTACTCATTAGTTGTCATTAGATGAGTGACAAAAAATTTATATGAGTTTTTTTATTGGTTTAATAACAAATTTAGCTTCCAAATGTTTAGATATTATATCAATTTGATTCTAAATATAAAATTTCCAATAAATTTAATCCTCAATATTACAAAATTTCTCATTTTAGTTCAAGTTCTTAAAAGTAAAAATAAATTTAAGCCTCAAAATTTCTGAAATTTATCAATTTAGTTCTAATTCTAAATTTAATCCTCAATTTGATATCAGATGATATAATTAAAAATAATAACTCAATCAATATTATATAATTATTAAAATATAATTAACTTTTATAAAATATGATACTTATAACAAACAAAAATCAAGTTGAACATTCTAACTTGATTTAATAGATAAGGTTAGGAATTTTTATTTATTTAATTATGAACGTAATAAGCAATTAAAAATTGATTATGCAATGTTCATCTTCTTTTTCCACGCCCCCAAGGCCCCCACTCACAAGCCACGCAATCACTTTTTTCTGTGGATTAAAACACTTCCGTGTTTCTCCTTTGCTTTTCCTTCATTTAACAATAGAAAGGAGCTGAAATTCAGAAAATTTGAGTAGAAAAAGGGAACTTCAAAGCTTAAAACCCAAACCCTTTATGGAGTAATCATTGAAAGTGGGTTCAATTCGGTGCTATGTCAACAGTTGCAGTGCGGTATTGCTGCCTCCGTTCGGTGGACCTGAGGTGTTGCAGCTTTGATCCGATGTGTCTGTTCCTGATCCTAAGCCCAATGAAGTTGTTGTTCGAGCCTGAGTTGTTTCTATCAATCCCCTTGATACCACCAGAGAAAGTCCCTCCTCGATGCATGTGAATAATTTCTTTTTAATTAAATTCCTTGTTAGATTTATTTGATTTTATTTAATTTGCTTAATTCATCCATGAGTCCGTTTTTTTGTTGCCATGAAAATGTGAAGAGAAAAGAAAAGAAATTAAAATGTTGGATGGAGCTTATTGGCAGCCACTATCTTTGAAAAGTCAAAGATAGTTGGCTGTAAGTAAGTTGGAAATAGTTGGAAATAAGCACTAAAAATTAATGGTTGACAATTGGCAAGGGATAATTGCAATTTTGGTTCTTATTTGTATAAGTACTTTGCAAGTTAATCCCTGAACCTCAACTATAAATAGGCCTAACCGTCTCTCATTTTCTTCATCCCACAATTTGCCATTCTCTACTTAAGGCATTGTTCTCTCTCCCTATTTGTATATTTTCACTTGTAATTTTGGAGTGAAATATATTTGGTAGTGCCCGAGGACGTAGGCGAAATTTACCGAACCTCGTTAAAATTCTGGTGTTCTTTATTATTTATTTTTCATATCTTGTGAGTGTGATTGTAGTTATTTATTGTGCTATTAAATTACGATAGAGGGATATTCTGGCTAGGAAAGATCTGGTACTTAAGCGATCCTCGTGATCCACCTCTCTTTCCTGGGAATTGAACTCAGTGTGATTTTTCAGTACAATAATTATACTCTTTTACACGCTTCCGCACAACAATTGGTACCAGAGCTAGGTTCGTACTTGGGGAGTACGATCGTTTGTGGCACTATTCATGTATACGGTACTGTTCACGTATACAGTATTTGGGATTGAAGAGAAAAATGGCACAGGCATCGTCATCAGCAAGGACTACGGTGACTAATGCAAAATTTGAAGTAGAGAAATTTGATGGTACCAATAATTTTCGGTATGTGGCAATGTGAGATCCTGGATGTCTTATGTCAGCAAGAGCTAGATATAGCCCTTGAAGAAAAACCTGACAAGATGAATGACAATGAGTGGGCCAAGATTAATAGACAAGCGTGTGGTACAATCCGTCTATGTTTGGCCAAAGAGCAGAAGTACTCTGTCATGAGGGAGACATCAGCGAGGAAATTGTGGGATACATTGGAAGAAAAGTTTCTAACGAAAAGCCTTGAAAATAGACTTTATATGAAAAAGAAACTTTTTCGATTCACGTATGCACCCGGTATGTCGATGAATGATCATGTGAACTCATTCAATAAAATTTTAGCAGACTTGCTAAATTTGGATGAGAAATTTGAAGACGAAGACAAGGCATTATTGTTGTTGAATTCCCTTCCTGATGAATATGATCATCTTACCACCACATTGCTTCATGGGAAGGATACAATCACATTTGATGCAGTCTGCAGTGTGTTGTATAGATCTGAGACTCGAAAGAAAGATAAAAGAGATCACAGAGATACAACTGCAGAAGTCTTAACAGTGAGAGGTCGTTCAAGCAGCAGCAAACCTGGTAGAAGGGGAAAGTCCAAAGAGAGACCCGCCAAAGATGAGTGTGCCTTTTGTCGTGAGAAAGGGCATTGGAAAAAGAATTGTCCTAAGTTACAAAAGGGCAAGGCTATTTCTAATGCATGTGTAGCGGAGCATGATGAGGAGTCAGACTTTAGCTTGGTTGGCATGGCAATGGCATGTCATAATGATGAGTGGATTTTGGATTTGGGATGTACTTACCATATGTGTCCTAATAAGGACTGGTTTTCTAGTCTTACAGAACTAGAAGGTGGAGTTGTTTTTATGGGCAATGACAGTACTTGTAAGACAATGGGAGTAGGTACAATCCAATTGAAGAATCACGACGGCTCAATCCAAGTCTTGACTGATGTTCGCTACGTACCCAGCTTGAAGAAAAATCTCATCTCATTAGGGGCCTTAGAATCTAAAGGGCTCAAAATCACTTTGAGAGATGGATTACTAAAGGTAGCAGCTGGGAATTTGACGGTGATGAAAGGCACAAGGAAAAATAACTTGTACTTTTTAAATAGAAGTACAATTAATGGATCAACATCAACAGTTTCTGTGAAAGATGCAGATTCAGAGGCTACCAGGTTATGGCATATGCGATTGGGACATGCTGGTGAAAAAGCTTTGCAGACTTTGGCGAAGCAAGGCTTGTTGAAAGGTGCAAATTCTTGCAAATTGTAATTTTGTGAACATTGTGTTCTGGGCAAGTAGACGAGGGTAAAGTTTGGTTCAGCAATTCACAATACGAAAGGAATTCTGGACAACGTTCACAGTGATGTATGGGGACCTACCAAAGTGGCTTCTTTGGGAGGTATGCACTATTTTGTTACTTTTGTTGATGATTATTCAAGAAAAGTATGGGTGTATCTAACGAAAAGAAAAAGTGAAGTATTGGATGCATTTCTGAAATGGAAGAAGATGGTGGAAACTCAGACTAGTCGAAAGGTCAAACGACTTCGATCAGATAATGGTACTGAGTATAAAAATGATCCATTTCTTCAAGTATGTCAAGATGAGGGCATCGTGCAACACTTCACTGTTCGGGATACACCACAGCAGAATGGGGTGGCAGAACGCATGAATCGAACTATACTAGAGAAAGTTCGATGTATGTTGTCCAATGCTGGATTGGGCAAGGAATTTTGGGCTGAGGCTGTTACATATGTGTGCCATCTAACTAACCATTTGCCATCAGCTGCAATAAATGGCAAAACTCCTATAGAGATGTGGACTGGTAAATCTGCTACTGATTATGATTTATTTACATGTATTTGGTTCCACTGCATATTATCATGTAAAAGAATCGAAGTTAGACCGAAGAGCAAAGAAAGCATTATTCTTGGGTATAACTAGTAGAGTAAAAGGATACCGTCTCTGGTGTTCTGATACAAGGAAGATTGTCTTTAGCAGAGATGTGACTTTTGATGAATCAACCATGTTAAAGGATTCAAAAAAGGATGACAAAACCAGTAGTACTTTGCAGCAGGTGGAGCTTGAAAAGGTTAATAACGATCCAGCTAATATTGAAAAAACAAATGATGAAGAAGTTCCGACCCAATAACTTCTACAGCAACAAGATTCAATTGCATATAGGAGGCCAAGAAGAGAGATTCGTAAGCCTGCTCGCTTTGATGATATAGTGGCCTATGCACTTCCAATTGCAGATGATGATGCTCCTTCTGTTGGAACGCCGGAACCCCATGGTGCAGTAGAATAAAGTTAGATCCGGCGATCCAAATCAGGAATCCATGTGTGAGGAACGAATCGGGGTGAAATAAAGGTTTCAAAATTACCAAAACTTCAATCTGAGTAGACAGCGACGCCTTGGAAACAAGAGTTTTGATCTACTGTCGAATCAAGCCACAACCTTTTTCGATGTCGGCCTCTACATGATCCACCCGGTTTGACTATGAATGGAAGAAATCTCCAAAACTATTTTGGAGATTTATTTGCTTGACGGCTGCTAGACCGAACAAGCAAATACTTAGGGTTTTTCTTCTCAAGCTTTGTCTCCTTTTAATACCTTTTATAATGGGTGCCTTTCTCATTGGGCCTTTTATAATAGGTATCCTCTTAATTGGGCTTTTTATAATTGGTATCTCTTGAATGTATTACAAGATTAAATAAATAAAATAAAGTTTTTAACCAAAAATTATAATTACATTAATTATATCTGAAAATTATAATTACATTAATTATAATAATGATTTCGGTAAACTATATTTATTTAAATTTATATATGAATCAAATTCATATATTAATAAAATTATGTTATCATTATGTGTACAACATCCTTGTACATATAATATGTTCAATATTTGATTTCCCAATTAAATTAATTCTTTAATTAATTTAATTCATGTGACAACCAAACATAATATCAACTATATTTTATTCCGTTCATTTCAACCATAGGGTGTGACCCTGTAGGTTCTTGCAACGTTAGCAGTAATACTAGAATGATTCTATTGTCACAGACAATGAGTGGCATCTAGCAATGCATCATTGCTACCTAAGTTACAAGAAGTCATGATTTGACATAACCATTCATGATTAACCTTTCATGCATTAATCCTTAAGTCCTTTATCTCTGGAACGGATACAAGTCATGGGATAATCACACTTGCATAGTCCATCCCATGTTTCTTGATATCTTGAGTAGACTATGATATACAAATTAGTATGACATCTCATATCAACTTATTTGAGCATGGCCATGCATTTCTAGTCTCACTCAATCAAGTGGCCTAAGATATTACTCCTATTATGTAGGAGGGACTTATCCTTTATTGATCAACCATATCCCTCTACATAGATTGTGGTATATCCAACATCAGCTTTTATAGAACAACATGTTACGGTGTACGTTTGACTGTATCAAAATATACAACTCACGATGCTGGGATAATAATGATCTCAAGTTTGAGGATCATGTACATATTAATCACTATGAGTAATGTTGTGACAATTACATAATAATCCAAGAAACATACTCATAGCGGGTCAATCCAATATGTTGTTCTCTAACACACATATTCATGCATTAATTTTGACACTCCATATCAATGACAACTCTTTATCATCAATCAACTACATGTTAGTCTTAATGCATTATTGTTGTCCTAGTCAACAATAATACTCGACAAAGGACCTTTTAAGAATAATCATATTATTCTCAGGACATTATTATAAAACAGTTTATTTATACACACAGAAAGAAAAACTGAAATAATAATGACAACGCTTTATATTAATAAACATGGTATATTAAGTATGTTATTACAACCATCTCATGATTGATCTTTGGGCATACTCTTACACCTTCTACTTACACAGAAGCAATAAGTAACCCTGATGGTGTAAAGTGGAAGCAAGCCAAGAATGAAGAAATGCAGTCTCTTCATCAAAATAAGACTTGGGAGTTGATGACACTACCCAAGGGAAAGAAGGCAATTGGATGCAAATGGGTATATGCAAAGAAGGAAGGATTTCCTGGAAAAAATGAAATTCGGTACAAGGCTAGATTGGTAGTAAAGGGTTATGCTCAGAAAGAAGGAATAGACTACAATGAAGTGTTTTCTCCAGTTGTGAAGCATTCGTCTATTTGAATTTTGCTAGCCTTGGTTGCGCAATATGATCTTGAACTAGTTCAGCTTGATGTGAAGACCGTATTTTTACATGGTGATTTGGAAGAGGAAATCTATATGACTCAGCCCGATGGATTCAAGGTTTTTGGTAAAGAAAACTGGGTGTGCAAACTGACAAAGTCGCTTTATGGATTGAAACAATCTCCGAGGCAGTGGTATAAGCGATTTGATCAGTTCATGAAAGGGCAAAGGTACACAAGAAGTAAGTTTGACCATTGCGTGTATTTCCAGAAGTTACAAGAAGGAACTTTCATATACTTGCTCTTATATGTTGATGATATGCTAATAGCATCTAAGAGCAAAGTTGAGATTGAGAGATTGAAGACTCAACTCAATCTTGAGTTTGAGATGAAAGATTTTGGTGAAGCTAAGAAAATTCTTGGCATGGAAATATATAGAGATAGAGCCCATGGCAGAGTTAGCTTGTCTCAGAAGTAGTATTTGAAGAAGGTACTACAGCAGTTTGGCATTAACGAGCAGACAAAACCTGTAAGCACCCCGTTGGCTTCTCATTTCAAGCTTTCTACACAACTATCTCCTTCGACGAATACAGAACAAGAATACATGTTGCAAGTTCTGTATTCTAATGCAGTGGGTAGCTTGATGTATGCAATGGTGTGTACAAGACCCGACATTTCACAGGCAGTTAGTATAGTGAGCAGGTATATGCATAATCTTGGAAAAGGACATTGGCAAGCTGTGAAATAGATTCTACGGTATATTCAAAAGACCGTAGATTTTGGATTACTGTTCGAGCAGGATAATACACTTGGTGAAGGTGTTATTGGGTACGTTGATTCTGACTATGCTGGTGATTTGGATAAACGAAGATCAACCACCGATTACGTGTTTACACTTGCTGGAGGACCAATCAGTTGGAAGTCTACTCTACAGTCTACAGTTACGTTGTCAACCATAGAAGCCAAATACATGGCTGTAACAGAGGCTGTAAAGGAAGCTATTTGGTTACAAGGTATGGTTAAAACCTTGGGATTGGTTCAGGAGCATATTAACGTGTATTGTGATAGTCCAAGTGCTATTCATTTAGCAAAGAATCAAGTCTATCATGCACGTACAAAACACATCGATGTACGATTCCATTTTGTGCGGGAAATTATTGATGAAGGGAAGATTCGCCTTCAGAAGATTAAGGTTGCAGATAATCCAGCAGATATGATGACCAAGGTGGTAACAGGAACCAAGTTCGAACATTGTTTGAACTTGATCAATATCCTGCAAGTTTAACAGTTGAAGAAGGCACTATCAAATATTGTTGGCAAGGGCAGAAAGAATTGTGTGAAGATAAGATTATCCTAATCAAATCTTCAAGGTGGAGATTATAGGCAGCCACTATCTTTGAAAAGTCAAAGATAGTTGGCTGTAAGTAAGTTGGAAATAGTTGGAAATAAGCACTAAAAATTAATGGTTGACAATTGGGATGGGATAATTGCAATTTTGGTCCCTATTTGTATAGGTACTTTGCAAGTTGATCCCTGAACCTCAACTATAAATAGGCCTAACCATCTCTCATTTTCTTCATCCCACAATTTGTCATTCTCTACTTAAGGCATTGTTCTCTCTCTCTATTTATATATTTTCACTTGTAATTTTGGAGTGAAATATATTTGGTAGTGCCCGAGGACGTAGGCGAAATTTGCCGAACCTCGTTAAAATTCTGGTTTTCTTTATTATTTATTTTTCATATCTTGTGAGTGTGATTGTCGTTATTTATTGTGCTATTAAATTACGATAGAGGGATATTCTGGCTAGGAAAGATCTGGTACTTAAGTGATCCTCGTGATCCACCTCTCTTTCCTGGGAATTGAACTCAGTGTGATTTTTCAGTACAATAATTATACTCTTTTACACGCTTCCGCACAACAGAGCTAGATTTTCTTTTATATAACATAAAATATATCTTTCCTTTTTCTAAAATTTTTGGAATTAAAATTAAATTTACAAAATTTGATGACTAAATTTATTCAAATTTTTAGGATTCGAACTAAAATTATAAATTTTGTAAACATTTAGGATTAAATCTATTGAACATTTTATATTTAAAATCAAATTAATATAATGCGTAAATATTAGATGATTAAATTTGTTATTAGACCAATAAAAAAACTCACATCAACTTCCTATCACTCATCTAATGATAACTAATGGGAGAGTGATCAAAATATTTAATTTCAAAAAATTTAATAACTAAATCAGAAAAAATAATAATTTAGTGATTAAAATAGAATAAAAATAATAATTTAGTGACTATTTTTTTATAATTTACCCGTTAAAATATATAACGGTAAGGGCACTTGAAAAAGAACAAAAATGATAAGGAGAGGAAGCATATTTGGAATATTTTTTTTAAAGCGAGGATTACAAATAAAGTTATTCTTTGGCAGTTCCTGTCTGGCTTCAGAATTGGTAGTTACAAAGTTTGTTACAGGCTTGTTACTCGAACAGTTGTATCAAACTTTCAATACGCAACGTTTTCACTAAACATCAAAACGTATCGTTTCGTTAAGCTCTCAGCCTCAAAATGCAGCGGTCAACTAACTAATTTTAACTAACAATATTTTTCCATAACATGAAACTACTCATAGTCAACTCATGCTTTGACCACCACCGACTTGTGGCCTTCCCATCAAGTTCATGCTTCACCGCTTACTCCTTGAGGATCATGAGCTCTCTCTCTTAATATATGTATATATAAATATTTAGTTGGGTTTTTTGTACTAAAATCGAATAAAAATTTAAAAAAGCAGTAAAGAAACAAGAAAATCATTTTTTTTAAAAAAGTCGGTTGACTTGTGTAGTAAGAAAAGTGAATATAAACATATATGTAGTACGGTTTTTTGAATTTAAATTGAATGAAGAATTTACAAAGCAGCAACGGTGGAAAAGGAGAAAAAGGTATGTCTTTGTTCATGGTTTCGACTTGCTTGTGTAGCAAGAAAAGTGAATATAAACACATATATGTAGTATGATTTCTTGAACTTGAATTGAATGAAAAATCTAAAAAAATAGCAAAGAAACAATAAAACCATTTAAAAAGTGAGAATAATGTATGCCTTTGCTTATGGTTTTAGCTTGTTTGTGTAGCAAAAAAAAGGCGAATATAAACATATATATTTAGTATGGTTTCTTGAACTTGAATTGAATGAAAAATTTAAAAAACAACAAAGAATCAAGAAAACCATTAAAAAAAGGGGAAAAAAAGGCATGCCTTTGTTTATGGTTTTGGCTTGCTTGCGTAGCAAGAAAAGTGAATATAAACATATATAGTTAGCATGGTTTCTTGAACTTGAATTGAATGAAAAATTTAAAAAATAATAAAGAATCAAGAAACCATTAAAAAAAGGAAAAAAAAAAGGCATGCCTTTGTTTATGGTTTTGGCTTTCTTGTGTAGCAAGAAAAGTGAATATAAACAACGTATGTAATTCCTCCATTGTTTCTTGTAGAAAAGCGCAAGCTTTTATGTACTTTATAACACCAATGGTTACCCAATATTTAGAGGTTCAAGATTTCAACTCTTTCCTTTAATTAGAACCTTTTTTCTTTGCTTAAAAACGCACCATCAATCCACTTCATGTGTATCTATGTGTGTATACATAACTTGGACTAGAACTTTTCATCCAAAATAGTCATACTAACAAATGTGGCTGTGATTAGTGATATTTTACAACATTCATACCTTAGCTATTGAGAAAAATAGTTAGTTATTTTTCTCTCGTATCGTAATTTGAATCATAGACATTTTAACATTGGGTTTTATAATGAAGCAACATAATCATATTAAATTTTATAAATCTTTAACACTGGGTTTTAGGATATTTCTCCCAGCCTTATATTTCAGGACTTCGACATCTCAACTTGCACACATATTATGTTCAAACTTTTTATCGAATTTGAATAACATAAAATTAAAAAAGAAAATAAGTCAAATAAAATAATTATTTCTTGAATCAATGTTATCTTTTTAAAAGTTGAAACAACTTGAAACCCATAAATAGAAGTTGAAAACTAAAATTTCTAGACAATTGAAATAAGATAATTTGATTTCATTCTTGAAGTTTTTATAAGGTAGGTTGCAAATGAGGGGTTGAAATTTTAGATTTATTCAATAAATATCATTTGTATTAATTAAGTAGATTTGAAATATTCAATCAATTAAGCCAACTGAATTTAGAATCTTCAATTCCCTTGGACTCCATTTCTTTTTCAGCTTATTATCATCAAGATATTGTTGGTAGATATAAGAGAAAATCCCTAAAGAATGAAATGCAAACATTTATTTCTTACTGAATTTTTGTTAGATAATGCAATTTAGAATTTCTAAATTATGTTTACTCCTTTATTTTCTCTGTTTATCCTATTTAATTTTCGAGATAAAGATATTCTGAATTATATGTGTTGACATGTTATTAATAGGTGAAATTTGAATTTCTGTTTTTTGCTTTAAAAGTGTGAAGATGAAGTGCAACCATTAAACCCAATATCATAACAAAGATTATTAAGTTAAAGGTTAAGATATCGAACGACGGAAAAGATTATGTTAAATACTAATCAAATGTTAACCTTGATATGAAATCTTGAATCAACTAAGTTAACTCTCGAATATGGAATCTTCAATTCTCTTAGATTCCTTTTCCTTTATAAAACATAGCTTGCTAAACCATCAAATGTTGATAAAAAAATCCAATGGTATCTTCTTTCTTTTTAACGTAATTTGGAACTTCGAAATCATGTTTACTCATTTGTGTAACTCGGTTTACCCTATTTAATCTTACACATAAATATATCGTGGATTACATGTGTTGATATGTTATTAGTTGACAAGATTTGATTTTTCTTATTTTTTGATTTGGAAGTGTCGGGATAAAGTGCGATCAATGAATCCAATATCTGAACAAAGATTATTGAATTAAGAATTAGCATGCTTAACGGCAAAAAAAATTAAGTTGAATACCAATCAAATTGTACAAAATGAGAAAATATGTCGAAACGAGAGGTGTTTTAAGCATATGGAGCTTCAGCGTAAAAAATCTTTTTCGACCAAATGTGTCAAATTTTGTATACTACAATAAATTCCTTGAATGGGACAATCCAACAATGTATATGATACTTCATCAACTACTAATTCACCAATGTTGAACCATATTGCACAAATTTAAGGCGAATATCAAATTTGGATGTGTCCAACATACATATATTCAAAATTTTCTAAAATATCTATATATTAAGAAGATCGTATTTTCTTGTTTTTCAACATTTAATTTTGTAGTTTATAAAAAAAACCCTAATTTTTTTTGTCTTCCAAGCTGTTTGCTATTTGTCTTTTATCTTTTATTTTGGCCAACGGCGGTACCAGCCTCCAGATTGATTATTGCCCGCCTTTTTTCAGTTTGCAGATCTATTTTTTGGGTATCTTTGTTGTCTTCACAAGTTGTGATGGACAAATGACGATGCTTATCGTTTGTTAAAACTCTTTCGGTCACCAGTAGTTTTTCTTGGAAAGTGGGTGACTCTTTGTTAACTTTTTAATTTGTTTGAGAGTATTTCAAAATAATAAATGATTTCATGAGTTGATTTGGACCTGTGCTATCTTAAGTTTTATATGTTTTTTTGTTTGTTTTTTTCATTGTTTAATAAGTCTTCAGTTTTAGAAGTTTTTGTTTGCTCTTGTAGCACATTTTTTAGTTTTGCTTATGCATGTAATCTTAGATTTACAAGTGGTTTTAAGGATGATTTTGTTGTTGTCCTCTCAAGTTTGGAGAATGTTTGATTCTTTTGTCGATTTTTGCTCGCTGCTTTGGACCATCCGGGGCTGATTTTCTTATCGTATGAAGTGTTTGCAATCACTACAAATATGTCGTGCTTGAGTTGTGACAAAGCCAATTGTCAACATATCATAATGTTCTATTGATGTTGTGGGTAAAACTTTTGTTGTGTTGATGCAGCTTGTCCTTCACTATTTACGACGAGTGTTTGTTATTTTTCCCTTAAATTGTATGGTTCCATTCATTAAATGAATAAATTAATTTGTCTTTCAAAAAAAAAAATCTATTTTCATATCTTGTATCTATATCTGAATATATATATCAAACACCTATATTTAAGGAAAAATGAAGAGTATAAATTACCATAGATAACGAAGTGATGAATTTTACAAGAGAAAGACAAAAAAATATGTCAGGAATTGACCCGATTAAGCAACAAGTAAAACAAATAGCGGAAGAAATTGAGAAATTGAACACACAAATTTAACGTGGAAAAACTCCTCCAAAGAGGATAAAAACCACGGGCAAAGATAATTTTACTATAATGGCAACAGAATGAAGAGTACAAAAGATGGAGATAAAATCTAAACCCCGAAAACCCGAAAATAAAGAACCCTCAAAACGTAAACACAAAATTCTCTAAATGTGTTATGAGTTCTAATATCTAATGGGTGTTTTTTTCGAAGGTTGTGAAAGAGCCTATTTATAGGCTAAATAGTTAAGTCAAACAAATTATGCTAATAAATGCTAAATATATCATACTAATAAATACTAAATCTTCTAGAAAGAAAATATATTTTGTTTAACTTGACTTGCAAGCAATCTCTTAGAATTTGGGTCACACAACTCTAACAATCTCCACCTTGACACGAATTCTTACAACGCCATCTTTGCTAAAGCCCGCCGTGGGCCTATCTTGAACTATGCAGGGAATTATCTGAGTCGAATCTGTGCTTAGAAGCTGAAAGACTTCTAGCCTTCGACTTGTGCACTGCCAAATCAAAATTAACCCGGGTCTGATTTTCATGAACACAGTGCCCTAACTTTTCAAAACCTGTATCCAAAAGAGAACCTCTCTTCAACGAAACGGTCATACGTTTTTCCCTCCTATGACCAAGTTGCCTCCGCTCCAAACGAGTTGACTTCGACTCTGTAACGGACGAGGGACATCCAATTTCACCGGTCACTGTAGAACCTTCCAGAATATAAAGACTGTCGGTTCTTTTACCTTTTAACAGAACGAGAGCTCCACGAGATACTTTAATGCCGCTCGACTTGATGTTGATTCTGCATCCTTTTAAGTCTAAACTACTCAATGAGATGAGATTCTTTCGTAAATCAGGTACATACCTGACATCTGAGAGTGTCCTAATCGTCCCATCGTGTATCTTAATTTTAACAGTACCAATACCAATTACCTTACTAGATGAATCGTTTCCCATGAGCACAACTCCACCTTCAACTGAACTATATGTGGAGAACCATTCTCTAATGGGACACATGTGGATAGAACATCTCGAATCTAGGATCCACTCGGACGTAAGCTTGGAGTTATCGTTCGTTGACATAACAAGAAATCATCACCGCTTTCATCGACCAAATTAGCACCAGCTACATCTTCCTCGCTACTCTCAGCAGCTTTTTTATTTCGCAGTTTATAACAACCTGCTTTGACGTGACCTAACTTTTTACAATAACGACACATTTTGTCTCGTTTCTTTGATGCTATCAAAACGGAAGCTTGCCTATCTGCCTTACTATCCAAATGAAGCTCATTGTCGAGTTTGTCTCTACTCAACAAATTACCCTTCACATCTTCAAATGAGAGTTTGTCACTGCCATAAATCAGGGTCTCCCTGAAAGACTTGTATGAAGGGGGTAAAGAGCACAATAATAGCATAGCCTGATCTTCATCGTCAATATGAACCTCAACATTCTTTAAATCATTTAAAAGAGTAATGAATTGACTGATGTGATCTCTAAGAAGCTCACCTTCGTTCATGCGAAACGTAAATAGACGTTGTTTCAACACTAAACGGTTAGCCAGAAACTTAGTCGCATAAAGAGTTTCTAACCTTTTCCATAAGGTAGATGAGGTCTTCTCCATCAATACCTCCTGCAATACCGTATTCGCGAGGCACAACTGGATTGCAGACAAAGCCTTTTCATCAAGCTCTTCCCATTCTGTTTTATTTAGATTCTCAGGCTTTTTCTCGGTATCAACCTTTTTCAAACCTGATTGAACTAGAATTGCCATCATCCGAACTTGCCACAGATTGAAATTTGTCTCACCATCGAACTTCTCAATTTCAAACCTTGTTGCTGCCATCTCTGAACGGGCTGATCTATAAATTGAACTAGCTCTGATACCACTTGTTAGGAATTGACCCGATTAAGCAACAAGTAAAACAAATAGCAGAAGAAATTGAGAAATTGAACACACAAATTTAACGTGGAAAAACTCCTCCAAAGAGGATAAAAACCACGGGCAAAGATAATTTTACTATAATGGCAACAGAATGAAGAGTACAAAAGATGAAGATAAAATCTAAACCCCGAAAACCCGAAAATAAAGAACCCTCAAAACGTAAACACAAAATTCTCTAAATGTGATATGAGTTCTAATATCTAATGGGTGTTTTTTTTCTAAGGTTGTGAAAGAGCCTATTTATAGGCTAAATAGTCAAGTCAAACAAATTATGCTAATAAATGCTAAATATATCATACTAATAAATACTAAATCTTCTAGAAAGAAAATATATTTTGTTTAACTTGACTTGCAAGCAATATCTTAGAATTTGGGTCACACAACTCTAACAAAATAAATAGATAAAAAAGAAATAAACATAATGCTATGTCCGAACAAAGGTCAATGACGTCTCCTTATCTTGCAATTTTATGTGTTAAAAGACAACATTAATGTAACATATATATATGTGTGTGTCTAATTAATTTAGATTCAAGGAAATTGAAATGGAGGGGGCTCGTATCTTGCTGATCTAGAGAGCTCCGGTTCTTCCAACAGCATATCTTGCAACGGTTTTATTGCAATTTTGAGAAGAAAAAACAAAGAGGCAACCAGATGTGACCAACGATAGATATATAGAGGATAATTCCAAATCTCTCACCATATAACACAATTTCACACTCTACTAATACTACAAGTTTTGAAAATTGATGTGTCATGAAACTAACTAAAAATACGACAAAGGCAAATGCACCTATCGATAAATGGTATAGCTACAGTGAGTAAAGATATCGTATCCACGAGGACTAAAAGTACTAGCAATTACCATTTTCTTATTATTTAACTGACAAATTGGAGTGATTGATTTAAACTAAAATTACTAAATTAATTTAACTAAAGAACTCAACAGAGGATAAATCAGAAAAATAATTGAATAATAACCAATAACTGAAACAATATTCAAGAAAGAATCCACCTATACTTCATCTATCATTATGAATCTAAATTAAACGGTTTATTCACTTGGTATCTTGATCCGTAGAAATCCTTAAATTATGCTAATATCTCTTTCAAGACTAAGAGCAACTGACTCTAGGTTGATTAATGGAAATTTCTTTCTAATTAAAACTCATATTGTCACATTGACTCAATTTATGGATTCCCCTATTAGATTAATCCGGTAGATTTATGTCGTTCTGTTTCTAGGATTGCATGCAACTCCACTCAATTATGCTAGATCTACTCTTAAACAGGGATTTTTCCTCATTTGGTAATGGGATATTTTAGTCGTATAAAGAGTTTCTAACATTTTCCATAAGGCGGTTGAGGTTTTCTCCATCAATACCTCCTGCAATATCGTATTTGCGAGGTACAACTGGATTGCAGATAAGGCCTTTTCATCAAGCTCTTCCCATTCTGTTTGATTTAGATTCTTAAGCTTTTTCCCGGTAACAACCTTTTTCAACCCGGTTTGAACTAGAATTGCCATCATCCAAACTTGCCACAGATTGAAATTTGTCTCACCATCGAACTTCTCAATTTCAAACTTTGTTGTTGCCATATATGAATGGGCTGAAAAATTGAACTAGCTCTGATACCATTTGTTAGGAATCGACCAAATTAGCAACTAACAAGTAAAAATAGCAGAAGAAATTGAGAAATTGAACATATAATTATAACATGGAAAAACCCCTCCAAAGAGAATAAAAAACCACGGGCAAAGATAATTTTACTATAATGGCAAAAGAACGAAGAGTATAAAAGATGGAGATAAAAACTAAACCCTGAAAACCTCAAAATATAGAATCCTCAAAATGTAAACACAAAATTTTCTAAATGTGTTATGAGTTCTAATATCTAATGGGTGTATATTTTCTAAGATTGTAAAAGAGTCTATTTATAGGCTAAATTCATAAGTCAAATAATAATAAAATAATCTAAACTAATCAGTGTTTGATTAAAGCAAATAAACAGAGTTTAATTAGAAGATTACTTCTCAAATTTGACTGAAATAGGAGTCATACTTAACAAGTGGAAATTAGGGAACAATGTCAAAATTTACTTAATCCAGATATCCTGCATTTTCTAGTTATTTTGCTTGAGTAATCCATGCATGCAAAAAAAATCCCCAAATGAAAAGTTAACAAGTCACAAACCAGAAATAATTAAAAACGACAAACCAAAACCAATAGAGTTGATTAATACTTATAAAAAAATAGCCCGAGGTCCAAGGTGATTCTACATATGTAGGGTCCGGCCCTAATTTCGAGGTTTACTTAAAAAGTTAAACACTATAGGGGGTAAGCTCATGAAAGTTCAGTGTGAGTCGAACAATTATTTAAACGAACATGAATATCAAATTCAATGAAACATGTTAGCATTAACAGAAGAACACGAAACCATCATTGGAATTTCATATCATTACGTAGCCATTATCAAATCAAATTTATTATCCAAATATATTTAACATTAAAAAATGTATGAAACAAAAAGAGATTTATTATCCAAATATATTCAAATCAAATTTGAAAAATTTCCAACTATTCAATATCAACATTTCTAGTTTTGACAAATTACTTCTAGTAAAGTTGTTACCATACAAATACAAGCTTTTTAGATTTTAGAAGCTGTTGTTACCAAAGTTGGAATATTCTAATCCATGCAAATGAATTTACTCAATGGGTAAACAAATATGGAATCTATTGTTACAAATGCTGAGCTTGGCATGGGAAGAAGATTTCCACTTGAGATGGTACGTTGCTTGTGAGATTCATATTTAACGCATTAAATAAATATTAATAGTTGGGTTGCCAAAGGTTAGAAAATCAAGGTCAACTGTTGATTTTCTAACAGTAGGAACCACTGACTATTTAAAATAAAAATAAGAACCCAATGGTTAAATTCCAATGGTAATTTTTTCCTATATATACCCTCTACACTTTCATTTTCTATCCTAATCACTCATTTTCTTTTCTCTCAATTTTCTATTCTAACTGTTTATAATATCTTAGATTTTATTCAATTTTCATCATTTTAAAAAATTTTAAAATGCCAATGCCTATAACTTTTTGGATCACAAACACATTTCTAGCGTCTAATTACAAATGGTAGGATGTTTATCCTCTCCCCTTATCACGTCACTCGAAAACCCTTCCTGCAGGAAGCGTTTTTGTCACCTATCCCAAAATTAATTTATTTCCCTAAATTTCAAATAAAATAACCTAAAACTCCAAATATATATTTTTTTAAAATTGACACATATGCCTAACTTTTTCATTAATAAAGTATATTTTTTTTAGAAAAAAAACTTCTAGGAAATCGTGTATAATCTTTTACTATGATTACATCCTACGAAACTATAGTAAAAATCAAGTTTGAAGCGTCCTCTTAGTATAGGTAGAAAATACCACACGTTTGAACCGAATTATTTGAAGTTGTTAATCTCGTTCTTTAATCTCTGACTTTTTTTTCTAAATGAGTATAGTTTGATAAGCATATGCACTATGATCAAGCATGAATTAAAGATAATAAATTGTAATTAGGAATACAGCTAGTTACTTGAGTACTAATTAATATCAATGTGAAAATGGTTTCCCTAAAATCATGTTCCACGCCCAAATATTGACATTTAATTTGTATCGAAGGAAGTGTGTATCTCTCCTACTCCTTTATTTCATCCCATTGAAGAGATAACTTGTTAGAAGAGCTCTTATTTAATTTGAAAGTAAGAAAATAGGGAAAACAAAGAATATTTCAATTTCCAACTTGTAAAATCTAATATCAACATCCCAACATTTTGTAATATTTGAGTCCTTTGGTTCCACTAATAAAGTATAAGATTTTGTGATATTTATTATGTGAGTACAATTTATTGAAAAACAAATATATATTTATCTTTAAAATTATAAAGCTTACTTTTTCTTTTCAGCATTGGTTGAGGCTTTTTTGTTGATGCCTTGAGGCCTGACGGTCAATGTTCAAATCTTGATATGGTGTTTTCCAGTATTTTTTTTTAATAATTAGTGCATGTTTACGTGTGTTCGTCCCTTAATTAACAATAAAATTCTCTCTTTGGTCCTTATACTACAGTGATCCTCGTGTGTGATCATTTAAGCCAATTGATTGCGGCTACGTGGAGGGTTAAAGTATATGAATGAATACTATAATATAGGAACCTTAACACATGGTATTTACCGAAATGATCAATGGACTAAACAAGTATTAAGCCTTTCCCTTACCCTATATACGTTTATAGTGCGAATAGCAATAAAATTCTCTCTTTGGTCCTTATACTACAGTGATCCTCGTGTGTGATCATTTAAGCCAATTGATTGCGGCTACGTGGAGGGTTAAAGTATATGAATGAATACTATAATATAGGAACCTTAACACATGGTATTTACCGAAATGATCAATGGACTAAACAAGTATTAAGCCTTTCCCTTACCCTATATACGTTTATAGTGCGAATAGCAGAAAGCTTTTTAGCTCTCCAGTTTATACATTCTCCAATGGCCAAACGCACGATTTCACGTTCCCTTCTTTCTTCTATCAAAAGCTCTTACCCCCAAAATTTTCCCTCACTTTTTCACCATCCAATCACCACTAAAATCTCGTTTTTCTCCTCATTTTCCAGCTACCATCAACCAACCCACACCACTTCCCCTCCCCTTTTCAAACTAACCCACAAAGACTGGCTCTCCCCGACCGAAATCCTCAAAATCTTTGACAATCTTAAAGATCCAAACTCTCTCATTTCAGTCCTAGCCCAATACTCAGCTCGCAAGGATTATAAACCAACTGAACCTCTCTTCACTTTGCTCATCAACAAGCTCGCATATGCCCAGGATTTTGATTCCATTGAAAATATAATGGAAAAGCTCAAACGTGAAAAAGCCTGTCCTTTATCCGATGAATTCTTCCAGAATGTGATTAAAAAGTATGGGCATGTCGGAGGTCGAATCAAAAGGGCAATCGAGATCCTTTTTAGCATGCCAGAATATGGGACTTGGCCTAGTGTTAAAACCTTCAATATCGTATTGAGCTTACTCGTATCGAACAAACTATTTGATGTTGTTCACGAGGTTTATGGGAAAGCTCCCAATTTGGGTGTTGAAATCGAAGCTTGTACTCTGAATATTCTCATTAAAGGGTTGTGTGAAAATGGGAAATTAGAGTTTGCATTCCAACTGCTCGATGAATTTCCTAAACAAAGGTGTAAGCCTAATGTTAGAACTTATTCTACTTTAATGCACGGGTTGTGCGATAAGGGGAAGGTTGCTGAAGCTTTTGAGTTGATGGAGAGGATGGAAACGGAAGGAATCGATGCTGATGCTGTTAGCTTTAATATCTTGATTTCAGGTCTTAGGAAACAAGGTAGGATTGATGAAGGTGTGAAGCTGTTGGAAATTATGAAAAAGAAGGGGTGTTATCCCAATGCAGGGTCTTATCAAGAGGTGTTGTATGGTTTGCTTGATGCTGCGAGGTTTATGGAAGCAAAGGAGATTATGGGGAGAATGGTTTTCGAGAGGGTTAATCCTAGTTTTGATTCATACAAGAAGTTGATTCATGGTTTTTGTAAGGGGAGGATGGCAAATGAAGTTGATTGGGCTTTGAAACAAATGGTACGCCATGGTTTTGTTCCGAAAATGGGAATGTGGATTCAGATTGTTGACTGTGTTTTTGCAAGGAATAAGAACAACACTTTACTTGGTGAAATCATCAATAGCTAGCAGCAATGCGATGTTAAATCAGTTATCTTGCGGGTTCAGCATATGTTACTTGAGCACGGATATGAGTATAGGATAAGAATGTCATATTTTCATACCAATGCATGAATATGTGTTGAATATAAGTTTCAGATACGGTTTTACTTAAAGAAAAATTAAGAAAATTGATTTGGCTTCGAAACAAATGGTACACCATGCATTTGTTCCTAAAATGGGGATATGGATTCAGATTGTTGGCTGTGTTTTTGCAGTTTACTTGGTGAAGTCGTCAAAAGCTAGTAGCAGAGATATAAATAGCAATTGCAACTTCACCCTGTTGCCATCCCTATGGTATTATTAATTAAATAGTTTTTCTAGACTATATTAGTATACTCACTTAATTCTGTTACTTGTTGATAATATTGATAGTACTTCAATTAATGAATTGTTGGTGTGGAAACCATTTTTGTTTGGAAAACGGGCCGACTTTAAAAGAAAAACGGAGTCGCCACCAATCCTTTTTTGAAGTGTGATTGGGCCACTTTTGAAAACGTTTTGGCCTACGAATTTTAAGAAAACGGGTTCGGGAGTCAGTTATGCACGAGGAATGATTAGCACTATCGCAACGCCCAAAATTGGTACCGTATTGATTGATTAATGTTCTAATATTGAAAATTGAAAAAGATTTTAAAATATGGACCATTAGGAAAATGTTCAAGTAATTCGAATTTGAATATCGAAATTCTCTTGTTCCGAAAGGATGAAATATCACGTCCAGCACGTTAGGATACGACGTTTCAAACCTTTGACACCAAGATCATTTCATGATTTCCGAAATTCATGCATTATCATTTTAAGAAGGGTATTTCATCATTTGGCCAAATGAAAGAACCAAAACCCAGCACGTTAGGGCACGATCCTTCAAACTTCCAAACAAGAAATATTGCCTTATTTTTAAAGTTGAGACAACACGATCAAAATTTCAAAAGCATATTTAGTCCTTTGGACGAGCGAAAAATTGAAACCCAGCACATTAGGGCACAATTTCTCAAAACTTCCAAGAACAAAATATTGCCTTGCTTTTAATTTTAAAAACGGTCACAGATTTAAAGGATATTTAATGATTTGGTCTAACAGAAACCACGACCCAGCATGTTAGGGCACGATTCATTGAATTTCTAAAACATGAAATATTGCCTTGTTTTAAAAAACACGGTCAAAATCCCTAAAGGATATTTGGTCATTTGGACGAACGAGAAAAAAAAATGGAAACCCAGCACGTTAGGGCACGATCTCTTGAACTCCCAAACACGAAACATTGCCTTTTTAAAATATTTTTTTTTTATAAACTCGGGTAAAAGAGTAAAAAACGTTAAGATGTAATTCAAAATCATCGATCTACGTGACAGGATAAGGAAAAAAATAAACCTATCATAATAGTAAAGACAAGCAATAAAAATAATAATAAGAATGATAAATACAATTATGATAATAATATGTATGTATAAAAAAAAATAGGGACAAGAAGAAAATGTAATAATAAAATAATACCAATAAAAAAAGTAGTAAAAATAAAGACCTATTAGTAATAAAATATAAATATACAAATAAAAATATAAAAATAATAAAAGTAATAAATAAAAAACTAGTAATAAAATAATATAACAATAAATATAATAATAATATGTAGTATAATAATAAAAATGTATATATATGTAAAATAATAGTGAGGAAAAAAATAGTGGTAAAAAAAATTAGTAATGAAATAGTATAATAATGTAAATAATAAAAAATAATAATAGTACTAATAATATATACACAAATAATGGTAATAAAAATAATAATAAAAGATGTTGATAAATAAGTAGTAAAATTAATAATAATAATAATATTAGTAAAAATAGGAGTAATAAAAATAACAGTGAAATAAAAATTGTATTGATAATAAAACAATAATAACAATATTAAAATAATAGTATTAAATATATATATATATAAAACAAATAATAATATATACATAATATAAAATATAAAGGATATGATTATGACAATAATAATAATAAGGCAACAAAGGAGGAAAAAAATATATTTAAAAACAATTAATTTAATGGCAAAATGACAAAACAATAAAAAAAAAGGGATTGAATTAGATCAAAATCGAAAGCTTGAGGCCAAATTTAAAACCAAAAAGTGAAATGGGACGCGATTAAAACCAGGTGCAAACAAGAGGGACTTATCGCACAATTTTCCCAATTAAAGGAAATTTGCGCAGATTCCCTTGCACAAAACAAACAGCGCCGTTGAATATTAGGGTTTAAAACCCTTAAAAACATTTTGCCTTCATTTTTGCTTCGTGATTCAGCAAATTAGAAAAATAGAACCCCCCACATCCTTCTTTCCTTCGTTCTCTAGAGTTTAAACCCCTCTTTTTTGTAGTGAGACCGCCATGAACACATCGCCGGCGTAGGTCAGAGGAAATCGAGGTAAGTTTATTTTTTTGCTATTTACCCGCGTATACTGCTTCTTAGAGGGAAAAACATTAAAAAACATAAAGGAAAAAGGCAATTTGTATATATGTGTTTCGAAAAAAATAACAGGAGGCTAAAACCTTCTAAATTCGGCTTTCTGAATCTCTTTTTGTACGTGAAATCTCTAGATTGTCTTTTTTTCCTGTAACAATTGTGTATATTGCTTCTATATCCAAAAAAAAACCCCTTTAACGGTATTTCGATATCCCTTTTATAGCCCAAAACCCCAACATAATATAACCCCCTCTTAGTCCCGTACTGCTCGCTACTTCTTATTTTGTAGGTGTGCTATCAGAGACGTGTAGGCGTCCATTGCAGAGAGGAGACGACATGGTCTGGCACGCAAGTGAGGGAGTCATTGACGGGGTGAGAGAGTGGCTAGGGTTTTCAAAACCCCGATTTTTGTTTGTGCTGTACTGGGCTGTTAACTCTTGGGCCTAGCTATTTGGGCTTTTTAATTATTAGACTGTTGGACTTTGTTTATTTTTGGTTGCTGGTTAATTTTGGTGTTGGGCCCGGGCAATAAGAATTGGGCCTACAGCTGCCCCTCTTTGCTCGTTGTCGTGTAACGAGAATGGAGCAAAGACTTTAAAAAGACCAATTTTGCCCGGTTTTGCTGAGTCTTGATTTCTTGATGCCTCCTGTCTTCAAGTAGCCTCGCTTTAGCCCACTGAATTTCTAGGGGTATAGGGGTTTTGTTTTGATCTGCTTCACTACTGTTCAGTGGAGATGAGAACTATTATCTTTAGCCTGCTCCACTCCTGCTCCGTAGAGATAAAGCTATAATCTTCAGTCTGCTCCATTGCCGATACATGGAGGTAAGACTTGTTATACTCGACCTGCTCCACTCCTGCTCAGTGGAGATAGGATCAGCTATCTTCGATCTGCTCCACTCCCGCTCAGTGGAGATAATATCTACCATCTTTAACCTGCTCCACTCCTGCTCAGTAGAGATAAGGCTAGTGGCTTAAATCTACTCCATTGTTGATACATGGAGATAAGATTCGCCATTTTTGATCTACCCCACTCTTGCTCAGTGGGGATAAGATCTATACGCTTCAATCTGCTCCATTGCCGATACATGGAGATAAGACTTGTAATTTTCGATCTGCTTCACTCTTGCTCGGTGAAGATAATATCTGCTTCTTCGATCTGCTCCACTCCTGCTCAGTGAAGATAAGATCTGCTTTTTCAATCTGCTCCACTATTGCTCTGTGAAGATAAGATCTGCTTCTTCAATCTACTCCACTCCTGCTCAGTGGAGATAATATCTACTATCTTTAACCTACTCCACTCCTACTTAGTAGAGATAAGGCTAGCAGCTTAAATCTGCTCCATTGCCGATACATGGAGATAAGATTCGCCATTTTTGAGCTGCCCCACTCCTGCTCAGTGGGGATAAGATTTATACTCTTCAGTCTGCTCCATTGCCGATACATGGAGATAAGACTTGTAATTTTTGATCTGCTTCACTCCTGCTCGGTGAAGATAATATCTACTTCTTCGATCTGCTCTATTCCTGCTCAGTGAAGATAAGATCTGCTTATTCGATCTGCTTCACTCTTGCTCAGTGAAGATAATATCTGCTTCTTCGATCTGCTCCACTCCTGCTCAGTGAAGATAAGATCTGCATTTTCAGCTTGTTACCCTACTGCTTAGAGAATTAAAGCTCATTGTCTTCGATTTTCTCCACTCCTACTCAGTGGAGATAAGATCTGCTATCTTCAGTCTGCTCCACTCCTGCTCAGTGGAGATAAGACTTGTTGTCTTCGATCTGCTCCACTCCTGCTTAGTGGAGATAAGATCTGCATTTTTTCAATCTGCTCTACTCCTGCTTAGTAGAGATAAGATCTGCTATCCTTACCCTGCTCCACTCCTGCTCAGTGGAGATAAGGCTATAACCCCAAATCTGCTCCACTCCTACTCAGCGGAGATAAGATCTGTAAATTTCTGTAACTCCCATCAATTTTGCTACATTGTCCTCTGGGGAACCTACATGTAGCATTGATTTCATGGGGTCTATGCTTATGTCAAATGATTATGATGTCATGAAAATACTCCTAACCATATGTATTATGAATGTATGGATGCATGCAAAATGTCATGAGTATAATCCAATTTTTAACTTTTGGGTTATCATTGCTTGCTGCTTGTTAGGGCAATATCCCGTTGTATGCCTTCTTGTTCTGTTGATATTTCTAACACAGAATCTAAAAATGTCGTCACTGCTTAGACTCTTATTTCAGGGGTTCCAAGTCCCTTAAGCCTGGTGAGTTCTAAATAATTGTCCTGTTTCAGATTCTTGTATTATTTAGAGACTTTCAGAGTAATACACAAAACTTCTTTTGTGAAAGTATTATTAGTTTAGTAATCATTACTTCGATGTGAGATGCTTGGAAAAAGACTGAATAAAACTAAAATTTATTTAGGATAAAACCCTTGAAGAATGGATTGAACAAGGAGAACAAATTTCACTAAGGTGCAAAATAAGTAAGAATGGCATTGATGCCCCAGATATCATAGCTTGAGCTTCTCTGTACGTACTTCTTGAAGTCCACTCTGAGTTCAACATGTGTCTAGGAGATCCGAGGTACTTTTTCAATGCCCCAAGAAGTAACATACCTCCTTATTGTTAATTCAAGTGTAGCGAAACTACTGTATGCCCCATCACGAGTTGGTCATAATCTGAGTCGCCCTTTTCGGGTTTTTGACTCAAAGCCCCTTTGGTCTCAAAGTGCCCTTTATGGGTTTTCGCCTTGGCCTCTCCATTTTTTTTGAACTCAAGACGCCCTTTGCGGGTTTTCGCCTTGGCCCATTTTCATGCGAAGTACTTCTTGACTGAGTCTGCATTAATTGGATTTGGCAGACTTTTGCCGTCCATCTCGGCTAGTATCAAAGCTCCTCTAGCAAAGGCCTTCTTTACAACATAAGGTCCTTCCCAATTAGGCATCCACTTTTCCCTGAAGTCTTTTTGCATAGGGAGGATTTGTTTCAACACCAAGTCTCCCTCATGGAATACTCTGGGGTGGACCTTCTTGTTGTAGGCCCGCATCATCCGCTTCTGGTACATCTGACCATGGCGAATGGCTCTTAGCCTCTTTTCCTCAATTAGATTCAGTTGATCATATCGAGATTGAACCCATTCTGCTTCATCCAACTTCAGCTCTGACAAAACTTGGAGAGAAGGGATTTCAATTTCAATAGGCAAGACTGCCTCCATCCCATAAACCAACGAGAAAGGAGTTGCCCCGGTAGAGGTTCTAACCGATGTTCGATAGGCGTAGAGGGCAAGCGGTAACTTTTCATGCCAAACCTTATAGGTCTCAGCCATTTTCCCCATAATTTTCTTGATATTTTTATTAGCCGCCTCAACTGCTCTATTCATTTTTGGGTGATATGGAGACAAGTTATGGTGCTTAATGTTGAACTGACTACAGACTTCTACTATCGCGCTGTTGTTCAAGTTTAGTGCATTGTCAGACACGATCCTTTCTGGTATATCGTAGCAACATATGATCTCTTTCTTCAAAAACTTGCTAACTGTCGTCTTCGTGACATTGGCATATGAAGCTGCCTCTACCCATTTGGTGAAGTAATCAATGACCACGAAGATGAAATGATGTCCATTAGAAGCTTTCGGTGAGATCGGCCCAATGACGTCCATGCCCCACATTGAGAAAGGCCACGAAGAAGTCATAACATGAAGAGGTGAAGGAGGCACATGTATCTTGTCTCCATAAATCTGGCACTTGTGGCATTTCTTGGCGTAACGATGTAGTCTCCTTCCATCATGGACCAGTAATACCCGAATCTCATGATTTGTCTGGCCATTATAAACCAATTGGCATGCGTCCCACAGACACCTTCGTGGACTTCTTCCAAGATTTTCCTAGCCTCCACAGCATCGACACATCTTAACAACACCTAATCTTTTCTCTTTTTATACAGGATCTCTCCGTCTAAGGCATAGTCATTGGCCAGTCTTCTCAATGTTCTCCTGCTATTTTCTGTTGCTTGATCGGGATATTCACGACTTTTCACATACCGCAGAATATCATGATACCAAGGATGATCATCTCTCTCCTCTTCTTCATCAATATTGCAGCAGTGAGCTGGAGTCTCATAAATACTCATTTGGATGGGCTTCATACCCTCTTGCTCGTTTACTCTGATCATAGAAGCTAGGGTGGCCAAGGCATCAGCCATCTGGTTTTCATCACGCGGGAGGTAAAAGAATGTGATATTATCAAACTCCTCATTTAGTTCCAAAACTAACTTTCGGTAGCTGATCAATTTGGGATCTCTTGTTTCCCATTCTCCTTTGAGCTGATATATTACCAATGCGGAGTCTCCATATACCTCTAGCAACTTGATTTTACGGTCTATAGCAGCTCGGATTCCCATGATACATGCTTTGTATTCTGCCATGTTTTTGTGCAATCGAAGTCCAACTTGCAAGTGAATGGATAATGTTCTCCATTTGGGGATACCAGGACTGTCCCAACCCCATTACCAACTGCATTTGACGCTCCATCAAAGTTCAACTTCCAGGGATGATCTTTTAAGATATCTTCTTCAGTAGTTGCTACAAACATCAAATCTTCATTTGGAAAATCAAAGTTCAAGGGCACATAATCGTCTAGCGCTCTGCTGGCTAGAAAATCCGCTATTGCACTCCCCTTCACAGCCTTCTGGTTCACATAGACTATGTCAAATTCAGAGAGCAAAATTTGCCATCGGGCTATTTTCCATTCAAAGTGGTCGACACCATCATGTACTTGAGAGGGTCTAGTTTAGAGATTAATCAAGTCGTGTGATACAACATGTATTGCCTCAACCTCTGAGTTGTCCAGACCAAGGCACAGCATAATTTCTCAATTGGCGAGTATCTCATTTCACACTCAGTGAATTTCTTACTGATGTAATATATCGCTTTTTCTTTCTTCCCTGTTTCATCATGTTGGTCGAGCACACACCCCATTAAATTGTCGAATACTGTCAAATACAAGATCAATGGCCTGTCAGGACTAGGGGGCATTAGCACTGGCATATTAGACAAATATTGTTTGATCTTGTCAAATGCCTTCTAGCATTCATCGTCCCAAACGCTTGGATTGTGTTTTTTAAGAAGACGAAATATGGGGTCACACTTCTCAGTCAATTGCGAAATAAATCGAGCAATATAATTCAGCCTTCCTAGAAAACCTCAAACTTTCTTCTGAGTGCGTGGCAGAGGCAATTCTTGTACGGCCCTAACTTTATCCGGGTCGACCTCAATCCCTCTTTCACTGACTACGAAACCGAGCAGTTTCCCTGACCTAGCGCCGAAAGTGCATTTGGTTGGATTGAGTTTCAGCTGAAATTTTCTCAACCTCAAGAATAGCTTTCTCAGACCCTGTATATGCTCATCTTCTGTTCGAGATTTTGCGATCATGTCGTCAACGTAGACCTCGATCTCCTTATGCTTCAGGTCGTGAAACAAGGTTAACATGGCCCTTTGGTATATGACTCCCGTATTTTTTAACCCGAATGGCATCACCTTGTAGCAAAAAGTTCCCCACAATGTTATGAATGTGGTTTTTGCCATGTCTTCAGGATGCATCTTGATCTGGTTGTATCTAGAAAAATCATCCATGAAAGAGAACAATAAATAACCTGCCGTGTTATCCACCAAAGTGTCGATGTGAGGTAGTGGGAAGTTGTCCTTTGGGCTAGCCTTGTTTAAGTCTCTATAGTCGATGCACATTCGTACCTTTCCATCCTTCTTAAGAACAGGGACAGCATTGGCTACCCATTCTGAGTAATTCACCAATTGTAAAAACCCAGCATCAAATTGCTTCTTGACCTCTTCCCTTATCTTTACCGCGACATCGGGTCTCATCCTTCGAAGCTTCTGCTGGACCGGCTTACATTCTCCTTTTATGGGGATACGGTGTACCGCAATGTCAGCACTCAGCCCTGGCATGTCTTGATATAACCACGCGAAGACATCTTTGAACTCTAGCAGAAGTCTAATGAGGTCCTGCCTTGTTTTCTTGGTTATGCAGGTGCCGATTCTCACCTCCTTCCCATCTTCTAGAAGTACATTTTCAATTGTCTCTTCGTGAGGTAGAATCAGCTTCTCTTCTCGCTCAAACATCCTTATCAAATCCGGGGATATACTACGATCTCTGTCATCTGTAAAGTCCTGAGGTCCTTTTAGGCACATGTCTTGCTCATCAGGAAATTCTGGGTCCGTAACAGCGTTGTTCATTACATCGATATCTGGGGACCTATGGTAGGTATTAAAGAATATTCAATGAAAATGAATTTTAGAATGAACTTATTTATGCGTTATGATTATGAATGGAATGGAAAAGAAGCAAAAGAATAACTGCACGGTATGAAAGAAAAATACACTTTTATTGAAAGTAAAGATGCTTGAACATGAGCCTATTTCATAGAAGATTCTCATTGTTCCTAGGCTTGAAACAACAAGGGTGTTTTAAACATTATTCTGTTTTAGTCCTAACAACTACAGGAATTTCTTCCGCAGTCCAGTTGTCCAGAACACTTCCAAGCTCGTAGGGGCGAATGCCTTCCAAGTTTCTTTTCTTCGGATTCTCTTCAGTCACTACATTGATGCTCAGAGCTTTCATCCTATCCTCAGCCGTTCCCTTATTTATATTCTCCAGTCCTGAATGGATAATTCCTCCCGACATGAATGTATCAGATATATGGGGAAAAGTCATTAAACCCCACTCGATCTCAGCACCATTCAATCGTGCCCTTCGTCTTACACGTTTCCTTTTCAGCTCCTCCTTTCTCTGCTGGGCATCTGGTCTATGCCCTAAACCAAAGCGGTCATGTTTGTCAACCAATCCTAGTACTCTGACCAGCCCCTAGAGATATTTTTCGAGTCCTTTCCCAGGCAATGCTCCTCTTCTTACTGTCAGCTGAAGGCCCATCCTTGTTGCTTCAGAGATTTTGGGTACCGGGACCTTGCCTCCTTCGCTGATGAAAGTCGCATTTACAAACTCCAATGACCTGAAGGAGCACTCTATAGCCTCCGTATCATTCTCTATGTACTGTGCACTACTAGTAACTAATGCGATGATATCCTCCTCCGCACTTATGGTTATCAACCGGCCCTCTGTCACCAACTTTAACTTTTGGTGCAATGATGATGGTACGGCTCCCGCTGAGTGGATCCAAGGCCTCCCCAATAAGCAATTATAAGAGGGCTTGATGTCATCACGAGGAAATCTACTTCGTATGTATTTGGCCCGATTAGGAGGGGTACCTCAATTCTTCCCATTACTTTCCTTTCGGTGCCATCAAATGCTCTCACTATATTTTTGCATGTTTTCATATGAGAGCTGTCTACGGGTAACCTGTTCAGTGTAGATAGAGGCAAGACATTCAGTGCCGACCCGTTGTCAATTAATACCCCTGGTAATGTATACCCTTTGTATCGGGTAATGATATGTAAAGCCTTGGTGGATCCCATACCTCCTGGTGGTATTTCATCATCATTAAAAGAGATGAAATTGTCTGCGCTTATGTTACTAATAAGGCGGTCCAGCTTTTTTACTGAAATGTCTTCAGCGACATATGTTTCATTCAACACCTTCATTAGTGCACTACGGTGTACATCTGAGTTTAAGAGTAAGGCCATCACTGATATGCGTGCTGGCTGCTTGTGTAACTGTTCCACAACACTGTACTCACTGTGCTTCAGGAACTTTAGAAACTCCCCAGCCTCATCTTTTGTTACTGGTTCATTAACCAGTGGTTCTGTCTTTTCGTCTCCCCTTCTCATCATAGAGGACTCAGCTTCTGGGTTGGGTGTGCTGACCGAACTGTCTTTCCCGGAAACTATCACAGTGTAATTGTAATTCCAAGGTACACTCTTGTCATCTTTATAAGGAAAAGTCACGGGTTTTTGAATTACAATCCTTGGTGTATCCTTATAAAGAGAAGTTACGGGTTTTCTGATTACAACCCTCGGTGTATCCTTATAAGGAAAAGTCACGGGTTTTTTAATTTTGACCCTCGGTGCCATTTTTACTCTTGCCTCGTTGACCCTTGGCCATGTGATAATCACTATTGGGTGATTAACTTTAGGGATCTTTTCTGCAGACCCACCCTCTGTGGTGCATACATCCTCCTCTTCAGAAAAGTCAAAGAACTCTAGCTTTTTATTATCCATTAACCCGTGTACTAAGGTTCTGAATTCGTTGCACTGTTGGATCTCATGGCCTTCCCTATCATGGAACTCACAGTAGTTCCTTGCATCTTGAGATCTGTTCACATTCTCTTGCAGAACTAACCCCATTTTCTGCATTACTTTCCAAACTTCTCTCAATGGGGTTCTGACCTCAGCAACTTCCTACTTGGTTCTCCTCTCCTTGTTCTCAACTATCGCATTTACCCCCTTATCCGTATGATTGGGTAGCAGATTTCCTCCCTCAGGAGCGTCATTGAACTCTACCACCCACGCTTTGATAAGTCTCTCGACTAGCCTTTTGAATGAAGTACAATTTTCTATCAAATGACCTACTACATCCGCATGGTATTCACATTAAGCATTTGTGTCATACCACTTAGGATACGGAGGTTGCAACGACTTCAAGTAGAACGGGGCTACAGCGTGCGCATCGAACAAAGTTTTATACAACTCCCTATACGTTACAGGTATAGGAGTAAACTAAAATTTCTCAGTCTTCTGCCTCGTGTTGGGCTCTTGTCTTGATGGGGCCTGCTGGCCCACTGTTACTACTCTCGGTTGATTAACAGTAATGGGTCTGGGATAACTCGAGCTTATATTACTCACTTCATTCTCCCTTTTCTTGGGAGCCGATCTTTTCATACTCTCTCCAGCTTCTATTTTCCCACATCTATCACGTTCTCTATTATTTCGCCAGACATCATTATGTCCGCGAAACTCTTGGACGCGCTCCCCAACATATGATTGATGAAAGGTGCTTTCAGGGTATGAATGAAGAGCATGGTCATTTCCTTTTCTAGTAGCGATGGCTGGACTTGCGTAGCAACCTCCCTCCACCTTTGGGCGTATTTCCTAAAACTCTCACCTGACTTCTTCTCCATGTTTTGCAATGTGATCCTGTCAGGCGCTATATCAGTCACATGCCGTAATGTTTCATGAAGGCCTGTGCCAAATCCTTCCATGATTTGATTTGAGTATAACTGAGCTGATTGTACCACTTTGCTGTAGCTCTAGTCAGACTATCCTAGAAACAGTGGGTCAACAACTGGTCGTTGTTGACATATCCTGTCATTCTCCAACAGAACATGGTAATATAGGCCTCAGGACAGCTTGTCCCACTATATTTTTCAAACTCTGGCATCTCAAACTTTGGTGGGAGTATTAGATTTGGGATTAGACTCAACTTCTTAGCATCCACTTCACATTGGTAATCAGCACTTTCCAATGCCTTAAACTTCTCCTCCAGCCATTTGCATCAATCATCGAACTCCTTTGGGAGCTTCGCTTTTGGTTTTTCCTCCTCTGCTGAGTCATCAAAATCAGGGACCATCAGTTTTGTCAGGCTGCCTTCAGGGTTGGAGCTCGAGCCTACAGGGAAATTTACCGGCGCTGGGGTATCAGATTGATACTGAGGTCTAACATTGACAGACACTCTCGGTGGTTGTGCTTGAGGATTTTCCGGGGCTAAGCTTAGAGGATGAGCAGAATTTTCATTTTCATCTCCGACATCGCCCATAGGGCCCTTTCTTTTATCTTGCCCTTTAGTCAACAAATGCGTTAATTGGCTCATCATACTCCTCTGGGACTCTAGCACTTGATCCCTCATGTCCTGTTGGATTTTAGCCAACTGTTTCTGCATCTGAGACTGCAGTTGGTCCTGCATCTCTTTCTGCATCTGCTCTAACTTTTCTATCCTTTAATCCATAGCTTTTGCTTTTTTCCGAGTGTAATAGCAGTGTTCCAGGATAACTATAATTTAACCTCTAGTTAATAGGGTTGTCTTATGATATTTAATGCAAATGATATGATGTAATGTAGATGCATGAAATGCAATGTAAATGAATGAATGCAAAAATAAGAGGAGTCGATTTTGATTCAATTTCTTTTAGAATAATTATTAAAAAAAAATACTTTACATAAAACAGAGTCACATATACGACCTAGCCCTTATGCCCAAAGTTTTAACTTTCTCAAGAAGCGAAGCTAACTCTCGACCCCGGTCAGACTTTGACTCATATACTATACTTAACACATCAGCCTAAACCGCTAGGGTTTGTAAATGATCAGCCACTTCTCGTATCTGAGCCATAGCTTCGCCCATAAGGTAGTCTCTTTCTTTGACTTGGTTCTGAGATCGTTGAAGTTGTTCTTTCCATTGCTGGTTATCTGCCTCCAATAATTGGATCCGGAGCTCACTGCTTTGCAGCACCGTTTCGAGCTCCACCACCTTTCCTTTCAACTCTTCAATCTGGCTTAGGCTTGATTCCAACTTCACCGTAGAGTTGTGACTTTGACACAATGCCTTCTCTAATTCTGCTACTCGAGCTCTTAGTATCTTATTTTTGCTTTGGCTCTCACCCACAGTCTTTTTCAGGGCATCCTTTTGTGCTTGAGCCTTATGGAATCTCTTCTTCCACTGATCGACCTTGGCCTTCTCCTCGTGAATTTCTTGACGCTATTGTTTTGTGGTTTTACCCAACCCAGCAGTCCTCATGGATAAATGCAACTTTTTATAGTAGGTCTTCAAGCTGTCCAAATCTTCTTCGGCCTTCGTTTTTCCTTTCCTCAGCTTCTCAGCCTCTGATTTCTGGATATCAATATCTAACCTCAAATTCATTTTTTCCTCTTCCAGTTGTTCTACCTTTTTCCCTAACTCCGAGGTTTTACTTTCGAAGTCTTGTTTTATGATTTCCAACTCAGAAGGGACTACTTGGAGATATTCCTCTATCGGTCGAGCACCATCCTGTGTCGGTCTGGGGACATTATCATTGACTCTCCTATTTCACCATACATTATACTCGAGGGTTGCCATCAGACCTACAACAACTCTCTTCATTCAGCGAGTCTGCTTCCAAGCATCAGAAATTTCTCGGACCTTCTTCTTATAATGATCATCCTTGTATGAAAACTCAAACTAAGCTAGCCCAAATGTTGCCGGTATGAACTGTCTTGATCTATACTACCTCAACGCAAGCAAAGGAGCGTACCCAACGGCTTCCCAAATTCCTGACAAAGGAACCCAATCATAGCTCCCACATCGGTAGAGAATTTCGGCGGGAACCAACCAAGGAGCTCTCCACTCAACGTCTTCCTCCTTGAAATTCTGAAGAAGCACGATCCAATTTTCTTCTGATACATCATCTTTTCTGGGAATGGCTGCTAATTCCTTTAGCGGTGAGTAATTCTCGAAAAAAAGTCGACAGGAAACTTTATCTACCCTCCAAAAATAGCTATGGCACCAAGCTAATAATAACTGTGCGCACCCTATGAATCTGCCCTCACCGGCTCTCCTGCATGCATTCAAAGATCTAAACGACTCGGCCAAGATCGCAGGAACAGGTGTGACCTCTCTATCAAGTCGGTCAAAGAGATCCGAGACTGCCTCATCTACATATCCCAATGCCCTAGGGAAAACCATTAATCCATAGATGCTTAGAGCGAAAACGTCAACTCTCCTATTCGTGTCAAGATGTACTAGAATCAAATCCTTTAGAATCCTCCATGGGATGCATTTGCACTCGCCTTTTTGCTTGATCCTCGCTGCAACCCACTGTTCACTCATCCCTGTAACATTCATCATCCTCTTTAAAAAGGTTGGGCCATAAGTAGCTTTAATATAGACCTTATCAACTTCAACCTTCGGGCAACGAAGTAAAGCCTTATATTCTTCTATAGTAGGCACCAAATCTACCCCTCCAAAGGTAAAACAGCTATAGGCAAGATTCCAATACTGAGTGAGGGCCCGAAATAAATGCTCATCTATATTGATTCCAAATAAGTGGGGCAAATCCCCATAATTCCCAAAAAAAACTACCTAGTCTCCTGATCCCACTGATCCCATATTTTCTTTAATTTCCGAAGATCATTTTGCGTCACACTGATGCGAGTGTAGTTACATAACTCCGATGTATATCCCTCAGCTAGGCTGTCCGCCTTTTCTAGCTGCGTTCGCTCTGACCATATTCAGACGGCCGCATTATCCTCTACTTTATCAAGAAATTCGTTTCCCATGACAAGCTTCCTAAATTAGAAATCGAATGTGAGTTGACACCTCTTTAAAATGAAATGACATGCAATTACAAGAAGATGCCACAAATTAATATCATGCACCAGAAATAATATAAAGAACAACAATATATTACTCATCTGGGTAAATACTAAGGTTTGGAGTAGCTCTACCTAAGGTAAGTTCATAGGGCTCTCTATATGCGGTTTGGCTCTAAAGTAAGGGTACCTGAACCAGCAGATTCCTCGATCCTTACCCATTACAGGCTCATACGGACCGAGTTAAGTTCAGGGGAATGCATTTCCCTTACATAGGTATGGATGTATCCCGAAAGAGGTCCACTATCCTGCACGGAGGTGAAAACCTCACGAAGGAGTAGTTTCTCACTCTCAATTAAAGGTGTGACCACTACGGTCATGCAATATGATGCAACTGTATCCTAGACACTAAAAAACATATGCGATGAAAAAAAGTTAAAATCAGATTTTAATTTTCAACAAAAGGACATTAATCAATCAATTCCACGGCTTGACTCTCTTATTGGTCCCCAGCGGAGTCGCCAAGCTGTCGAAACCATTTTTGTTTGGAAAACGGGCCGACTTTAAAAGAAAAACGGAGTCGCCAGCAATCCTTTTTTGAAGTGTGATTGGGCCACTTTTGAAAACGTTTTGGCCTACGAATTTTAAGAAAACGGGTTCGGGAGTCGGTTACACACGAGGAAGGATTAGCACCCTCGCAACGCCCAAAATTGGTACCGTATTGATTGATTAATGTTCTAATGTTGAAAATTGAAAAATATTTTAAAATATGGATCATTTGGAAAATGTTCAGGTAATTCAAATTTGAATATCGAAATTCTCTTGTTCTGAAAGGATGAAATATCACGTCCAGCACGTTAGGATACGATGTTTCAAACCTTTGACACCAAGATCATTTCATAATTTTGGAAATTCATGCATTGTCATTTTAAGAAGGGTATTTCATCATTTGGCCAAATGAAAGAACCAAAACCCAGCACGTTAGGGCACGATCCTTCAAACTTCCAAACAAGAAATATTGCCTTATTTTTAAAGTTGAGACAACACGATCAAAATTTCAAAAGGATATTTAGTCCTTTGGACGAGCGAAAAATTGAAACCCAGCACGTTAGGGCACAATTTCTCAAAACTTCCAAGAACAAAATATTGCCTTGCTTTTAATTTTAAAAACGGTCACAGTTTTAAAGGATATTTAATGATTTGGTCTAACAGAAACCACGATCCAGCACGTTAGGGCACGATTCCTTAAATTTCTAAAACATGAAATATTGCCTTGTTTTAAAAAACACGGTCAAAATCCCTAAAGGATATTTGGTCATTTGGACGAACGAGAAAAAAAATTGAAACCCAGCACGTTAGGGCACGATCTCTTGAACTTCCAAACACGAAACATTGCATTTAAAAAAAAAAATATTTTTTATAAACTCGGGTAAAAGAGTAAAAAATGTTAAGATGTAATTCAAAATCATCGATCTACGTGACAGGATAAGGAAAAAAAAAACTATCATAATAGTAAAGACAAGCAATAAAAATAATAATAAGAATGATAAATACAATTATGATAATAATATGTATGTATAAAAAAATAGTGACAAGAAGAAAATGGTAATAATAAAATAACACCAATAAAAAAAGTAGTAAAAATAAAGACCTATTAGTAATAAAATAAAAATATACAAATAAAAATATAAAAATAATAAAAGTAATAAATAAAAAATTAGTAATAAAATAATATAACAATAAACGTAATAATAATATGTACAGTATAATAATAAAAATGTATATATATGTAAAATAATAGTGAGGAAAAAAATAGTGGTAAAAAATATTAGTAATGAGATAGTATAATAATGTAAATAATAAAAATAATAATAGTACTAATAATATATACACAAATAATGGTAATAAAAATAATAATAACAGATGTTGATAAACAAGTAATAATAATAATAATAATAATAATAATAATATTAGTAAAAATAGGAGTAATAAAAATAACAGTGAAATAAAAATTGTATTGACAATAAAACAATAATAACAATATTAAAATAATAGTATTAAATATATATATATATATATATATATAAAAACAAACAATAATATATACATAATATAAAATATAAAGGATATGATTATGACAATAATAATAATAAGGTAACAAAGGAGGAAAAAAATTATATTTAAAAACAATTAATTTAATAGCAAAATGACAAAACAATAAAGAAAAGGGGATTGAATTAGGTCAAAATCGAAAGCTTGAGGCCAAATTTAAAACCAAAAAGTGAAGTGGGACGCGATTAAAACCAAGGTGCAAACAAGAGGGACCTATCGCACAATTTTCCCAATTAAAGGAAATTTGCGCAGATTCCCTTGCACAAAACAAACAGCGCCATTGAATATTAGGGTTTAAAACCCTTAAAAACATTTTGCCTTCATTTTTGCTTCCTGATTCAACAAATTAGAAAAATAGAACCCCCCACATCCTCCTTTCCTTTGTTCTCTAGAGTTTAAACCCCCCTTTTTTGTAGTGAGACCGCCATGAACACATCGCCGACGTAGGTCAGAGGAAATCGAGGTAAGTTTATTTTTTTTCTATTTACCTGCGTATACTGCTTCTTAGAGGGAAAAACATTAAAAAACATAAAGGAAAAAAGCAATTTGTATATATGTGTTTCGAAAAAAATAACAGGAGGCTAAAACCTTCTAAATTCAGCTTTCTGAATCTCTTTTTGTACGTGAAATCTCTAGATTGCCTTTTTTCCTGTAACAATTGTGTATATTGCTTCTATATCCAAAAAAAAAACCCTTTAACGGTATTTCGATCTCCCTTTTATAGCCCAAAACCCCAACAGAATATAACCCCCCTCTTAGTCCTGTACTGCTCGCTACTTCTTATTTTGTAGGTGTGCTATCAGAGACGTGTAGGCGTCCATTGCGGAGAGGAGACAACATGGTCTGGCACGCAAGCGAGGGAGTCGTTGACGGGGCGAGAGAGTGGCTAGGGTTTCCAAAACCCCGATTTCTGTTTGTGCTGTACTGGGCTGTTAACTCTTGGGCCTAGCTATTTGGGCTTTTTAATTATTAGACTGTTGGACTTTGTTTATTTTTGGTTGCTGGTTAATTTTGGTGTTGGGCCCGGGCAATAAGAATTGGGCCTACAGTTGGTATATCAGTATTACTCTATTAATCTTCATCTCCTTTCACGCACACATGAAATTGCATAGACTATAGCAAGAAAACCTTTTAAATTGCATTTCTTTCCATAACTTTACATGAGCAGTAAACTAGAGACTGAAGATCAGATACGTCCACAATGATGAATGCTGGTGAGGTGATGCATAATTTCAATAGAATAGAGGAAGAAAGAAAAAGAGAGAAGAGAAAGTGAATCGAGGAAGAAGAACAAATTGATTTCCTTCACAAAATGGCATATCTGCTCATTTCCCATGCCAGTTTCTATTATGGCTGAGAATTGGCAGTTACAAAGTCTGTTATAGGGCTGTTCCTCGAGCAGTTGCAACAAACTGTCAATACGCACCGTTTTCATTCAACATCAAAACTTATAGTTTCATTAAACCCTCAGCCCTAAAACGTAGTGTTCAACTAACTTTAGCTAACATTTTTATTTCATAACATGAAACTACTCATAATCAACTCATGGATCGACCACCATTGACTCGTGGTCTTCCCATCATCTTCATGCTTGACCACTTACTCCTTGAGGATGGCGAGGACTCACAATCTCTCTCTCTCTCTCTTAATATAAAAAGCAGGCAAAAAAAAAGAAAACCATTTAAAAACTGAGAAAAAGGTATTCTTTTGTTTATGGAGTCAGCTTGCTTATGTAGCAAGAAAAGTGAATATAAACAATGTATGTGATTCGTCCATTGTTTCTTGTAGATAATAGTAGAACTTTATGCACTTTTAACACTAGCTGTTACCCAATATTTAGAGGTTCAAGATTTCAACTTTTCTTTACTTAAATAATACACCATTAGCCCACTTTCTTCATGTATGTCTCTGTATGTGTCTGTATATATATAACTTGGACTGGAACTTTTCATCCTTTAGGTTCTCAAGAGGTTGATGAATTCCTGTTTGGCACAACATGGCAGACTTGGACCTATGTATCTCAACATTAAAAGACAAGAATCATTTCGGATGTTTCCTAGTGGTGCTAGATTCAATGTCTTAGGTTAACAGTGATTTTAATCCTTTCAAGTATTGATTTCTTGCATGCTATGTTTTTGTACTTATGCTTGTGCATTGTTTTTCTTAATATTTGCCTGTAACATGTTTCAGGATTTTCCTCTGAAAAGGGACTCAATAATGTCGCCATGATGGGCTATGCCTTTGATCCTAATAAAAATTATGTTTTTGTGGTAGGTTTGCAGTATAAAATCCTTAATTTAATTTCTTATCATACTTGGTATTCACATGTTTCAATTGATCTTGAAACTTATGACATGATATGTTTGAAAATTTCTTTAGATCGGGAAGTTGTCTAGTGGTGAATTGTTGGTGTTATGGACAGCAAGCAAGTAAATTCAGCTGAAGAAACGATGATCAGCTGTGACTTGAGCAGCAAGGCTTGAGACTTGTAGAAGAAACAAGCAAGAAAGCAAATAGAAAATGAAGAGAAAAGCTAAGAACGGTGGAGCATATGGAAGAAAACTTTAACAAATTTCATTCAAAATGAACAAATGGCATAATGCCAATATAAATACAAGTTGCTAGCTAGTAATGACATGTCAAAGATCACCTAACACTTACCTAATCCTATTAATTACATGGAAACTTGTAAAACATAACTTGTACATATGAACAAAGTTGAATTATCAGCTCAATCACCACCTAATTGCATCATAAAATATTACCTACTTAGTTCAAAATAAACTAGTTTACATTGCATTAACTAAGTGTTATAAAATAAACAAAACATCTAGAGATGCACATGCAATAACAGCTCCTGCATGGCACGATTGCATGGCCACCTTTGCTGCTGTATGTGCTACTTTTTTAGTGCTGCATGGATTGCATGGGAAGCCACCTTCAACACTAAACATAACAGCTGCACTTGCATTAGTAGCTTCTTCATGCATAGCTCGACTGCTTGGTTTATTATTGTTGTCCTTGTAGCTGCATCCTATCCAAACTTCAACACTCCTCATTGGATAGCATGTTGCGCATTCCCATTAGCATTGTGCTTAGCTCCTTATTTCACCAACATGCCATCAACATAGAGGAATACAATGAGTTGTGTTTCAACTTCATTTTTCTTGACATATAGTGTTGGTTTACTAACACTTCTTTCAAATTCCAAATCAACCAGAAAACTATCAATTCAAGCATACCAAGCTCTAAGAGCTTGCTTTAATCTTTCATCTGCCATAGCTTCTTCAAAGTTGCTTGGCTCCAGTATGGCAATATGTGCTTTTTCATAAATCTCAGCCAAGGTCCTTGTGCCCCTGACTGGTATGCCATTATCTATGTCCATTTCAGGACCATTTCGAACAGCTTTAAGTTGATCTGATGGAGGATATTCAAAGATAGCCTCTGGTTTATTCTTCTCCTCTTCAACTAAGTTGGTGAAGTTCTCAACCAGTTCTTGGCTGATCATTTGAGCCATTGTTTTGAAGTTGGCAAGACCAACCCTTTGGTACCACAAATTTGGACTTTTTTGTTGAGACTGTGTTGGCCAAATTTGAGCCACTTGGCCAGTTAACTACAAAGCATTTATCAGTCATTGTGACTGTCATGAGGCTTGATCCATTCGGATTAGTAATCTGGCATTTTTTGCCTTTGAACACTAGTGAGTAACCTTTCTCTAGTAGTTGAGCTATGCTGAGAAGGTTCCTGTCAATTTCAGGTACTAGCAACACATTTGTGATGAGCTTGTTACCTGTGGGAGTGCATATCAACATATCCCCTTTGCCTTCAGCTTTGATGAACTGACCATTTTCAACTTTAACTTTGGTTTGGCAGCTCCTGTCCAAAGTCTTGAAGATGGTTACATCTAGTGACATGTGGTTGGTGCAGCCATTGTCCAATAGCCATCCTTTTGAGGCTTTCTTCTGACCAGCTGAGCATGAAACAAAAAACACTTGCTCTTCATAGTCACTCCCTTCTTCGCTACTTGAGCTTCAGCCTTTGGCTATTGATGTTGAGCCTGTCTTGGTCTGCCCTTGTTCTTACAAACCCTTTCAACATGGCTCTTTTTCTTGCAATATTGACATGTTGCATCTGGCCTAAACCAGCATCTTTCTTCTGGATGACTAGGCTTCTTAAAAAATCTGCAAAGTTGATCATAACTTCTTGCAGCATCAGGCTTAGACCTGTTTTTCCAAGTCATCTTGCCTTGGTTGGTAGATGTGCTCGAAGCATACTTGGTCTTGGCTTGAAAAACACATTCTTGGTGCTGCTCCTCCTCTCTGCTGGCCCTTCTTTGCTCTTGTGCATAGAGAGCATTGATCAGCTCTGTTAGGGAGATACTGGACAAGTCCCTTGAGTCCTCGAGAGAGGATATCTTTGCTTTATACCTTTTTGGTAAGGTAGATAGTACATTCTCCACTATTCTTGCTTCATTAAACTGCTCACCAAGGAGCCTTATGCTGTTTACAACAGCCATGATTCTGTTTGAATACTGCTTGACAGTTTCTTCCTCTTTCATCTTCAAATTCTAGAAGTCCCTTCTCAAGTTCAATAGCTGCTGCTACGTTGTTCTCTCAGTGCCTTGGAACTCCTCCTTGAGTCTGTCCCAGGCCTATTTTGGTGTCTCACAGGCCATGATCCTTATGAAGATCACATCAGATACACAGTTTTGTATGCAAGACATGGCCTTGTGCCTCTTGGTCCTCTCATCTGCATTCTGCCTTATCTGAACCACTGTTGGATTGGCTCGAAGAAGAGCTGGCTCAGCATCAGTGTTGATAACCTCTCATAGATCAAAGGCCTGCAGGTAAGTCCTCATCTTGACCTGCCAAATGTGAAAGCCTTCACCATTGAAGACTGGTGGTGCAGCCAGTGACAAGTTGGCAGCCATTTATTTTTAAGTTTTAATAGCAACAAGTCCTCTAAGACAAAGGCTCTGATACCAATTGTTGGTGTTATAGACAGCAAGCAAGCAAATTCAGCTGAAGAAACAATTATCAGCTGTGACTTGAGCAGTAAGGCTCGAGACTTGCAGAAGAAACAAGTAAGAAAGCAAATAGAAAATGAAGAGAAAAGCTAAGAACGGTAGAGCATATGGAAGAAAACTTAAACAGATTTCATTCAAAATGAATAAATGGCATAATGCCAATATAAATACAAGTTGCTAGCATGTAATCACATGTCAAAGATCCCCTAACACTTACCTAATTCCACTAATTACATGGAAACTTGTAAAACATAACTTGTACACATGAACAAAGCTGACTTATCAGCTCAATCACTACCTAATTGCATCATAAAATATTACCTACTTAGTTCAAAATAAACTAGTTTACATTGCATTAACTAAGTGTTATAAAATAAACAAAACATCTAGAGCTGCACACGCAATAACAGCTCCTGCATGGCACGATTGCATGGCCACCTTTGCTGCTGCATGTGCTACTTCTTTAGTGCTGCATGGATGGTATGGGGAGCCACCTTCAACACTAAACATAACAGCTGCACTTGCATTAGTAGCTTCTTCATGCATTGCTCGACTGTATGGTTTATTGTTGTTGTCCTTGTAGCTACGTGCTATCCAAACTTCAACATGAACTTTGTTGTGTCATCATTGAAAATCTTGCAAGTATATACGTTATTGAAAATTCCTTAACAGCTATAATGTATTATCTTTATTGTTTTAGGATTCTGGCTCTTGTTGTTGTGGATATTTATTGCAATTGATTACGATAGTATTCATTAACATGATGAGAATGCAAACATGTTTGTGACCGCAATTTTAATCACAATTATATGTGTCATGTTGTTATAATCAAATATTGTCATTGGATTAAAGGTTTTCTTTCTATCTTCTCATCCTCTTTTCCAAAACAATCATCCTTAATATGGGTATATGCACACATATATATGGTTGTCAAGAAAGTATATCAAGCCTTTGAAGAGACTTCCTTCTTCTTGGTTGAAGCTAGTGCCTTTTGAATGCTAGATATTTCTCTACTGAGTTTGAGATGGGTATTTTGGGTACATTCTACATATTTGTATTTAACATTCATCAAGATTCTTGGATATTTAGCATGTTTAGATAGAATGACATGTTTTACTTTACTCGAACTTAGATGCAAATGTTATATTGATGTATTTAATTTTTCTTCCAAGTATTTTCATATCGTTAATGAAGAATCGTGCATGTCCCATGGTCATGTATTGAGTCAAACTAACATAACTTTTAATCCACATAATCATCTTCTATATATGTTATATACATATATTATCATGTATGATGTTAGCTTAGTTGTTAGAAATGGTCGGTTTTTGCAGATGATGAAGGTCCTAGGATGCGTACTGAAGCCAGTGCAGAAAGGATTTGTCAAGTTCTTGAACGTAATTGGAATATCTAATTTGTTCCCCTTGTTTGCTCAACAGCTAACATTTTTTTCCTTTGATTACCCAAAATAGTCATACTAACAAATTCTGGCTGTGATTTTGTATTGTATTTTGCAACATTGATATCTTAGCTACTGAGATTTTATCACACCTTGAACTACAAATAGTTAGCTGTTATGTTCTCGTATCCTAATCTGAATAAGATATTGAATTTTATAACGAAAATAATAGGATCATATTGATATTTTTTTAAAGTTTATTATCATCAAGATAGTGTTGGTAGATATAAGAAGCAAAGCATGTGGATACAAAATCTTTTGGCATCTTTGATTCCCTTAGATTCCTTTTCCTTTTATAAATCATGGCTTGCTAAACCATCAAATGTTGATAAAAAAAATTCAATGTGTATCTTCTCTCTTTCTTTTTTTTTTTTTAAGATAAAGTAATTTGGAAGTGTTATTAGTTGGTAAAACTTAATTTTTCCTATTTCTTGCTTTGGAAGTGTGGGGATGAAGTGTAACCATTAAACCTGATATGATATCGTAACAAAGATTATTGAGTTAAGGATGACGAAAAAAATAATGTTGAATACTAATCGACTTGCATAAAATAAGAAAATATATGTTGAAACAGGAAATGTGTCCAACATACATATATTCAATTTTTTTCTAAAATATGTATATATTAAAAAGATTATATTCTTTTATCGTGTATCCATATTCAAATATATATTAAACAATTATATTTAAGTAAACTTGTAACGCCCCAAAATTGGGCCTAGTAGGATTGAGCCCATTGGACCTTGAGTGTAGAAGCGTTTTAAAATTTTTGAGAATATGAGAACGGCATTATTGCAATTTGGACTTATTAGGTAAGTGATTTTGGAAGGTTACAGGGTTTTTATGAAATCTCGATTTCAAGTTAGGCCATAAGAAGAATTTTCATTTTTGGGCTCATTAGTGGAGAGGGCTACTGATAGTAGGACTTAAGTAAAATTGTATGTGTTTAAGAGACACAAGTAGAGTGTTTAGTGGTTGGCATCACAATGGAGTATGGAAGGAGGAGTGGGTTCGAATCTCATATGTAGCATTTTGGGGAGTTCTTTTTTTGTGCCATGAAGGGAAGATGGTGGAGTAGGTGGAATGAATGATGGAGAATGGGTAATGGAGTAGGTGAAAAAAAATATAATGATGGGATTTGAAAGGTAATGGAGTAGGTGAAAAAAAATAATGATGGGATTTGAAATTATGGTAGTAGTTGGCCAAATTTGGATGTAATTGGGGGAGGGGGGATTTGGTTAAAAAAAGGTGATAAGGGGTTTTCTTGAGAATAATTTTGGGTATTGGGCAGTGAGTGTGCCGTTTGTTTTCATGAGTGTTTAGTGTGAGCTTTGCCTTTTTGCATTTTTAGTATTAGCACATTGGAAAATTTCATTTTGCTTGCCAAATTTCCCTCTTCTTCTATAGTGTTCCTTCTACTCATCTTTTCTCTCTTTTCATCCAATTCTAGCTAGTACAACTTGAGCCGTGTGTTGCAAATCTCTTCTCGGCCAAAACCTGTACTTCTTTTTCCCTCCTAATCTTCAAGTGGTTGATTCCATTCTTCTCATCTTTCGGTTTCCATTGCAGTGTGTCCCAAAATCGAATAGTGGTTCTTACGTTTTGCTGTTGTGCCGAATCTTTTCTTCCATTCGACTTTTCTCTAAGTTAAGTTAAGCCAAAACACTCTTTTGCCGATTCTTTTGATAATCAAAGGGTGAGGATTGTTAACATCAGTTGCAGTAAAGGAGCGTGTGGTGGTAGTCAGAAGGCGATGTTGAATATCGGGACTCCGTAAAGGGAGATCACGTAGTGGTAAGTGATAAACCGTAAAAGTAACATATTTTAATCCCACATTTAACATGCTTTTGGATGATTTATTCCTTAATTTATATAAAAAGGTGCTTGTAATCCTTTCTTTTCATGTCTTATACTTAGGAAAGCACCCGAGGATGAAAAGAACACAAAACAGGCCCAAAACAAAGTAAATGGGCCTTAGCAAGAAATCGACACGGCCTGGCCCAAAGTCCACACGACCGTACCTCGCTGATTACCTAAAGCACGGCCTCAACTCCGCCTCACACGGCCGTGCCTCAAATTAGAAGTCTGAACACGGTCTAGTCTCGATACACACGGGCGTGTGCCATGGCCGTGCCTCTATCGCTGGAAAGAGAAATTTCAATCGGAAAAGGGTACTTAGGGAGAAAGAATCGCATTCCAAGAGCCTATATATATCCCCCAAGTACCACCTTTGAAAGGCATCGAAAGCTAGGCCAAGGAGCCAAGCCAAGAAGGTCAGAGTTAGGGAATAACGCGAGGATAGCAAGTTGATCCATCCCAAGAAGTCGGAGTTATACTCAAGACGGCAGAATTCTCTGTAGCAGCCCGATTTTGAGCCTAGTCGGAATAGTGGTTTCGGGACCACAAATCCGATAAAAAAAATTAAATTAATATTTTTATATTTTTATGATCTACAACTTTATGAAATGGTTTCGTAAAAATTTCGTTCGAAAATTTTGGTGTTTGAGCACTCAATTTAGTCAAAAGGACTAAATTATAAAAAGTGCAAAACTTGAGTTCTAGAAGCTAGAGGTATCTAATTGCTATAAAAGTTTATTATGATTAATTATTATGATTTATTGAGTGATTAAATACATGTGTTAGAGTATTGATAAGAAATTTTATTAATTTCATGCTTAAATTGCCTATTAGGACTTGTTTGCAAAAGTTGCTAAATAGGGGTTCTAATTTATAGAGTACTTGATTAAAATGGGGGTTTGAAGTAGGAGTCCTTAAATGGTAATTAGACCATTATATTTTCATGGACAAAAATGGACATATATAGGAAGAAAGAACCAAAGTTTTTAATGAAGGGTAATTTAGTCATTTGGTAATAAAAATGAATTAAAAGGGAAAAAGATGGCAAAATATGCTCATCTTCTTCATTAGGCCGAATTTTCAAGTGTTCACCATAGCTAGGGTTTGTTTCAAGCTTCCAAGCTCCATAGTAAGTGATTCCAAGCCCCGTTTTTAATGTTCTTTACATTTTTGAAGCCCCGGTAGCTCGATTTAGCTTATTCTATTAATAGTTTATTCTAGGGTTCATATTTAGAAAAACCCATAGGTGAAATGTGTTTATTTTGATGTTTTATGATAGAATATGAAGTCTAAAATTATGTTAAACAACTTTTGCTTAGTGATTTTAAGTAAAAACGAGTAAAACGGCTTAATCAGTAAAAATACCTAATGTTCATAAGTACAAGTTAGAGTGAGAATTTGATGTTGCCATAGAAGGGAAAAATGATCAGCATGCCATAAAACATAAGAATAAGGGATAAAGTTTAATTTCCGAGCTTTGGGGAAAATGTGTAAATATGTAAAAGTTTAGGGGCAAAATTGTAATTTTGCCAAAGTTAAGAGTTAAGGACTGTTTTGATGAATGTGAGTATTAAATAAGCTAAATTTTCTATTATAGATCAAGAAGAACGAAATCCAGAGTTAGATCGAGGAAAGAAAAAGATAGAGGATTAAATCAATATAGTTGATCGTATTTCGTTTCGAGGTAAGTTTGCAGTAAATAAATGCAATATTCTATTATTTTACATTTAATATTGTTAAATTCCAGCATTTACATATTTATTCTGTAAATTTATTATTTAAAGACTCAAGTATGAATTGATGGAAAAACTATCTCAGAAAGCTCCGGTTGAACCTTAGGAATGTGTAGGATACAAATGTCATGACATTAGGGTTTAAGGAAATCATGTAAGACCATGTCAAGACATGGCATTGATATGTTACTATAAGGCAAAGGTCCCATGTAAGACCATGCCAAGGCATGGCATTGGTGAGTTCATAAGGCAAGGATACCACGTAAGACCATGTCAAGACATGGCAATGGTTAAGTTTCATAAGGAAAGGTACCCGCGTATCCTTAGTATTCCAAGTGGTTCAACGGGAAAATTCAAGGAGTATTCTAAAGTAAAGGTAAGGTAAGTTCAAGCTAAAAAGGTAAGGTAAGATAAATTCATGTTAAAAGGTAAGGCAAGTATACAAGTTTTAAGTATATTGAGTTAAAAGCTTAAGTGATATTGACAAGAAAAATATAAGATAATTCACTAAGAATGTTGTTATCTATTTACATGTAAACTTACTAAGCTTTATGCTTACACCTATTCTTTATTTTTTTTTATAGTATTACAAGCCAACTCGGGGATCGAAAGGACGTCGGAGATCGTTACACACTATCAAAGGATTATATTGGTATTTTGTGACTTTAACGTTTTAAGTTATGGCATGTATAGAGACTTAGCCATTTTATGTGTGTGACCTTATGATATGGTTTATTATGGACTTGTAAATGTTTGGTAATAATTAGCCATTAAAATGGTTAATTAAGAACATGCTTTGGAGGTTATGAAATGCCTAGTTGATAGTTATTTTAAAGAAATTATGTAATTATATGCAGGGAAATAGTTGGACAGCAGCAGTGACGTGATTTTGAAAAATCACCAAAAATAGTAGAAATTGAATTAGGTTGTGCATGAGATATATAATTAAAGCTTATTGAGTCTATTTTCATATGAAAGAAACAAGGAAAGCAAAGGAATTCTGTAATTTGAGATATTTATATTTTTGTAAGGCTGGTTCAGAATAAATTCAGGTTCCCCTGTTCTGACTTGGAAAAATCATAAAAAAATGGAGAAAAATAATTAGGGGTTTAACTTTATATGTTTAGAATCCTTAATGAGTCTATTTTCAAATGAAATAAATAAGAAGATCATATGAATTCTGTACTAAGAGTAATTTGATTCGTAGTGAAGAGAGGTCAGAATAGTCAAATAGTAAAACAGGGGAAACTTTAAGAAAAAATCTGGTATTGATTGGCCATACCAAAAATTATGGAAACATTACAGTGAGAAGGTATATGAGTCTAGTTTCAAGGAAAATTTACGGATCTAGATTTCGAGTTTCATAGCTCAAGTTATAATTAATTTAGTGAACATGACGCAGACGGACAGTTTCAATTTTTATGCCCCGAACTAGTAAGTTAAGTTTAGTAATGCCTCGTGCTCGACTCCGGCAATGGTCTCGGGTAAGGGGTGTTACATTCTCCTTCAATTCCTTCAGGGGTTTTAGGGATTTCTCATGTTTTGTTTTATCTTTTCTCTTGCGATGTTTTCTTTATTCATTATGAACTAAACCCTTCAGATACCTGAAGGGGATGAAACCTAGATAGATTTTGTTATTTGATTTCTAAGTTATATGATAAATTACTTAGTTTGTTCTTAATTATGTTGCTTCATCCAAATCTAAGGTGCTTAAGTGGAGGAGGAATAGACCCTACCTAAGAGTAGATCTAACATAATTAAGCGGAGTTGATCGCACGCTTAGAGATAGGGTGACGAGATTTTGCCGGATTAGGGTGAAACTTAACATGGGAGTCCATTGATCGATTTACTGCTATCCTAGGGGGTTATTATAAGTGAACGAGAGTTCCACTAATTAACCTAGGGTTAGACGTTATTCGCCTCGAGAGAGGGTTTAACATAGGTTAGGGAGTCTCACGGATCAAGCTAAGTAAAGAAATCATATGGTTCAGGGTTAAATAACAAGTGAAGTCTAGGTGGATTCTTCCTGAGGGTATCGTCGTGATCAATTGAGTTTTTCTTCAAGTTATTTTCCGTTTCGTTCTTTTTGTCTTTGTGTCCTTAGCTTAGTTGTCGTCAATTTAGTTTAAAGTAACTTCACTCTATTTTTAAGGCTAAATAATAGAAAGAAAGTTAGTATTAATACTTTTAGTTCCTTTGGGTTCGATAATCCGGTCTTGCCTAAGCTATACTACTGTTCGATAGGTACACTTGCCTTTAATCGTTGTCAGAGTTAGTCTCCAGGTTTGATCATTCTTTTATAAATTTTAAAACTCTGATTTACAGCGATCAGTAAATGATTCAAGTGTAAATAATATGTTGGGTATGAAATCTTTTGGAAATCCGAGGCTAACTTTTGGTTGGTATTGTTCTAGGGTCAACGAAGAGTGGTTCTTTAGGAAATCCAAATCAGGTGTGTAATCTCATACCTCTTTGACTGTTTGCATGAAATGTTCTGTGATTCGGTCGAAAGACTGAAAAGCCGCAAATTGGCATCTGTGACCACTCGGGCGTACGTATGTTCGTAGTGGTAACCATATTTTGCAATGAAATAGTTTTGGTTAGCAGCAATGACGTGATTTTGAAATCACCAAAAATAGTGAAAATTGAATTAGAAAGTGAATGAGATATGGATTGACAGCTAATTGAGTATATTTTCTTATAAAAGAAACAGAGCAAGCAAAGGATTAGTATATTTTTATATTTTTAAATTTTTGTAAGACTGGTTCAGAATGATTACGTCCCCTGTTCTGACTTGGAAAAATCATTATAAATTGTAAAAAAATAATTTTGGGACATGGTTTATATTCTTAGAATCCTATTTTAAGCAAACGAAAACATTATTTGAGTTCTGTACAATGAGATATCTGAGATTTTGTGAAGAGAGGGTAGAACTATCAAATTGCAAAACAAGGGAAACTTTAATGAATAAACTGTACTAAATGGCTAAGCCAAAAATTCTGGAAAAATTGTAGTAAGAAGATATATGAGTCTAGTTTCAAAGAAAATTTATGGATCTAAGTTTCGAGTTTCCTAACTCGAGTTATATTCAATTTAGTCAATATGACGCAGATGGACAGTTTCAATTTTTATGCCCCAAATTAATAGTTAAGTCCAGAGTTGCGAAATTACCCCGTTTGGGCCTAAAATGGATTTTTGACCCAATAGTTCCGTAGAGACCCAAATAGAGTTCTGTGTCACTCGAGGCGATAGTAGGCGTTCAGAAACATCGTTAAATACGAAATTACCAAATTACCCTAGGAAGGTAAATTACCGAATTACCCTTGGTGGGTGAAACTACCGAAGTACCCTTAGAGGGAAAATTACCGAAATACCCTTGGAAGGTAAAATACTGAAATACCCTTCGGTTGCGAAAATTATCGAAATACCCTTGGAGGGTAAATTACTGAAATACCCTTAGGTTGTGAAAATTACCATAATACCCTTGGAGGGTAATTTACTGAAATACCCCTGGGTTACGAAATTACCAAAATACCCTCAAACGATAAAATTACCGAAATACCCCTGGGTTGCGAAATTTCCAAAATACCCTCAATAGGTAAATTACCAAAATACCCCTGAATTGCAAAATTACCGAATTACCCTTAGTGGGTAAAATTACCTTTATACCCCTATGGGTTGATTAGCATGATTGTGTGTATTATGTTTATCTGGTTATGACGGTAATCTATTTCATACATCATTATGAAATGTGCTTTGCATACATGACATACTGCATGGGTTGGGTTATGTAATTGGAAGAAGTGATTTAATTGTTAGGGTCGCACGGCTCGCCCGAGACGACTGTGGACTCATCGATTTAATTGTTAGGGTCACATGGGTAGCCCGAGACGACAGTGGACTCATCGATTTGATTGTTAGGGTCGCACGGGTCGCCTGAGACGACTGTGGACTCATCGATTTGATTGTTAGGGTCGCACGGGTCGCCCGAGATGACTGTGGACTCACCAATTTAATTGTTAGGGTCACACGGGTCGCCCAAGACTACTGTGTGTTGGAACGCCGGAACCTCATAGCGCAGCAGAATAAAATTAGATCCGGTGATCCAAACCATGGATCCATGTGTGAGGAACGAATCGGGGTGAAATAAAGGTTTCGAAATTACCAAAACTTCAATCTGAGTAGACAGCGACGCCTTGACAACAAGAGTTTTGATCTACTGTCGAATCAAGCCACAACCTTTTCGATGTCGGCCTCTACGTGATCCACCCGGTTTTTACTATGAACGGAAGAAATCTCCAAAACTATTTAGGAGGTTTATTTGCTTGACGGCTGCTAGACCTAACAAGCAATCTCTTAGGGTTTTCACATAAGCTTTGCCTCTTTTAAATACCTTTTATGTTGGGTATCCTTTTAATTGGGCCAATTATAATGGGTATCTTTTTCATTGGGCCCATTATTTGGTATCCTTTTAATACCCTTTTATAATTGGTATCTTTTGAATGTATCATAAGATTAAATAAATACAATAAAGTTTTTAACCGAAAATTATAATTACATTAATTATATTTGAAAATTATAATTACATTAATTATAATAAGGATTTCGGTAAACTATATTTATTTAAATTTATATATGAATCAAATTCATATATTAATAGAATTATGTTGTCATTATGTGTACAACATCCTTGTACATATAATATGTTCAATATTTGATTGCCCAATTAAATTAATTCTTTAATTAATTTAATTCATGTGACAACTAAAAACAATACCAATTATATTTTATTCCGTTCATTTAAACCATAGGGTGTGACCCTGTAGGTTCTTGCAACGTTAGCAGTAATAATAGAACGATTCTAATGTCACAAACAATGAGTGGCATCTAGCAATGCATCATTGCTACCTAAGTTACAAGAAGTCATGATTCCACATAACTTTTGTGATTAACCTTTCATACATTAATCCTTAAGTCCTTTATCTCTGGAATGGACACAAGTCATGGAATAGTCACACTTGTATAGTCCATCCCATGTTTCTTGATATCTTGAGTAGACTATGATATTCAAATTAGTATGACATCTCATGTCAACTTATTTGAGCATGGCCATGCATTTCTAGTCTCACTCAATCAAGTGGCCTAAGATATTACTCCCATTATGTAGGAGGGACTTATCCTATATTGATCAACCATATCCCTCTACATAGATTGTGGTATATCCAACATCAGTCTTTATAGAACAACCAATTACGGTGTACGTTTGACTGTATCAAAATATACAACTCACGATGTTGAGATAATAATTATCTCAAGTCTGAGGATCATATACATATTAATCACTATGAGTAATGTTGTGACAATTACATAATAATCCAATAAACATACTCATAACGGGTCAATCCAATATGTTGTTCTCTAACACACATATTCATGCATTGATTTTGACAATCCACATCAATGACAACTCTTTATCATCAATCAACTACATGTTAGTCTTAATGCATTATTGTTGTCCTAGTCAACAATAATACTCGACTAAGGATCTTTTAAGAATAATCATATTATTCTAAGGACATTATTATAAAACAGTTTATTTGTACACACAGAAAGAAAAACTGAAATAATAATAATGATAACGCTTTATATTAATAAACATGGTAAATTAAGTATGTTATTACAACCATCTCATGATTGGTCTTTGGGCATACTCTTACAATCTCCCACTAGCACTAAGACCAATCACTCATATATCTAATACCAAGTGACTTAGTGTGACGATCATGCTTCTGCTGTGTCAGAGGCTTGGTCAGGGGATCAGCAATGTTATCATCTGAAGGTACTCTGCATATCTCTACATCCCCTCGATCGATAATCTCTCGAATAAGATGGTAGCGTCTAAGTATATGTTTGGATCGCTGGTGAGATCTGGGTTCCTTAGCTTGTGCAATAGCTCCATTGTTATCACATCGGAGCTCTATAGCATCTGATATGCTAGGCACAACCCCTAGTCCAGTAATGAACTTCTTGATCCAAACCGCTTCCTTTGCTGCCTCACTGGCTGCAATATACTCAGCCTCTGTTGTAGAATCGGCTACTGTACTTTGCTTTGAACTCTTCCAGCTCACAGCACCACCATTAAGGCAAAACACAAAACCTGATTGCGATCGAGAATCATCCTTGTCGGTTTGGAAGCTGGCATCAGTGTAACCCTTTACACTTAACTCTTCATCACCTCCATATAATAGGAACGTATCCTTAGTTCTTCTTAAGTACTTAAGGATACTCTTGACTGCGGTCCAGTGACCTTCACCGGGATCCACTTGATACCTGCTCGTCATACTTAAGGCATACGATACATCTGGACGAGTACATAACATAGCATACATGATAGATCCAATTGCGGAAGCATATGGAATTTTACTCATACGTTCTCTCTCTTGTGGAGTTGAAGGACACATTTCCTTCGAGAGTGAAATACCATGTCTCATAGGTAGAAATCCTCTTTTAGAGTCTTCCATACTGAACCTTTTCAGTACTTTATCTATGTATGTACTTTGGCTTAGACCTAGTAGTCGTCTTGATCTATCTCTATAGATCTTGACTCCTAAGATATAAGTGGCTTCGCCCAAGTCCTTCATAGAAAAACAACTTCTTAACCAAGTCTTAATAGACTGCAAGGTAGGTATGTCATTTCCCATGATAAGTATGTCATCCACATATAGTACCAAGAATGTGATAGTGCTCCCACTAACTTTCTTGTAAACACATGGTTCATCTTCATTTTTGACAAAACCAAACTCTTTGATTGCATCGTTAAAACGAAGATTCCAACTTCGAGAAGCTTGCTTTAATCCATAAATGGATCTTTGCAGCTTACATATCTTTCTAGCATCCTTTGGATTTACAAAACCTTCAGGTTGTGTCATATACACATCCTCTTCAAGTTTCCCGTTAAGGAAAGCTGTTTTGACGTCCATCTGCCAGATTTCATAATCATGAAATGCAGCTATGGCGAGCAAGATCCTGATGGATTTAAACATAGCTACAGGTGAAAAGGTTTCATCATAGTCAACACCATGAATTTGGCAAAACCTTTAGCGACTAATCGCCCTTTGTATGTTTGTACATTACCATCCATGTCAGTTTTCTTTTTGAAAACCCATTTGCACCCTATAGGTTTAACCCCTTCGGGTGGATCAATCAAAGTCCATACTTGGTTTTCATACATGGAATCCATCTCAGATCTCATGGCCTCAAGCCATTTCTCAGAGTCTGGGCTCGTCACCGCTTCTTGATAAGTCCTAGGTTCATCTTGATCTATAAGAAGAATGTCACCATGCGTTGTAATGAGAAATCCATATCTCTCAGGTGCACGGCGTTCTCTTAAAGATCTGCGCGGTGGTTGTGTTTCTACAGCAGTTATTTGTTCCTCAATTTCTTGTGGAATTTGCTGTTGTTCAATCTCTGGTTCAGTGGTATCTTGTGATTCTTGAATTTCTTCAAGTTCAATCTTTCTCCCACTTCCTTTTCTAGAAGTAAATTCTCTCTCTAGGAAGACACCAGTCCGAGCAACAAACGTTTTGTTCTCAGTGGGATTAAAGAAATAATATCCTTTGGTTTCTTTTGGATACCCCACAAAATACACCTTTCAGATTTGGGTTCAAGCTTAGTAGACGTTTGACGTTTAACATAAGCTTCACAGCCCCAATTTTCATAAAAGACATACTAGGGCGTTTCCCAGTCCACATCTCATATGGTGTCTTTTGAACCGATTTAGATGGAACTCGATTTAGTGTGAAAGCAGCTGTCTCAAGGGCATGTCCCCAAAAAGAAGTTGGAAGATCAGCATGACTCATCATAGATCGAACCATGTCTAACAAAGTTCGATTTCTTCTCTCAGATACTCCATTCCATTGAGGAGTACCAGGAGGAGTAAGTTGTGAGACAATCCCACATTCTTTCAAAAGATCATCAAACTCTAGGCTCAAGTACTCTCCACCTCGATCAGATCGAAGTGACTTGATAGTTTTGCCTAGTTGGTTTTGTACTTCATTTTTGAATTCCTTGAACTTTTCAAGGGACTCAGACTTATGGCGCATGAGATAAACATACCCATATCTACTGAAATCATCAGTGAAAGTAATGAAGTAGTGAAATCCACCTCTGGCTTGTGTATTTATTGGTCCACATACATCAGAATGTATTAGGTCTAGTAAATCACTAGCTCGTTCACTTTTACCAGTAAAAGGAGATTTAGTCATTTTTCCCAATAAGCAAGATTCACATACTTCAAATTGTTCAAAAACAAATGAATTCAAGAGACCATCTTTATGGAGTTTGGATATGCGTTTCTCACTTATGTGGCCCAAACGACAATGCCAAAGATAAGTTTGATTTGAGTCATTTATTTTAGATCTTTTAGTATTTATGTTGTAAATGGGATTCGTTTGATCTAAAATATAGAGGCCATTAATTAATTGTGCCGAACCATAGAAAACATTATTGAGATAAAATGAACAACAATTATTCTTAATAATTATCTCAAAACCAATTTTGTCTAAACAAGAAATTGAAATAATGTTTTTAGTCAAACTGGGCACAAAATAACAATCCTCTAAACATAAATCAAGTCCACTAGGCAAAGATAAAGTATATGTTCCCACAGCTAATGCAGCAACTTTTGCTCCATTTCCAACTCGTAGGTCCACATCTCCTCTAGCCAAAGGCCTACTCCTTTGTAGTCCCTGTACAGAAGTACAAATATGAGAACCACAACCAGTATCTAATACCCAAGAAGTAGTAGTTGATAAATTAATATCAATAACATAAATACCTGAAGCAGACATTCCGCTTGCTTTAGCCTTCTTGACTTCTTCAAGATAGATAGGGCAGTTCCGTTTCCAATGTCCAGTCACACCACAATGAAAACAGTTTCCTTCCTTAGACACCCCACCTTTAGGTTTTAGTGTAGCCTTTCCTTTTCCAAATTTGGGCTTACCTTTGCCCTTAGGTTTTGTTTGAACTTTGGCCTTTCCCTTGCCCTTGTTATTACGGACCATCAGTATGGGCTTGGGTCCAACCTTTTTCAAGTTGCCTTCAGCAGTTCGTAACATACTGAGCAATTGTGGTAGAGTCTTGTCAATTTCATTCATATTGAAATTGAGGACAAACTGGCTGTAGCTATCCGGCAACGATTGCAAAATAACATCAGTGGCCAACTCTTGGCTCAATGGAAACCCAAGCTTAGATAGGCTTTCAATATAGCCAATCATCTTAAGGACATGAGGTCCTACTGGGCTTCCTTCAGCCAACTTACATTGGAATAGGGCTTTAGAGATATCAAACCTCTCTTGCCGTGCTTGCCCCTGATAAAGTTCTTTCAGGTGCTCGATCATATCATAAGCAACCATGTCCTCATGTTGCTTCTGAAGTTCAGGATTCATAGTGGCAAGCATAAGACATCCAACATCTATCATGTCATCGAGATACTTCTTGTAAGCGTCTCTATCAGCCCTCGAGGCATTAGCGGGTGGTTCATTAGGAAGTGGTTGTTCAATGACATATAATTTCCGTTCTTGTTTAAGGACAATCCTCAAGTTACGGAACCAATCAAGAAAATTCAAACCATTCAATTTGTCCTTCTCAAGGACCGATCGCAATGAGAGTGTGCTAGTGTTTGCAGCCATAATATATCTACAACAATTAAATATGCATGTGAGTAAATTTACCATTTTTATATCAATCATTAAAAAGACTTTATTAAATGATATTCCCACTATTATTTCAAAATTAATAACCCTCGTATATTAATTTCGGAAAAACTTTCTCAAAAGTATTTCTAGTAGGTTAAGGATCCATATTTCACCACCTCTTAAGTCAGCTTTGGCTTTACTCTTAAGATTATGGTTATTTAGGTAAGCAACATTTGCTAATTACATCATATGTAACTCCTAATATTTGGTGAACAACTCTTGTTCTAATCATCTTATGATTTATCCAATTTACTTGCCTCTAGGTTTCTAATCCTATTAGAGTAATCTAGTTAAGTCATTAACCAATTTTTAACCAGCGAATATCACTTGTTTATTCTTCGCGCTTAACCAAGATAAATACTAGTACTTCGCTTTGGCAGAACGTACATAGTATTGATCGAGGCCTTAACGAGGGCAAAATTGGAAGGCCATACTGACTTAATATTTTAATAGAGGGATTTTATTAAGGTTGTTGCATCTCACCAATTATGGTCTACTTTAGTCCATTTAGTCTTCTAATCGATCTCATCAATTAATAGGGTTTATTATCTTCAAGTTTTAATATATATAAAAAAATTGGCATGCTTTAGACATCCATAGCATCTCATACATGAATAAATAAAGCAATAAATAAATGCAATAGTTATAGCCCATAAACTAAGGTGGTTCAACCCAAGCCAATGGGAGAACCAAAGGAAACCTAAAGGTGTAAGCCATTTCACAAGCTATCATTCACAATCATTGTCCCACCTTCCTTCTCGTTTGGCCCACAGCAACTCTTCCAAATTACAATATGCAGAAACTCGTTTTGCATACGAGGGAATAAGATGAGAAGAGAAATACAATAGAATAGTAGTAAGGCACGACACGCAGGCCGTATTTGAAAATACAACCTTTTATTGAATAGGTCATTGGGCTATAACTATGCATTTTCAAACACCATGCATGTAAACAAAATAGCATACATAATTCAATGCTTTTTGCTAAGGTGAATTATAAAATATCCTTTCAACCTTTTCGTGGCCCATCAAGTTTATAAATGTCTTTTATTAACAAAACATATTATACCGCCTCAGACCCCCATCCCCAAAATAAGAGATGGGATATCATGGTAGGAGTTGGGGTTGCGGGGGCGAAGCCCCCGCGGTATGGACCAGGGGTGCGGGGGCGGAGCCCCCGCGGTACAAACCGCATATCCCAGTCAAATGAATCCTCATGATTTGATAACTTTTATCAACAGAATCGTTTTTTTTTTTAATGATTTTAATCCTTGAGGTTTCATATCGGAACAACCCTTGTTCCACTAACCAGTTAACTCTTACTGGAAATTGTAAATACCATCGTCGCATCATTATGGATTTGTTAACAGTAATAACATAAAATTGAATAAGCCAAAACACCATGATTAACATTTAATCAATTACCGAAAGGAACAGTTATCAGGTTATGCTTAAACGATTTAAACAATCGAAAATACAATAAGATCAAAACATGAATCTCATAAAATTGCATCACCCAAGTATTTAAACCCGAGTTCGTATCACACAAGTGGCTCTGATACCACTGTTGGAACGCCGGAACCTCATAGCGCAGCAGAATAAAATTAGATCCGGTGATCCAAACCATGGATCCATGTGTGAGGAACGAATCGGGGTGAAATAAAGGTTTCGAAATTACCAAAACTTCAATCTGAGTAGACAGCGACGCCTTGACAACAAGAGTTTTGATCTACTGTCGAATCAAGCCACAACCTTTTCGATGTCGGCCTCTACGTGATCCACCCGGTTTTTACTATGAACGGAAGAAATCTCCAAAACTATTTAGGAGGTTTATTTGCTTGACGGCTGCTAGACCTAACAAGCAATCTCTTAGGGTTTTCACATAAGCTTTGCCTCTTTTAAATACCTTTTATGTTGGGTATCCTTTTAATTGGGCCAATTATAATGGGTATCTTTTTCATTGGGCCCATTATTTGGTATCCTTTTAATACCCTTTTATAATTGGTATCTTTTGAATGTATCATAAGATTAAATAAATACAATAAAGTTTTTAACCGAAAATTATAATTACATTAATTATATTTGAAAATTATAATTACATTAATTATAATAAGGATTTCGGTAAACTATATTTATTTAAATTTATATATGAATCAAATTCATATATTAATAGAATTATGTTGTCATTATGTGTACAACATCCTTGTACATATAATATGTTCAATATTTGATTGCCCAATTAAATTAATTCTTTAATTAATTTAATTCATGTGACAACTAAAAACAATACCAATTATATTTTATTCCGTTCATTTAAACCATAGGGTGTGACCCTGTAGGTTCTTGCAACGTTAGCAGTAATAATAGAACGATTCTAATGTCACAAACAATGAGTGGCATCTAGCAATGCATCATTGCTACCTAAGTTACAAGAAGTCATGATTCCACATAACTTTTGTGATTAACCTTTCATACATTAATCCTTAAGTCCTTTATCTCTGGAATGGACACAAGTCATGGAATAGTCACACTTGTATAGTCCATCCCATGTTTCTTGATATCTTGAGTAGACTATGATATTCAAATTAGTATGACATCTCATGTCAACTTATTTGAGCATGGCCATGCATTTCTAGTCTCACTCAATCAAGTGGCCTAAGATATTACTCCCATTATGTAGGAGGGACTTATCCTATATTGATCAACCATATCCCTCTACATAGATTGTGGTATATCCAACATCAGTCTTTATAGAACAACCAATTACGGTGTACGTTTGACTGTATCAAAATATACAACTCACGATGTTGAGATAATAATTATCTCAAGTCTGAGGATCATATACATATTAATCACTATGAGTAATGTTGTGACAATTACATAATAATCCAATAAACATACTCATAACGGGTCAATCCAATATGTTGTTCTCTAACACACATATTCATGCATTGATTTTGACAATCCACATCAATGACAACTCTTTATCATCAATCAACTACATGTTAGTCTTAATGCATTATTGTTGTCCTAGTCAACAATAATACTCGACTAAGGATCTTTTAAGAATAATCATATTATTCTAAGGACATTATTATAAAACAGTTTATTTGTACACACAGAAAGAAAAACTGAAATAATAATAATGATAACGCTTTATATTAATAAACATGGTAAATTAAGTATGTTATTACAACCATCTCATGATTGGTCTTTGGGCATACTCTTACACTGTGGACTCATCGATTTGATTGTTAGGGTTGCACGGGTCACTCGAGACAACTGTGGACCTACCGACGACTCTAAGCCGCTTATAATCTGGCAGCTCAGCTGCATTCTTGGTGTGTAGGGTTGGTACGGGGATGTGTTTGGTTGGATTGGGTTGGGCTGCATATTCTGTTTGCATTATCATGTTTATAGGGCTAAGGCCCAAATTGATACCGAATAGGGCTTCGACCCAGTTTGATTCTGTATGGGCTTTAGCCCAGTTAAAAATCGATTAAGGGATTACACACTAAGTTCTCGTAACTCACCCCCCTTTCCTTCAACCTCGCAGGTATCCCCAGCATTAGAGGATTTGGAGCTGCGGAGGACTCGGTGGTGGCCATACATCGGAATACTTCTCCAAATCTTTAGTAAATTTCTGTTAAGCTTATTTTAAGTTTATTTTAATTTGGGTTTGGTTTTTATAATAAGGCCATTGGAAATTATTTTTCTTTGAATTACCATTTCAGTTCTATTCAAACTATAAACGATTAAACTCTGAATTTTTATAAAACGACAATAACTGCTTCTCAAAATATCACGTTTCCGCAATTCACTGAATCTGATTACTGTTATAAACAAAATTTTCGGAAATGGTAGTAATAATGTTTTTGCAAGGGAATGATTTTTAATAAAATACATTTTGAAAATAAGCAAACGAAATTTGAGGTTTTGAATAGCAGAAAGTTTTAAATTCTTTAAGAAGAGTTTCTAGTGAAAATATGGTTTTCGAAAAACTCTTCAATGTGACATGTCAGATTCGAACCTAACTTCTAGGCTGGGTTTGGTGTATTACAAAACTGAAGAGTAGAAATGAACATAGACAACGAGTGATGAATTAGAAAAGCATGGTCTTGCCTTGGCTTCTAATATTACATTAAGTACATATAAAAAAAGAAAAAAGAAAAAAGAGAAAGACTCAAGCAGACTTAAGTAGGAAAAAAAAGAAAGATATGCAAAGTTAACAAATAAATATAGGAATGGTCAGCGCAAACCAAAGCTATGTGCGAAGAAAGGTCGGTGACGTCTCCTTATCTGCAATTTTATGTTTTAAAAGACAAAAATGAATGTGTAAATAAATTAGATTGAAGGAAATTGAAATGGAGGATAGGTTTGGTACCTTGCTAATCCAGACACCTCCCTTTCTTCCATTTCCATATCTTGCATCCGTTTTATTGTAATTTGAAGAAAACAACAAACAGTCAACCACTCTGATTTCAACAACCATAGATATCTACAAGAAAGAAGATTATTCCAAATCTCTCTCCATTAAACACACTTTCACACGCTACTCATAATAGGAGTTTTAAATATAGATTTCATTCCTTGAATAGTTGTACGTAGTAAGAGAAAAATGGCGTCTTTACCTGAAAAGCAATTAAACTAAAAATATCAATGTCTGACTTCCTTTGACTTTTAATAAATGTAATTATTCATTGTGTGTTGACAAATTGAGTGAGAATATGAGATATTGTCAAAAACGAAAGTTATATAAGAAGCAAACAAAGTAGGAATCATTTCCTAAACTAGAGGTTATGAAATTACCTCTCAATTATCATTCAATCTATTTGTCACATTTTCGGAATATGATAGAAGGAACATGTTTGACTTTGTGGAAATCTTCTCCTCCTTCCTCCAATTTATCTTTGAATGCCTTTGGCATTTTTTCAATCTTCAGTTCTTTGAGGGTTGTAATGAACCTCAATCCCTCTGGAAGCATCTTCAAGTTGCGGATGTCCCAAATTTCCAATCGCTGAAGAGAAGGCATGGCTCCTTCTTCCACTTTCCACTCCTCCAAATGGTATAACCTCCCAAGACTTAGAGACTCAAGTCGAGGAAAACCCTGTGCAGAGCAAAGCATTTCCTTTCCTTTGAAAGTTTCTTCTAATTCAACAAACATTGGCATTGGATCTTCCTCAAACATTTCCTTTCCTTCTAAAGTTTTTCCTAATTCAAGAATCCTTAAGTTAGGCAGCTTTTCTAGTGTTGGCATTGGATCTTCCTCAAGCAGGCAATAGTCCAACCGTATGTAAGCGAGATGTGAAGAGAAGTAGTGATACTCTGGTAACTTACTTATCTCTCCATTTATTCTCAACTTACAAATACTTGTACAACTTGAAAAGAGGTGGGCCAAATGTCTTGGATCTATTTTTGAGCTACTAACAAAAGACAATGAATGGAGATATTTACTTCCGATTATGGGTGGATTCTCGCCCAACTCCTTCTCATTGAAATTTTCAATATTGAAGGGCTCATTTATCACCAACTCTCTAAGATTTGTCATGTTGATAAGATCCTTCAGATAACAATTCTTGGTGTTGAAGTTCACAAGTGTTAGGAGTTTTTTCAAAGTACCCAACTTCAACTTTGTTTTCTTTTTACATGCGTTGGGGAGATATAAATGTCTTAGTTGCTTCATCCTCCATATCACATTAGGTATATGAAGTTTGCTATTATCAACTCTTAAATCCAAGGTTTGCAAGCACCTTAAGTTGCCTAGAGATGATGGCAATTTTCCCCATATGAACTCAAGATCCTTTAGACTCAAGAATCTTAAATGGATGAGATTATCTATATCACTAGGTAACTTCCACCCTGCAAAATCATCATATCTTATTCCTGCCTCATAGTTTAGGACTCTTAGCAATTTGAAGTTTTTGAACATGTATCTCCAAATTCTCCGAGCTTTAAGAAGGCCCGTACCAGCTACTGAAATCATAAGAATCCAAACAAGTGGATTACAATCATCATGTTCTTCAACATAATTCATCACTTCCAAGGGAAAAGATTTTTCTAATGCCTCCAGCGGAAAGAAGTCATGGAAGAAAAAAAGTGACCGAATATTTGGGCTTTTAATGCATTGTATGAAAAGAAACTCATGCACAGAAACCCTACGAGCCTTCCGAATCATAGATAATGAAGATGCATTCGATCGATCAACAATGAAGACAAAATTTTCTTGTTTTGCCTTTGATAAGCAAAGATCTCTCATCAGATCATGCATCTGAATCTTTTTAACCTTTAAGGTTGCCACATCTCTTTCTCGTACTTGAATCATGCACCTTTCCACAAGCTCCATTAAATAAGATTCCGCCACATCTTCCGCAATTTCCCTACCGTCTCTTTCTTCTTGCTTTGATGACACAATACCTTCAGCAACCCATAATTGAATCAATCTATCCACATCTATCGTATAATCCTCCGGAAAATGGCTTAGATAGAGGAAACATGGTCTTAGATAGGGAGGCAAATCATCATAACTTAATGCTAACACATCCCCTGGTCCTTGATTTTTGCCTCTCATCAAGTATGATTTCACATTGTTAGATATCTTTTGCCATTCGTCTAATGAATTATTCTTTGTAGCCAAAATTCCTCCCAGTACAACAATGGCTAATGGAAGCCCTGCACAATGTTTAACCATATTCTCTACAAACTCTTTCATTTTCACGAGGATTGTATTTCCTGTATAAAAAATTAAGATTAATAAATTTAAAAAAATAATGAAAATTAGGAATTAATTTAATTAGGTAAAAGAAATGTAAAAGTAGATGAACCCAAACTTATATTTTATTAATTTATCAAATAATTTTTAATATGAATTCATTCTTATTAACTGCACTTAAAAAAATAAATCTATTTAAAAAAAAATAATTTACACCAATTAGTCTTTGTAATTTTGCCTATAAAATCATATCGAAGATCATGGTGAATATATTGAAAGGAGTTCTATAGGTAGTGATTATGAATAATAAAAGTGCTTTTGTGGTTGGTAGAAAAATACATGATAACATCTTAATTGCTCAAGAGGTTTCTATCGTTTGAATTTGAGGAAGAGGGGTAAAAAGTGTGAGGTTACTTCGAAGCTCGACATGAATAAAGCATATAACAAGATAGAGTGATGATTTTTGGAAGCTATTTAAAAAAAAAAAGGAAGGGGGAATTTGCTTTAACATGGATTGATTGATAATGGAGTGTGTGAGGAAAGTTTCTTATACTTTGCTTATTAATAGTAACTCTAGTAGAAAAATCTACCAATCTAGAGGTCTTAGGCAAGGTGACCCTCTATCACCTTATCTCTTTCTTTTTTTTTGTGGATGTCCTCTGTCGTATAATTATTTATAGAGTCAGAGTCTAGTTTTATTTCTGGGAGTAGCCTTAATAGTTATTGTGCAATAGTGTCACATTTGTTATTCGCGCGGATGATTCTAATTCTTTTTGGAAGCTAATTCGTTAGATTGTAGGAGAATGATTAACTTGATTCAAGAATAATGTGCAGCTTTTGGACAAAAGGGTCAACTATGATAAATCAAGCAAAGTTTTCAGTGTGAATACTCCCGAAGATATTAAAAGGTTGATTCATGAAGAGACTAATATAACGGTGGCAACTAATTCGGGCGTCTACTTGGGTGTCCCTTCTTTGTGGGGGCTTTTGAAGACATTAGCTTTGAGGCATATCGAAGATAAGGTCTACCGAACTTAAAGGCTGGAAGTAGCAAATATTATTTTTACGGAGGGAAGGAAGTTCTTATTAAAGCGGTAGTATTCGTTGAACCAATGTATATGATGTTTTGTTTCAAATTTTGTTGAAGTTAGTTTCCATGCAATCCATGCAGCACCAAAGAAGCAGCACATGCAACTCGTGAAGGGAGCAGCTGACATGAATGCTGTCCAAATTCAACTTATTTTGTTGCTTTAAGTTTATAGTTTGTAACTTAGTTCTTTTAGGACTTGGTTGGAAAATCTTTTGATGTAATTTAGGTGTTGATTGACTGAAAAATCAGCAATGCAATATGTGCAAGTTAATACTTTAAGTTTCTATGTATCTTAGTGGTGTTAGGTGAAAGTTTAGGTAATCTTTGACTTGTATTTGTATTGGCATTATGCCATTGTTCATTTTGAATGAAATTCTACTATGAAGTTTTTCTTCCATATACTTCATAGTTCTTAGCTTTGCTTTCTTTTCTGTTTTGTTTTCTTTGCTCTTGTTTTTTCTGCAAGTCACGAGGTTTGTGGATCAAGCTTCAGCTAAGTTTGTTGTTTGCTGTTCATAACACCAACAAATTTCCTAAAAAAATTATGCGTGGAAATGAATTCAGCCTTGGCTGGTTTTTGGTGGGGGCTGAAGGAAATCGAGAGACGTATTCATTGGAAAGCCTAGAGGAATCTTCCGACCCCCAAAGATGTAGGGGGCATGGGTTTTAGAGAACTTGAATTATTTAACCTTGCTCTGCTTGCAAAACAGTCCTGGCAGTTAATCCAGGATCCCGATGCTCTTTGGGCTAGGATTTTAAAACGACTTTATTTCTTGAATTCTAATTTCCTTAAAGCTAAAAATGGAGCTAGGTCCTCACGGGTGTGGAGCAGCATTCTTGAAGGGAAGGAGTTTTTAAAGGAGACTTTGATTTGACTGGTGCTAAATGGCAAAAGCAGCCACATTTGGGAAATAGATGGCTGCTGGGAGTTAAAGATAGGAATCTAAAGCATCGGAAATATTGAGGGATCCTAACCAACAAGTGTTGCTGAGATAATTTGTTCAGAAGAACTTAAACGGAACTTCTCCAGTATCTCGATGTGGTTAGAAGATACTGAAATTGCGAAAATTTTGGAAGTTCCTTTTCATGAAACACTTGAACAAGATAGATTAGTGTGACCATTTACAACTACTGGTCAATATTCAGTGCAGTCAAGGTATAAGGAGTTGAGAAAGCACTACGGAAACGAGTCTTCTTGACAACCTTCCAGCTCTCACTCAATTGATAGGAGCACTTGGAAAGCTATTTGGAGCTTACAAGTACCAAACAAAATTAAAATTTTCTTGTGAAAATTGTGTCATAATGCTATCCCGTTTCGTTTTACTTTGTGGAAAATAAAGTTTGTTCCGAACTCGATTTGTATGTGATATTGAAGATGAGACTGTTGAACATATTATTCTTAGTTGTAATTGGGTTAGAGATCGAATTCAATCATTTGCCAGATGGTTCTCAGAGTTGTTTTACTTGATTTGGAGAAGTTATTTGAAGGATTAATTGCTAGGTGAATGAATTCTTATCTTCTAAGGGATCCTTTGTTCAAACAATAACTTTGATCCAACTGAGAAGTCGACAACTTGTTCTGATGTTTGGGAGAAACCACTAGAAAGTTGGGTTAAAGTTAATTGTGATGGGGTATTTGACACCTCAACAGCTTGTGCTGATATTGGAGTAATAGGCAGAAATTCAAGTGGGAAGATCCTGGATGGGATTGTTAAAAGGATTATACATAGTGGATTCATTTGAGGTTGCCGAGGCTAAAGCTATGGTCGCAAGGATTGAATTAGCTGTGAAAAACAAATGGACCAATGTGATAATTGAAACTGACTATTAGACTATTGCTTCAAATATTAAGAAGAGTCAAGATCGAAGATGGAGATTAAGGTCAGTCCTTCAAGTTTTTGATAAGCTGGTCATGAAACTTTTTTCTGTGAAAGTCAATGTTTTTAGACGAGAAGCCAATATACAGTGGATTGGTTTGCTAAATGAGGCCGTAAGGAGGTGTGCATTTTTGGTTGTTCGAATCAACTACAATTCCTTGGACTTTATTTTTGATAAGGATGGTTTACTTGCACCTTCATCTTTCTGATCTAAGGATCTAGAGAGTACTGTGGTTTTCTCATGTTAGTTTATCTTTGGTGTCTTTTTGGACTTTGTATGTTTGTTTGTTCTTTCCAAGATAAAAGTTTTAGTTGCCAAATCATATTTCTTAAAGGAAAAAAAAACATATAGAAGAATAGGACGAAAGTGCTTAAGAAACTAAGCCAAACATATATTCCAATGTTTAAGGTAATAGCTAAGCTATTGCTTATTTAACCACTTAACAAACTAACAATATATTATTAAAATATTATAATATATAAGATAATGATTTTACCTATTAATTATATTAACATTTACGTGCGTGTACTATTAATTGATAAACTTCACAGCCTTGATTTCTTTTATTTATTTCTGGTTTTGAAATTTTTAAATAAAATAAATTTTTATAGATATTTTAATTATTGTAAAATGAAATTAAAAATTAAAAATAAATGTAGAATATGGACAAGAATTTTGCTATATGTATATATATCATGATGAATAATTCTGCAATTTAAACATTGTTACCTGTAGAATCTCTTTGAGGGAATGCAATCTTTTGAAACAAGTCCCAACTTTCTTCATTATTTAGGCACCGTACCTCTGAAACAATATACATAATTATTTTCCATAAAAAGAATAAGAGTACTAAATTTTAGCTACTTACGAAAATTTACCTCTTTTACGGGCATTTGAAACTATTCCACTGTTTCGAGAGGTGAGCAATATCTTGCTATGGCTGTCCCCTACAAGTGGAAAGGCAGGTTTTAGATTATCCCAAGCTTCAATGGTCCAAACATCATCAAGTATCACCAGACATTTTTCATCCTTCAAAATGTTAAATAACTTTTCTGCTAATTCTTCATCTCTCTTCTTCTTGTCGACTTTGTCTAATTTTTTGAAACAAGATAGAATTTCTTCCCAAACTTTTCTTCTCTGGAATTGTTGAGAAATATATACGAAAGCCAAGTGATCGAAATAATCAATAACCTCACGATGGTGATATATTTTTTTGGCAAGAGTGGTCTTTCCCAGACCACCCATGCCCCATATTAAAACAACCCTGCTGCATTCACTTCTCTGATCCTTAAGAATTGAGGCCAGTTCCTTGGTATCATCAACCAGTCCAACAATATTATCATCCATAAGATGTGGATAAGGCCGCCTTGATTCTCGTCTTTCAGTTGAGGAACTTGATTCTTCTCCTCTATCCTTTAATTCCTTTACGCCGTAGGCCTGTAGTCGTCGGACCAAGTCGTTGATTCTTTCTATGATTTTCTCTATTTTTGACCTAGTTTTGTGGAGTGTCCATCCCTCTTTCAAACGTCTGGCTGATCTAAGACAACTTTTGTTTTTGGAGCCAATCTTGAGAGCAAATTCCTCGACAACATCCTCAGCATCATAAGCAAGCTCTCTGATTTCAGCAACCCAAAGGCGAATCCTCTCATCCGTTGATTGTTTTGTCTCTACCACCATTAATGAGCTTTGCATCCATTTGAGCTCTGTTTGCAGACGATCAACTTGCTCCTCCACGCCCCACAGGTATATGGCTTCCTCAGTTAGCAGCTTGCCAATTGTTGTCACTGCAGATGCCACAGCAGACCAAGCCATAATAGTGAGAGAGCTCAGAAAAATCTTTAAAATCTTGAATTTGTATTGCAAGAGATGACTTCAAAAGTCTTGCTGGGAAAACAATTGCAAGAAGCAGTTATTAAATATAAAAACAATTGCAAATCATTGCCCTTTTAGACTTTTAATAGTAATAGTTCAATTAAATTTAAATAAAATTAGAAAGAAACATTAATCATCAATAGAATGAGAAACAAACAAGGATGGTAGAACAAAAGTAAACTTTTTTTTGTTTAAAAGTAAAATGAGTGGACGTCTTTATCAACTCACTTTCACTTTATAACTAATCTTTATACTTTGATGATCCTTTCTATAATATCTATAAAATCTATAATTGATTATTAAAATTTTGAACTAATAAAAACACCTTTTATTTTTCATCGTATTATTAAATTGATATTTAAAAAATAATTATAATCAATTTAAAAAAGTAAAAAAATATATGATAATAGTTATATTGAAATAAAAGTTGTGATAATCATAATAAATTTAAACTTATTATTTGGAAAAAGAAATATATTATAATAAAAAAAAGTTGTGATATTATGAGTTTATTTGAATTTTTAGTTTAATTCAAGGATTAAATTGAACTTTGATTTGATATTAAGGATTAATCTTAAAAATAAAATAAACTTATATCAACTTTTTCTCACTCATTTAATGACAGTTAATGGGAAAGTGATTAAAATAATTTATTTCTAAAAATTTAATAATTAAATTGAAAAAATAAGTAATTTAATGACTAAAATAGAACAAAGGTAATGGTTTAGTGAAACATTTTTATTTACCCGTTAAGATATATAAAATTATAAATAAATATAATAAAAATGATAAATTTGAATAAAAATATATTTACTTTTTAAAAGTAACTTTAATCGGAACCTTATCCGTTTTCCTGTCTTTTTCATTTCCCTCTCTTCACACTCATTTTAATAAACAACCTACATTATTTGGGTAAATTTTGAGGTTAGTCTCAATACTTATAATTTAATCAATTTTAGATTTATATTTTTTGAATTGGTCAAATTTAATATTTATATTTTCTTTTTCTTTTTTAATTTTGAAATTTTAGTCTTCACTTAAACTATAATAGTGAAATTTGTTAGGTTAAATTCAATTACTAGTTCTATACTATGCGTACAGTTATAGATTTAGTCTATATTTTCCAATTAAATTATTCTAAATTCATATACTTTTCGAATTTTAAAATTTCAATCTCGAAGCAAAGGGTTGTCGTTGATCCATTTAATGGATTTTCGGTGATTATTATACAAAAAATAACAAACTTGCATGACATTACATATATAATAATATGTTTGTCATATTAGATTTCAAAAAAAAAAAATTCAACAGTTATCATTTGGCGATGATTGAATTTTTCAAATTTGAAAAGTACATGTATTAAAAATGACCAACTTAAAGTACAAGGATCAGATCCACAACTTTTATAAAGTACAAGGACTAATGAAATAATTTAACATGTTATTTTCTATATTACTAAGAATGATTGAGAAATAAAGATTTTACAAAATAAGTCCTAAAACATCATCTTACCTAATGAGTTGAGAGTTTGATCAAATCTAGTGAAAAATATTTAAGTTAGTTAGGTTAATGAGTTTAATTTTATGATCTTAACTTGATTTTCTTTTTCTTTTTTTTCTTTTTTTAATTTAGTTGAGTGAAATGAAATTTAAATCAAATCAAATAAATTTATTTAAGTTAAATGAAGAAAATTAAATATTTCAAATTGAAATCTTGTTGATAATATTACCGAATTTTAAGTTAAAACCACGTACAATCTCAACTATTGGCTTATAACAACTCATGTCGGGGGTTTGAATCATTAATAGAATTAGAATACAAACAAGAAAGCTGGGTAGAACAAAAGAATTTTTAAAAAGACTTAGGTTTAAGGGTGCGAAAAGCTCTTAATTTTTAAAAAAACAGAAGGAATTAAGCCTCTTCTTTTTTTTTTTTTTACACTTATTTGGGTATTTAAACTTTTAAAATGCACCAAAAATACACTCTAACTTTTCAAAAATAGCAATTAAGCCCCAGATTTTATTAAAAATTAGAAATAAATATAAAAATTAAAATAAATAAAAGCTATAAAACTTATTAAATTTTAGTAAAATATAAAAATTTTAAAATTTATTAAAAATTAGAAAAAAAATTATAAAAATCATAAAAAAATTATAAAACATATAGAAATATAAAAATTATACAAAATGTAAAGAAATATAAATTTTGTAAAAAACAATTATTAAAATTATCGTACCAAAAAAAAAATTTTATAATTTTTCTATAACTTTTATTGATTTTTATTTTTTTATCATTTTTCAGCACATGTCACGTTGTGTTACAATACATGATGACTTTAATTGAAAAAAACTAAGGGTCGTTAACTTTAACAAACAACGGTTAAATTTAATTAATAAAGGGACTTTTTGATTCATTTTATAATTTTTTATGCTTTTTATAAAATATTAAAATATTTTATTTTTTACTTTTTTATAAAAAATTCTAATTTTTAATAAATTTTATATTTTTAAAATTTTTATTAAAATTAATAAATTTTCTAAAATTTATTATTTATTATTTTTATAATTTTTAATAAGAGTAGGGGCTTAATTGCTTAATTGAAAAAAAATTAGGGTCTTTTTAATGCATTTTGAAAATTCAAGTACCCAATTCAGTGAAAAAAAAAGGAGCAAGGGTTTAATTGCTTTTTTTTTGAGAGCCTTTTTGATACATTTTGAAAGCTCAAGTGCTCAATTGAGTACGGAAAAAGAAGAAGGTGCTTAATTGTTTTTTTCATTTTAAGTTTGAGAGCTTTGTACACCCTTAAGCCTTTTTTTAAATTTATTTAAAAGTATGTAGCCTATCTTATTTAATTGGGAAAAAGGAAGACCTGGAAAATGAGTGCTTTTAAAAAAAGTATATTGCTTTTGAAAAGTGCAGTAAAAAAGTGTTTTTGAGAAATACTTTTTAGAGATAAATTGTTCATTTTAGAATGCTATTATCAAGTAGTAAATATGCATTTAAATAACATTCAAATTAGTTAATATCATTATATTTTATTAAGATTATAAAAAATAATTTATCATAACTTGTTGTTAATATTTTAATATATGAAATATAGATTTCAAATATTTTTAAGAAATACATATTAATTATTTATAAAATTTAATTAGAATATATAAATTATATTTTAAATAATTAAATATTTGTAATTAGATTGTAATACATTTTTATTATTTTAAAAAATATTTTTTATTTTTAATTAATTATTTTAACACATTTGTAATTAAGCACCAAGAAAGAAAAGGAAAGTACCATATTGTTGGAAGTGTGGAAAAGTAATTAAGCACAAAAAGTACTTTTGGTAAAAATTTCAACCAAAACATAATGTTTATTCAATAATTATTTTTCAAGCCAAAAGTGTTTTTTTAAGCAATACTAAACAAGGCCTTAATCAACTCACTTCCAATACTAAACAAGGCCTTAATCAAACTTCCACTTATCTAATATACTTTGATGATCTCTTGTATAAGGACTTTACATACACTGTATATAAAGGTATGAGTTTAGAAAAAAATTGAACCGATTTATAAGAATATTTTTCTTATGGATTATTTTACACTTTTATCTAATACATAATTTATTTTTTTAATAAAAAGACAAAAATGTAACTAAAGGTATACTACATGAACTACTATAATACTTTGACCTATTCTACCACAAACCCCATTTTTCAACACTACTATTTGATGCGTGGATAGCAAGATAATGATATATTTATTGTCTTATAAAATTATCTCTGAAAAAAGAAAATTCTCAATCTAACAGTAGTCTTAAATTTTATAAGCGAATTAGTATTACCTTACCTTGGTTAAACTTAAATGTTAAGTTAAATTAGTGTCCAATGATAAATGGTGTAAGTCAAGGTCTTTGTAATTTGTATTAATACATGAATTAAATATCAACAAGGAATCTTTAGCCCTCTCTTTTTATCTCTTTCTCTCATTTTCCTTTAAGGTGATGGGTTAAATCCTTTTTCTCTCATGTAGTTAGGAATAAATTGAATAAAAATTTAAAAGTTAAATACTGGAGCTTTTTATTGTACCTTAAATATAGGATGTCAAAATAAACTTTTAATGGAACAATTGTAACGAAGGGATTTAAATGCTTGTTGTCTTATAAAATTATCTATTTGGAAATATAATTCTCAATTTAACAATCTTAAATTTTATAAGCAAACTGGTACGTTAATTTGAAATTTTATAAAATGATCTCTTTGGAAAAAAAATTTTAAGTTTTATTATTCTTTAATTAACTATCATATCAATTGTTTACATATATACTCGTAATTGTTGTTATATTATTATAGTACTAACTTCTCAATTAGGCTCATTTTAATATTTATATATTTTTTGTTCACTTTAATAATTGAACTTGATAATTAAGTCCATTTTGTTAATTACACTTGATAAAATATAAAAGTTTGGCAATGTAATACTTTAAAATTGTGGGTAAAAGTACTAATGGAGGCCCTTGTGCTAGTACTCAAATTGCATTTTGTCTCATCTACTTAAAAAATAGGCAAATTAGTCCCTATTCGTTAGTTCAAAGAGCATATTGGTTTTTTCTATAAAATTTTATATCCATTTATATTATTAAAAAAAATGCATAGCTAACGTAATAACCAGACAGTGATACATTGCATGCAATGTGTACATCATGTTGACATACATTAATCAATTTTTAACAATAGAAAGGAATCAAAATTTTAACAAAAAGATTGGTTTTCTCTTTGATTTAATGAAAAATGATTGATTTTTCTTTTATGAGTAAAGGGGGTAAAATGCAATCTGACTCTTAGTACAAAGGCCTCATGGTACTTTTACCTAAAATTGTGTCATATCATCACCCAAAATTTTTTGATTACCAAAATAAACTTAATTGTCAAATTTAATGACTAAAATTTATATTAACCCTTAAAAAAACCTATACATTAGTAGTAGTTCTTTTTCAAATCAATATGAACCGAACCATTTATCACCAAAACCGAATGCAATGAACAAAATTGATGGGTTTTAAAAGCTTTGTGAAATTAATCAATGGGTTTTGCAAAATATATTGATGGAGCTATGGGTTTTGTTGGTATGAAACGATGGAGCTTTACAGCTTTGAGGGGAAAAAAGAGACAGAAAAGAGTGGAGAAGATAACACGATGGAGAAGAGAAAAAAAAATTTGAACAGAAAATATTAAATTAATTTTTTAATCTACGTTATATTAAAACACACAAAAAAAAAAAACCTCATTTTCCTGTTGGTTTTTATTAACAAATTTGACAAAATTTGTGTAGTGTTTATTATTTACAGTTTTTCTTGCAATCCAAGTGCAAGGTTATCACAAATTCCAATTGCCAATTGGAAAATAGATACTATGTTTTTGTATTTTTTTTTTTCATTTTTAAATATAATAAAGGCGAAACTAACGAAAGAGAAAACTCTTCTTTAATTTAAAAGTCCATATATCAATTACAAGACATCAAAAAAGACAAGTATTGGGGGCCAGCAGATGATAGTGAGTGACACTGATTTAGTCGAATGATTACAACATGTTTGATTGTGATCGTCAAATTTGATTGAAACAATTTTGTAATGTCTGACTTAATTTTTTTTTTTTCTTTTCCTTATCTATAAAATTTTAATCTCTAGTTTTGATTACGTGTCTTTGGTTCTCATCTCTTATTATGCATGGCTGAGTCGCTGTTGGTTGGATGGACCTACATTGAAAACGTGAATTGAAAAGACGAGTAATAGAAGCTTTGTCATATTTAGACAAATCAAGTTTTGTGTGGACCATTTGTGATTGAATTAAATATTAGAATATATTCCCTGTTCTGCCCTGCATTATTATGGATTGCCCGAATTCTTCTTTTAATGGCATTCTTCACTCTATGGTTTTAAAATTTCAGATATTATTATCCTTGCTCAGCCCACCATCTGCACACCATTTTGCAGGATCCAACTAAAGATGAGATGATTTTTCAGCTTTCCATTGGTTAGAGCAACTTCCATCTGTATCGTTTTCATCTTAAATTTCCATTTCAATTGTTGAGTAAGTTGAAATTTCCACTGATTAGACTCGTTATTTTGTGTCTATCTGCAATTTGAATGGGATAAGCAACGAAAGGAGGGAGGAGCATTTGATTTTTTCCATTTACACTCTTTTCTTTTTTTGAAAAAAAATTTGTGGCTCTAAACGATCACTTCTACCTTATTTTTATTTATAGTAAGACTTTTTTTATTTGTTGCACTTTGTGTTTTATTTTAACCATAACCCAAATTCTAAAAAATATATATTAAGTTTTACGAACTCGTTCAGGTTTTCAACTCAAATCTCCTTTGATCTCAAAGCGCCCTTTGCGGATTTTTGCCTTGGCCTCTCTTTTTTTTTTTCCTTTTTTTTGAATTTTTTATTTAATTTTTATATTTTCATTTCTTTTTTTTATTTTGTTTTTTTAATGTCTCAAGGCGCCCTTTGCGGGTTTTCACTTTGGCCTCTCCTTTTAGATGAAATCTGAATTCACCGTCTTGAGTATGTCCTTGCCATCCATCTTGGTCAAAGTTAATGATCTTCCAAAACAAGCCTTCTTCAACACATAAGGTTTTTCCAAATTTGGCATTTACTTTCTTCTGAAGTCCTTTTGTATGAGAAGGATCCTTCTTAATGCCAGGTCTCCATCATGAAATTCTCTTGGGCGAACCTTTTTGTCATAAGCCCATATCATCAATTTTTGGTACATTTGACCATGATGAATACTTTCAATCAAGCTTACTAAAGGCATTCTGCTTCATCCAATTCTTAATTCAATCAAAGCTTAGAGAAAAGGATTCTTAACTTCCAACAATTGCTTCCCTTTCATAAACCAATGAGAGAGATGTTGCCCCGGTGAAGGTCCTGGCCAACGTTCAAGAAACATAGAGGGTAAATGGTAACTTACCTACGCCAACCATTACAAGTCTCAGTCATTTTTCAAAAATTTTTAATTAAATGGTTTTTTGGCTGCCTTTGCTGCACTGATATGGTGTCTAGTCTTTGAACAGTCTGTAAATCTTTGACATTGTGCAATTATGTTAGACATGTTCCTTTTTGGCATTCTTTATTGCCACACCTTTTTTTTTTTTGAATGTAACATCCCGAAATTGGGCCTAGTAGGAATGGGCCCAATGGGCCTTGGGCGTAGGAGTGTTTAAAATTTAAGGGAATTTGAGAATGGCATTATTTCAAGTGGGACTTATTAGTAAGGTGATTTTGGAATGTTACGGAGTTCTATGGAGTTTCGAGTTCGAGTTGGGCCTTAGTGAAAGTTTGTGTTTAAGCCTATTAAGGAGAGATAGTAAGAGGCATCAAAGTTTATGGAAATAAGTGAGTAAATTGTTAACATAAATGAACTATTGGTAAAGAGGTTATGGCATCAAGTGGAGAGCATGGAGGGAAGGGGTTCAAATCCCATCTTTTGCAAATTTTAGATTTATTTTTGTGTGCTCTTCCAAGTGTCAACCATGACATTATTAAAGGAAAGAAATAAAAGAAAAATGAAATGATGACTAAAAAGATAAGGTAAGGAGGAAAACAAGGAAAAAGAAAGGAAAAAGAAATAAAAGAAAAAGAATAATAAAGAAGTGGGAAAATAATAATGATGGAATTTGAAATAATGGAGTAGGTGAAAACAAAATATAATGATGGGATTTGAAAGGTAATAGAGTAGGTGAGAAAATATTAGCCATGGGAGGGCTTTGAAAGCTTGAAAATTTCAGCAACTCATTTTCTCTTCAAGTAAGTGATTTGATGACTTTAGTTGATAATTTTTGTATTTTTGGAACCCCCAAAGCTTAAGCTAGCTAATGAGGGGACTAATTCGTAATATGGTTGAGAGTCTAGGGACTTGCCATGAGAGATTTTATGCTGGTTGCAAGGTCCCGAAGTACTTTATCAAAGGTTCAATCGAAAACCTATCCCTCGTAATAGGTGACTCAAATTTTTGGTGTCGCGGAGAGCATCACGTTACGGATTCCGAATAAGGTGTGTAATCTCATACCCTTCCATATACATATCTGAAATGGTGTGTAATCTCACACTTCTCTGAAAGTTTGTATGAAATATGCTGTTAATCGGTCGAAATACCAAAGAAAACCAAAAACTGGCATCCGTGACCACTCGGGCGTGCGTATGATCGTAATGGTAATCGTATTTCGTAATGAAACAGTTTCAGTTAGAAGCAGTGATGTGTTTTTGAAAAATACTAAAAATAGGAGAAAAGAAAATAGAAAGTGAATAAGATACCAAATTAAAGCTTACTGTGTCTATTTTAATATGGAAGAAACAGAGAAGGAAAAGGAATTTTATATTCTGAAATATCTTGATTTTAGTGAGACTAGTTCTGATTAACTTTGGGGTTCACTGATGTGTTTTGGAAAAATCTTATAAAATTGTACAAAATGAATTATGGGTTATAATTTATATGTATGGATTCCTTAGTGAGCTTATTTTCAAGAGAAATAAGTTGGAACAGTAAATGAAAACCGTACAGTGAGAAATTTGAAATTAAGGTAAAAGAGGTCAGAATCATTGGACAGTGAAACAAGGGAAACTTTAAGGAATAAACTGTACTAAATAGTAGGCCAACAATTCTGGAAAAATTACAGTAAGAAGATATATGAGTCTAGTTTCAACAAAATTTTACGGATCTAAATTTCGAGTTTCCTAACTTGAGTTATAATCAATTTAGTCAGTATGACGCAGATGGACAGTTTTAAATTTTTTATGCCCAAATTAGTAGTTAAGTCCAGAATTGCGAAATTACCCCGTTTGGGCCTAAAATGTATTTTTGACCCAATAGCTCCGAAGAGACCTAAATAGAATTCTGTGCCACTCGAGGCGATAGGAGGCCTTCGGAAACACCGTTGAATATGAAATTACCGAATTACCCTTGGAGGGTAAATTACCACATTACCCTTGGTGGGTAAAACTACCGAATTTACCCTTGGAAGGTAAATTATCGAATTACCCTTGGTGGGTAAAACTACCGAATTTACCCTTGGAAGGTAAATTACCGAATTACCCTTGGTGGGTAAAACTACCGAAATACCCTTAGAGGGTAAATTACCAAAATACCCTGGGTTGCGAAATTACTAAAATACCCTCAGATGGTAAATTACCGAAATACCCTGGGTTGCGAAATTACTGAAATACCCTTGGAGGGTAAATTATCGAAATACCCCTGGGTTGCAAAATTACTAAAATACCCTTGGAGGGTAAATTATCGAAATACCCCTGGTTGCGAAATTACCGAATTACCCTAGGAAGGTAAATTAAAGAATTACCCTTAGAGGGTAAATTACCGAATTTACCTTTGGAAGGTAAATTACCGAATTACCCTCGGAGGGTAAATTACCGAATTTACCTTTGGAAGGTAAATTACAGAATTTCCCTTAGTGGGTAAAATTTCTGAATTTCCCTTATAGAGTAAATTACCGAATTACCCTTGGAGGGTAAATTACCGAATTACCCTTAGAGGGTAAATTACCGAATTTACCTTTGGAAGGTAAATTACCGAATTACCCTTGGTGGGTAAAATTTCTAAATTTCCCTTAGAGAGTAAATTATCGAATTACCCTTAGTGGGTACGATTACCGAATTATGAAAATGCCCTTACGGGCCGAATTACGAAAATGCCCCCAATGGGCCGAATTACAAAATGTCCCTATGGATCGAATTACGAAAATACCCTTTATGGGCCAAATGTGATATTTGATATATGGGCAGTTTGATATTTGTGATATGGGCCAGAGTGTGTAATTTCACACTTATCTCATGGGTTAGATATTATACCGTAAGCATTAGAATAAATCGTAAAATTTGTAAAATCAGAAAATACGGTATAATAACACTTTTTATGTAAATGCATGAAACCGGTATTAAGGTTGTAGGAATTACGGATTTGCCCTTAATGGGTTATTTTGTTAAAAAGTGATATTCTGGGTCATATGAATTATTTTGATAAATGGGTCAATATGATATTTTGATAAATGGGCCAATCTGATATTTTGATGAATGGGCCAATCTGATATTTTGATAAACGGGCCAATATGATATTTTGATAAATGGGCCAATCTGATATTTTACTAAATGGGCCAATATGATATTTTGAAATGGGCCAATCTGATATTTTGATAAATGGGCCAATCTGATATTTTGCTAAATGGGCCAAAATTTGCTAGATCGATTAATGGGCCAAAATTTTTCTAGATCAATTAATGGGCCAAAATTTGCTAGATCGCTTAATGGGCCAAATTGTTAAGATTGATTAATGGGCCAAATTGCTAGATTGCTTAATGGGCCAACTTGTTATGCTTTGTATATGCATACATGATTGCATGGGTTGGGATAAAATTGAAGAGAAGTGCTAGTGGCTCTGCCACAATCTAGTTCGGTGGCTCTGCCACAATCTAGTTCAGTGACTCTGTCACAATCCAGTTCGGTGGCTCTACCACAATCTAGTTCGGTGACTCTGTCACAATCCAATTCGGTGGCTCTGCCACAATCTAGTTCGGTGACTGTCATAATCTAGTTCGGTGGCTCTGCCACAAACATTTTAAATGGCTTTATGCCTGCGATTGGTGTGTTGGCGGGGTGGGTTGACTTGATCCCCACAGGTGTGCTGGTTGGTACGGGTGGTGTGTAGCGGATGGAAACTAGGTTTGGTTTGGGATTTGCATATCATATGCATATTATATACATGTTATTATGTTATAATTGTAAATGGACTTAGGCCCAAAATATTGCTATGTGTGTTCCAACCCAGTGGATGATGGTAAGGGGATTACACACTGAGTTCTTGTAACTCACCCCCTTTCTCTTAACCTTTTCAGGTAATGCTCAGTGACGTGGACTTGGGCCTTAGATGACTCGATGGAGACCATACTTCAGAAATGGTTTATTTGGACTTTAGACTTCTTTCTTATTTATTTTATTACTCTACTATTTTGGGTTAAATGTTGTAATCAGGCCTCGGATTTTCTTTCAAAATGCTTCTGTAACTCTATTCCCAAATGTCCCATTTTCGTAAATTGTTTATTTCAAATATGTTTTCACAACCAAAAAGGTTTTTAAAGGTAATTACGTTTTCAAGTAGATAACAATTGCTTAAGTGTTTTGGGTTTTAACAAAGAGGCTGTAATTATCAAACAAGTTTTTAACAATCTCAAAGATGGTTTGAAAAAAAAAAACTTCCATGTGACACGCCAGATTCGGGCTTAACTTCTAGGCCGGGTTTGGGTGTTACAATGAATTTGCATTTGAACTTAAATTTAAATTTGAATTTAAACTTGAATTTGAATTTGGATTTGAATTTGAATTTGAATTTGATGACTGCTGACTTTGTAACTTTGGCATATGAAGCAACCTGCACCCTCTTAGTGAAGTATTTGTTAACCACGAAGATGAATTGGTGTCGACTAGGTGCTTTTGACGAGATCGGCCCTATAACATCTATAATAAGGCCATTTTTCTCGGGCCCATAAAACAGAATAAAAAAACATAAAATAATAAAACAAAGTCCAAGTCCAGTCCAAAATATATCATTTGGCCCGATCGGAATGATCCATTACTTGAAAAGGTTGAAGGTCCATCTACAAGTTTGATGTTTATGGAAATACAATCTTCAAGGATATGCAATCTTAGATATGATATGCAATCCTAGAATATATGGTATGTAATCTTAGATATGATATGCGATCTTAGAAGATATGGTATGTAATCTTAGAAGATGTGATTTTGTAATCGTAGAGATTTAATTTGTAGATACCTTTTAATCTTAGCCGTTGATGTAATTGATCTGTACCATTAGATTTGAGGAGGCTCAACTATAAATAGAGGCCTCTCCCTTCATTGTAAAAACACACTGGAGTTTGGAAGCAATAAGAATTCTTGAGAGCATTCACTCAAATTTCTCTCCCACTTGCGTTCTTATTTTCTGTGGCTTGTTCTTATTTTGTTCTTCGTTCATCTTCGTTTCTTTTTGAGTTGCTTCTGTTCAAGTTAGATTTTGGTAGAGGAATTTCGTTGAATCCTCATATTGCGGGAGTGAGGTTGACTTATGCGTTTTTTTAACTTTTTTTTATTTATCCATATCATTTTTATACTTTTTTAATTAAAAAATTGTTATAATATTCATTAATTGTTTAATTACTACATTTTATCCAAAAGTTTTTCTTAAATAAGGCAATGTTTTGTGTTTAGAAATTCGGGAAATAGTGCCCTAACGTGCTGGGTTACGATTTTTTGATTGACTAAATAACTAAATATTCTTTTAACAAGTTTTGTAAATCATGAGATGGTTTTGATTACGAAGGTTTTAAAACATCGTGCCCTATCGTGCTGGATGTGATGTTTATATTTCTTCGTAACAAAGAAATCTCAAATTTTAACTTAAAATATTCAAGTTTTAAAGTAATCATGTTTTTTAAAATCTTTTCAAATCTTCGACATAAGGACATGAAGTTATCAATTTAATTTGGTACCAAATTTTGGGCGTTACGAGGGTGCTAACCCTTCCTCATACGTAACCGACTCCCAAACCTATTTTCTTGTATTTCGTGGACCAAAATCAATGCTTTGAAATAAAACATTTTATAAGGTGATCCAGTCACACCTAGGTAAAAAAGACTGGTGGCGACTCCATTTTCATTTTAAAGTCGATCATCGTTTTTATAAACTGATTTTAAAAAAATGGTTTCGACAGCTTGGCGACTCCACTGGGGACAATAAGAGAGCCAAGTTGTAAAATTGATAATTTCATGTCCTTTTGTTCGAATTTAAATTTTTTTTATGTGTTTTTAAAACATATCTCTTTACATTGCACTGCATGACCGTCGTGGTCGTACCCTTAAGTGGGAGCGAGAAGCTATGCCTTCGTGAGGTTTTCACCTCTGCATGGGCTAGTAGACTACTTTCGGAATACATCTGTACCTATGTCTTCGTGAAATTTTCACTTCCGCATGGCCATAGGGAAATGTATTCCCCTAAACTGAACTCGATCCATATGAGCCTATAATGAGTGAGGATCGAGGAATCTGCTGGTTCGGGTACCTCAACTTTAGAACTAAACCACATATAGTGAACCCTAAGAGCCTACCTTAGATAGAGTTATACTGAACCCTAGTGGTCACCTAGATAGGTATCCTATTTTGTTATTTATTTCTCTTGTACTAACGTGTTTTCTTTTGTTTTGATTGCATCCCATTCACACCATAGAAAAGAGGTGTTGATTCAAATTCGATTGCTAAATAGAGTAGTTTGTTATAAGAAAATAGATTTTTTGATAAAGTGGATTATAATACGGTTATCCAAATATGGTCCAAGTAAACAAGAGAAGACTGATAGTCCATGAAAGAATACAATAATTTATTCTCCAAAGATTCAAGATGACGAAAACTATTCGAGAATCACCACGTCTTGGCTTTCTTGAAGAGGCTAACGAGTATTGAGAAGTTAAATGAGCAGTGAGTCGTGGCCCAGATCAAGCAAAAAGGATCAAATAGGAGACATCTATTAGAAGTTTATAAGATTTCACCTATGCGAAGAAGGAGATTGATGTTTTTGCTTGGAATATGAGGGCAAGGCCGTATATGTGATTTGTTTTATGTAAAGAATCTAGAAAAGTTGTTCTAATGTAACTGAATTCAACGCTTCTTTTTCTTTTCATTCATGCATTTGCATTACATCACATCATATGCATTTAAGTCCATAGAGAGAGTCTAATTAGTTGAAATTATAACAGAAAGAGGGAAAAGAGAAAGAGAAAAGGGAAATCTGGAAGTTGAACACCACTACGGTACACGTGTAAAGACAAGGAAAATGGATCAAAGACTTGAACAATTCCAGAGGGATATGCAAGACCAGGTGCAAGAGCAAATGGCAAAGCTACAACAAGAGATGAGAGACCAGATGTTGGAAGCTCAGAGGAGCATGATGGCTCAAATGGCCCAGATGCTGAGTGGGGTAATGGACAAAAGGAAGGGACCCATAATTAAAACTGAAGACAATGAGGACTTCCCTCAAGATTTCACCCCACCACATGTACAACCAGAAGAGTATTTCCAAAGGCCACCTGTCACGATTAGGCCTCAACAGGGGCAAGCTGATAATAAACCACCCATGAACTTCCAAACGAGCTCAGGATCTAACCCAGGAGACAACCCTGCTAACCCCGTTATCCCTGATTTGGACATAGCAGAAAGGGATGGGATAAGAATTGAATCTTCGAGGCAGTTAGAAGATTACTGTAGATGGTTGGAGGAAAAATTCAAATCTTTGGAAAACGCCAATCATTACCATGGTATTGATGCTAAAGATTTGAGTTTGGTTCTAGAATTGGTACTTTCTCATAAGTTCAAAATGCCAGAATTTGAGAAGTACAATGGAACTTGTTGCGCTGAAGCCCACATAACTATGTTTTGTAGACGGATGACTGGCTACGTGAACAATGATCAACTTCTAATTTATTGTTTTCAAGACAGTTTGGTGGGGGCAGCGTCTAGGTGGTATAATCAACTCATCCGCGCTAACATTAGCTCCTAGAGAGACTTAGCTCAAGCCTTCATGAAGCAATACAACCATGTCACGGACATGACACCTGATAGAATCACTTTGCAAAACATGAAGAAGAAACCAAATGAAAGCTTCAGGCAGTATGCGCAAATATAGAGAGAGGTCGCCATGCAAGTTCAGCCACCACTCCTAGAAAAGGAGACTACAATGCTCTTCATCAATACCTTGAAGGATCCATTCATCATTCATATGATATAAAGTACTACTAAAAGCTTTGTAGATATAGTGATGGCAGGAGAGATGATTGAAAATGCCATAAGGGGTGGCAAGATTGAGGCAGGGGAAACCACTAGAAAGTCTACTCCTAAGAAAAAGGACGACGAGGTAAATAATATGAGTACATACAACAAAGAGTACTCAAAAGCAATTACTGTTAATCAGCCAAAGGTAATCACTACTAGCCAACAAGGGTTGACGAGACAAGAATCAGGCACCAGGCAAAACTCTGAAAGGTTCTAATTTACGCCAATCCCAATGACGTATAAGGAGCTATATCAAAGTTTATTTGATGCGCATGTGGTGTCCTCGTTTTATCTAAAGTCGTTACAACCCCCATATCCTAAATGGTATGACTCAAACGCTAAATGTGATTACCATACAGGAATATCAGGGCATTCCATAGAAAACTGCATTGCTTTCAAAAAGATAGTTGAGAGGCTCATCAAAATGGGAATTGTGAAAGTCGACGATTCATCAAAACTTGATCACTTTGACGAGGCAGTAAATGTGATAATTGATGGAGGAAACAAGAAAGTTGCGACCCCTTGAAGGAATTGAAAGCGAAGAGAGAATTGGGGAACAATGTTTACAAACCTTTGAATACTTAGGAGTGTCTTGAATAATGGGATTGAGGAAGAAATCTCTATATTTTTAGAGCTGGTCTATAGTACTATGCAAAACATGCTTGTTGCCTAAGCCTAGAGGCAATAAGAACTCTTTTGTGAAATAGGCTTGTGTCCGAAATTTTATTTCAATAAAATGCATCTTTTTGAATACATAATCTTTTATTCTTTACATTTCATACTGTACATTCTTTTGTTTTTTAGAATATTCTTTCATGACCATAATCATCCTTAGAATCATTTATTCTTTGGATTTCTTACCTTCGTACCTAGGTACCCAGATATCAACGACATGAGCAACGTTGTTACTGACTCCCTTTTTGAATGAGATATGGGTCAAGGAGATCTAAGGACTTTGAAGATAATAGAGATTGTAACCTATAGTCTAATTTGTTAAGAATGGTAAAACAAGATGAAAAAGAGACCTTACTCTACAAAGGGTTATTGGATATTGCGAGCCTAGGAAAGGAGTGAAGATTGTAGCCTAGCTCATCACAGAAATAAGGCGAGACATTATTGAATTATCTTCGAGTTATTCAAAGACGTTTTTGCACAATCATATCAGGACATGCCTGGGCTACTAGGATGCGCACTTAACATAAGGATCGGGTACTGCTGATTTACATAGAAAGGGATGGTATCAGCTATGCCGTATTTAAGGAGACAAGATTCATGTACCTTCTCCAATTCTTCACAAATTTTCCATATGTGAGGCATGGATATTATGGGTCCAATCTCGTCAAACGCTTCAAGTTGTCTTTAATTTACTGTCATGGTCGTCGTTTACTTCACTAAGAGGGTGGAAGTAGCTTCATATGTCAATGTTACAAAGTCGACAGCCATCAAATCGCAAAAAAAAGAGAGAGAGATCAAGATCCTAGCATAATGCCATAAAGGATCGCGTTTAAATAACTGTACAAAGACAAGGTTACAGTTTGTCCAAAGACCAGGCAGCATATCACAGAGCAGCAAAAGTTGCCAAAAAAAACAATGAAAGGTGACTAAGACTTGTAAAGATTGGCATAAGAAGCTACCATTTACCCCCTGTCTTATTGAACGTCGGTCAGAACCTTCACTGGGGCAACATGTTACCCATTGATGTATGGAATTGAAGCGTTTTTGCCAATTGAACCTAATTGAAGAAAAGGTTAAAAGCTATCCATCACAGTCAGATGATGCGAGTTTACGACAAATAGTTTCATCCTAGAGAATTCCACAAGGGGGAGCCTGATGTTGAAACAGATCTTTCTTCTACAAAACGATTTCAGAGGAAAACATATTCTGAACTGGGAAATACATTATGTTGAAAAAGGCCTATTCTGGAGAAGCATTGATATTGACAGAAACGGGTGGCAAAGACTTGCCTAATTTGGCGTATTCAGGTTCAGTCAAGAAATATTTGACCTGAACGAGGAAAAACCAAGGTGAAAACCCGTAAAGGGCGCCTCAAAATTTAAAAAAAAAAAAAGAGAAGCCAAAGCGAAAACCCGCAAAGGGCGCTTTGAGACCAAAAAGGATTTGAGTTGAAAACCCGAAAAGGGCGGCTCAAATTTTGACCAAAAAGCAGGGCATACAGTAGTCTTGCTACGTCTGAATTAGTAATGAGGAAGTATGTTACGTCTTGGGGCATTCACAAAGTAATCCGGATCCCCTAAACACATATTGAGCTTAAAATGGTCCTCAAGAAGTTTGAACAGAGAAACTCAGACTGCAATATCTGGGGCACCTAGCTTCATTCTTACCCATTTTTGAATTCGTTATCTTTGATTGCTTTATTCTTTTTTGAGATACACCCAAATCAATTTTCTTTTATTGCTTGGGTTATCTTTGATTAAATTATTTTTCGGAGCTATGCTCCTGATTGATTTCCTTCTCGTCCATTTTTGTGACCCTTTTAGCGTTTTATATTGAAATAATGATTTATGGACTAATAACACTTTCATAAAAGGAGTTTCGCATATTACTCTTGAAGCTTCTAAATAATATGAGGAATCTGAAGCATGACTATTGTTCAGAACTCACCAAGCGTAAGGGCTGGAAACATTGAAAAATGATCTCTTTAGATTTTGTTGGATAAGACAATATTGGTGATATCACATTGGCAAATGACGAACAAGGTCAATCCAAGTGTAAAAGGGATCATTGTTGGGATACCCTGCATTCATATAGCTGATTATTACACCTAGGGAATGGTGTAACGAATCAAATTGATTGAAAGTGATACAAGTTCTGTACCTCTGAGTGGTAACAGAAAGATGGAAGAAACTAAATGTTATTCCCCTGAAGTTGCAGTGGGAGGTACCAACTTCATGTCCCAAGGTTCAAGTAGAGAGGACTCAGAATTACTATGGGGCAAATTATTTGAGCAGAACATGAAAAAGAATGAAAAACAAATGAGTGATAACACATAGAATAGGAATCATACTCATAACATTTTTGTATCATAGCAAATTTCATTAGGAGCATTTGATTCATTTTGGTCATTGCATCCTAATCCTTGAAATAGGAATCATCTTTGTAACATTTTTGTATTCATAACATGTCTAATTAGAGGCATTTGATGCATTTCGATCAATCCATCCTAATTATTAGACATAAACATATACCCATTTTATAGGTTATGTAGCAAGATTGAAGATAGCAGATCTGACAATTCCTGAAGTTGCAGGAAGCAGATCGAAGACATCAGTCTGGCAATCCCGGAGGTTGCAAGGAGCAGATTGAAGATAACAGATTTGGCATCGAAGACATCAGTTTGGCAATCCTTGAGTTTGCAGGGAGCAGATTGAAGATAGCAGATCTGACAATTCTTAAAGTTACAGGAAGCAGATCGAAGACATCAGTCTGGCAACCCTTGATGTTGTAGGGAGCAGATTGAAGATAGCAGATTTGGCAATTCCTGAAGTTGCAAGAAGCAGATCGAAGACATCAGTCTGGCAATCCCTGAGTTTACAGGGAGTAGATTGAAGATAGCAGATCTGGCAATTCCTGAAGTTGCAGGAAGCAGATCGAAGACATTGGTCTGGCGATCCCTGAAGTTGCAGGGAGCAGATTAAGATAGTAGATTTGGCATTCCTGAAGTTGCAGGAAGCAGATCGAAGACATTAGTCTGGCGATCCCTGAAGTTGTAGGGAGTAGATTAAAATAGCAGATTTGGCATTCCTGAGGCTGCAGGAAGCAGATCGAAGACATTAGTCTGGCAATCCCTGAAGTTACAGGAAGCAGATTAAAATAGCAGATTTGGCATCCCTGAGGTTTGCAGGAAGCAGATCGAAGACATTAGTCTGGCAATCCCTGAAGTTGCAGGGAGTAGATTAAAATAGCAGATTTGGCATCCCTGAGGTTGCAGGAAGCAGATCGAAGACATTAGTCTGGCAATCCCTGAAGTTGCAGGGAGCAGATTAAAATAGCAGATTTGGCATCTCTGAGGTTGCAGGAAGCAGATCGAAGACATTAGTCTAGCAATCCCTGTAGTTGCAGGGAGGAGATTAAAATAGCAGATTTGGCATTTCTGAAGTTGCAGGAAACAGATAGAAGACATTAGTCTGGCAATCCCTGAAGTTGTAGGGAACACATTAAAATAACAGATCTGGCATTCTTGAAGTTGCAAGAAGCAGATCGAAAACATCAGATCTTGTCTCCTTGAGTTTGCAGTGGAGCAGATCAAAAGATAGTGGATATTACCTTATTGAAGTTACAATGCAGCAGGTTGAAGCTATCAAAGCTTATTGAAATCAAGATGAAGTTCCAATACCATTGAAGTTGTAGTGGAGTTAGAAACTGTTTGAAGAAGACGAAGACCAAGAAGTCGAGACTCAACCAAGACCGGGCAAAATTGGTCCTTCTATTGTCTTTGCTCTATTCTCGTTACACGACAGTGAGTAAAGAGGGGAAACTATAATAAGGCCATTTTGCCCGGGCCCATAAAACAGAATAAAAAAAACCTAAAATAATAAAACAAAGTCCAAGTCCAGTCCAAAATATATCATTTGCCCTGATTGGAATGTCCTATTACTTGAAAAGGTTGAAGGTCCATCTACAAGCTTGCATTTATGAAAATACAATCTTCAAGGATATGCAATCTTAGATATGATACGCAAATCTTAGATATGATATGCAATCCTAGAATATATGGTATACAATCTTAGATATGATATGCAATCTTAGAAAATATGGTATGTGATCTTAGAAGATGTGATTTTGTAATCTTAGAGATTTAATTTGTAGATACCTCTTAATCTTAGTCGTTGATGTAATTGATCTGTACCATTAGATTTGGGGAGGCTCAACTATAAATAGAAGCCTCTCCCTTCATTGTAAAAACACACTGGAGTTTGGAAGAAATAAGAATTCTTGAGAGCATTCACTCAAATTTCTCTCCCTCTTGCGTTCTTATTTTCTGTGGCTTGTTCTTATTTTGTTCTTCGTTCATCTTCGTTTCTTTTTGAGCTTCTTCCGTTCGAGTTAGATTTTGGTGGAGGAATTTCGTTGAATCATCATATTGCGGGAGTAAGGTAGACTTATGCATTTTTTAACTTTTTTTATTTATGCATATCATTTTTATACTTTTTTTATTAAAAATTGTTATAATATTCATTAATTGTTTAATTACTACATTTTATCCAAAAGTTTTTCTTAAATAAGACAATGTTTTGTGTTTAGAAATTCGGGAAATAGCGCTTTAACGTGCTGGGTTGCAATTTTCCGTTTGACTAAATAACTAAATATCCTTTTAACAAGTTTTGTAAATCACAAGATGATTTTGATTACAAAGGTTTTAAAACATCGTGTCCTATCATGCTGGATGTGATGTTTATATTTCTTCGGAACAAAGAAATCTCAAATTTTAACTTAAAATATTCAAGTTTTAAAGTAATCATGTTTTTTAAAATCTTTTCAAATCTTCGACATAAGGAAATGAAGTTATCAATTTGGTACCAAATTTTGGGTGTTACGAGGGTGCTAACCATTCCTCGTATGTAACCGACTCCTGAACCTGTTTTCTTGTATTTCGTGGACCAAAATCAATGTTTTGAAATAAAACATTTTATAAGATGATCCAGTCACACTTAAGTAAAAAAGACTGGTGGCGACTCCATTTTCATTTTAAAGTCGATCACTGTTTTTATAAATCGATTTTAAGAAAATGGTTTCTACAACGTCTATGCCCCACATATAGAAAAAAATAGAGGAGGCACATAAGTTTTGTCTTCCTCAATTTGGCATTTACGGCGTAACTGATGCAATCTCTCTTTCTTGGTAGACCAGTAGCCCGAACCTCTTGATTAGCCTGGCCATTGTAGAACCATTAACATGGGTTCTTTAAACACCTTCATGGATCTCTTATAAGACTTTCCCAACCTTAACAGCATACTCACGTTTCAGTAGCCTGACGTGCCTTGATATGATCGTGCGAAAACATCTTTGAATTCTTGAAAATAGCTCAATGATGTCTCGCCTTATTTATGTAGTGAGTTAGGCTTCGATCTTTACCCCTTTCCTAACTCGCAACGTCCACTGACCCTTTGCAAGATAGAGTCTATTTTCATCTTGTTCTACCATCCTTAACAAATCAAACGATATGCTACAATCTCTGTCATCTTCAAAGTCCTTAGATCCCTTAGACCCATATTTCATTCAAAAAAGGAATCAACAACAACATCGCTCATATCGTTGATATCTAGGTACTTAGGTACAAAGGCAAAAAATCCAAAGAATAAATGATTCTAAGGATGATTATTTGTATGGTATGGTCATGAATAAAGAATGAAAGAATATTCTAAAAAACAAAAGAATATATAGTATGAAATGAAAAGAATGAAAAAATATTTGCTTAAAAAGATGCATTTTATTGAAATAAAAATTCTGGACACAAGCCTATTTCACAAAAAGATTCTCATTGCCTTTAGGATTAAAGCAACAAGCATGTTTTGAATATTACTCTAGATTAGCTCTAAAAATACAGGGATCTCTTCCACAATTCTATTGTTTAAAATCTTCCCAAGTATGTAAGGGCTTAGAAACCTTTTATTCCCCGATTCCCTCTTCGAATATGTCATTAATGTTCAGATTCCCTGATATTCCTTTCAAGCCTCTGACTTCTTCAATGAATTGTAACTCTTCTACCTCCACTTTTAACTATCATATTCACTGCTTCATCCGAGTGATTAGGTTCTAAAGAATCGTCGAATTTTACAATTCCCATTTCAATGAGCCTTTCGACCAACTTTTTAAATGTAGTGCAATTTTCAATTGAATGCCCCGTTATTCCCCCGTACATTCACATCAAAATATTTCTGATACAGCTCTTTATATGTTATCGGAATGGGTATGAACTGGAGCCTTTCTGTATTTGGCCTCTAGTTGGATTCTTGCCTTGAAGAGCCTTGATATCTATTGATTCCGGTCTTTGACTGGCCCACGGTGACTGATTTGAAACGCGTGCTCAGGATATTTACTTCATTTTCCTTGTTTGTCACAGTTGATCTTTTGGTGCTTTCTCCCGCGTCTATCTTTCCGCTTCTTATAGCATTCTCAATTATCTCGCCAGACATTACCATGTCTGAAAAGCTCATGGTGGCACTTCCCAACATATAGTTAATGGACGGGGCCTTCAGAGTATTGATGAAGAGCATCGTGGTTTCATAGAGGTGGCTGGACTTGTATAGCGACTTCCCTCCATCTTTGGGCATACTGTCGGAAACTCTCATCTGTTCTCTTCTCCATGTTCTGTAAAGTGATTCTATCAGGGGTCATATCTGTTACATGACTATACTTCTTCATGAAAGCTTGAGCTAAATCTCTCCATGAACTAATCCTGGTACGACTCAATTGGTTATACCATTTGGACGTTGCCCCAGTTAAACTGTCGTAGAAGCAGTGGATCAGTAATTGATCATTGTTGACATACCTGGTCATACGTCTGTAGAACATAGTGATATGAGCTTCGAGACAACTATTTCCGTTGTACTTCTCAAACTTCGGCATTTTGAACCTGTGGGAAGTATTAGGTCCGGAACCAAGCTTAGATCATTAGCATCGATTCCTCTATAATTATCAGCACTTTCCATTGCTCTGAATTTTTCTTCCAGCCATTTGCATCGGTCCTCTAATTGGTTTGGGAGTTCCATTATTGCTCTTTCTCTTTCTACTACATTATCTAGATCGGGAATAGCGGGATTGGTAGGATTACCCTCTGGATTAGAGCCTGATCCAGTTTGGGAATTCACCAGTATCGAAGCCCCAGCCTAAAACTGTTGGGGACTAATCGTGACAGATGGTCTTTGCAGGTATACCTCAGGTTGTGTTTGAGCATTGGTAGGGGTAAAACCTGAAGGATTGAGAGGATATCCATTATCTTCCTTAGCATTAACATCATTAACCACAGGGCCCTTTCTTTTATTCATTCCTCCAGTTATTAATTGGGTCAACTGAGTCATCATGTTTCTTTGAGGTTCCAACATTTTGTCCATCATGTCTTGTTGAATCTTAGCCAACTGCTCTTGCATTTGCAACTGTAGTTGATCTTGTATCTCTCTTTGGACTTGTTCAAGCCTTTCTAACCTTTGGTCAATATTTCTTGTCTTAATGCGAGTACTGTAACGATGTTTGGTTGATAGGTTTTTATTGGTTTCCAGATTATCTCCCTCTGAAATAATTTCAATTAATTAGAGTCTTTCTACAAATTTTAATGCATATGATGTGATGTAATGCAAATGCATGAAATGCAATGCAAATAATAATAATAATAATAATTATTATTATTATTATTATTATTATTATTATTATTATTTCTTTTTAGACCTTTTTATTATCATCTTAATTTTTATTTACTCACATCCTTTCAAACTTTAGATTTCTTACCATTTATGTTAATATTATTATCATTATTATCATTATTATTATTATTATTATTATTATTATTATTATTATTATTAAACTATTTTACATAGTATTTATTTATTTGTTGGTTTACTGTTAGGTTCTATTATTCTTTGATTTTTATTTATTTATTTATTTATTTAGTTTTACCTATTATTTTTCCTTTATAGCTTGTTTGTTTTATTTCTTTATTTCATTTTATTTTCGTCCTTGTTATTACCGTTCACATTAATGCATTAATAATTATTTTGTTATGCATCTTAGCTCCGTAATTCATCTTTTTCATTTTACTATCAAATCGTATTACATTAACATTCACTCGATACATAAAATTTTGTTTTAAAATAAGCAATACTTCATGTTTTTAAAATTCGAAAAGGTCGCTCCCTAACTTACAAGGTTTTGATCTTCTCGATAAATCCGTACAAACAAATGTTTTAAATTTTAAATAATATTGGGAATCAAGAAAAGACCGTGTTCTAACTTACAGAATATGATTTCTTTCTAAAACAGAGATAATCAAATATCTTTCAAAATAAATTTTTCATCGTTTATTCTCGTTTCGGGGATTTAAGACATTGTGTCTTAACTTACGGGACATAATTCTATTTTTCTCGATTAACGTGAAATTCGCCCTTTTCTCAAAAAAGTTCTCAATTAAGCGATATTTTAACAAATGATCGTATTTTAAATCTCTTCAAAGTTTTCAATTTTTGACACTAAGACACTAATGAATCAACTAGGTAACAATTTTGGAAGTATCGAATGTGCTAATCGTTCCTCGTACGTAACCAGCTCCCGAACCTATTTTTCAAATCTCATAGACCAAAACCGTTATTTTAATAGATCAAACCGTTTATTAAAAATAACCACTTTTTGAGGTGACCCGATCACACCTCATTAAAAAGGATCGGTGGCAACTCTCGTTTCTTTCGTTTTCATTCTTAAAATAAAAATCGACTCCCTCTTTTTCAAAAATAAATATGATTTCGACAAAGAATCACCAATTTTTCCAATATCTAATTTGAAAACTCCTCACATCGAGACAAATCAAGTTGAACTTTCCACAAGATAGACTTCTTTTAAGGCTGCATGTGTGGACCAATATGCAGGATCCAACTTGTTAGAGTTGTGTGACCCAAATTCTAAGATATTGCTTGCAAGTCAAGTTAAACAAATTATATCTTCTTTCTAGAAGATTTAGTATTTATGAGTATAATATATTTAGCTTTTATTGGCATAATATATTTTTACTTTGATTAGAATTGGGTTTAACAAGCCTATAAATAGACATAGTCTATTCTTCTTGTAATTGCGGTTCGAATTTGACATAGTGAATTTTTCTTCTCCTCTGCCCGTGGTTTTTTCCCGAAAGGGTTTCCACGTAAAATCTGTGTGTTCTTTATTATTTCTCCTCTTTGTGATATATATTGTCATTACCGACATTTATATTTTTCTCAAATTGGTATCGGAGCTTCCGGGTTTTTCATCTCGATCACGGTAATGGCGTCATTGAAGTATGAAATTCCGCTGTTGGATCGCAACACCAGATTCGCGTTGTGGCAGATAAAGATGCAGGAAATTCTTGCACAGATGGATTTAGAGGAAGCCCTGCTAGGGGTAGATAAGATGCCTTCGACATTGACGGAGGAAGATAAGAAGCGCAAGGATCGAAAGGCACTAACACAGTTACATCTGCATTTGTCTAATGAAATTTTGCAGGATGTGATGAAGGAGAAGACCGCCGCAGCATTATGGAAGAGGCTAGAACAAATATGTATGTCGAAAACTCTAACCAGCAAGTTGCATATGAAGCAGCGACTTTATGCTCATCGTTTGGAGGAAGGTGCGTCTGTGCACGAACACTTAACAGTGTTTAAAGAAATTCTTTCAAACTTGGAGGCCATGGAGGTTCAGTTTGATAAGGAAGATCTAGGGTTGATTCTACTTTGTTCGTTGCCCCCGTCTTATTCAACCTTTAGAGACACGATTTTATATAGCCGAGAGTCTCTCACAGTTGATGAGGTTTATGATTCTTTGACCTCATATGATAAGATGAAGCATCTTGTGGTTAAACTCGACTCTCAGGGAGAGGGTCTCATTGTTCATTGTTGAAGTTAAACCCTTAAGGGGTTTTATGGAAGAGGTGGAGAACTTGTTCGTTGAGAGTTCGTGATGAAGAACTTATTTGTTGAGAATTCGTGTCAAGGTGGAACTTGTTAGAGTTGTGTGACCCAAATTCTAAGATATTGCTTGCAAGTCAAGTTAAACAAATTATATCTTCTTTCTAGAAGATTTAGTATTTATGAGTATAATATATTTAGCTTTTATTAGCATAATATATTTTTACTTTGATTAGAATTGGGTTTAACAAGCCTATAAATAGACATAGTCTATTCTTCTTATAATTGCGGTTCGAATTTGACATAGTGAATTTTTCTTCTCCTCTGCCCGTGGTTTTTTCCCGAAAGGGTTTCCACGTAAAATCTGTGTGTTCTTTATTATTTCTCCTCTTTGTGATATATATTGTCATTACCGACATTTATATTTTTTTCACAACTAAAGGTGAGATGATTTTTCAGCTCTCCATTGGTTAGAGCAACTTCCACCTCTATCGTTTTCATCTTTAATTTCCAATTCAATTGTTGCGTAAGTTAAAATTTCCACTGATTAGACTCGTTATTTTGTGTGTATCTGCAATTTGAATGGGATAACCAACGAAAGGAGGGAGGAGCATTTGATTTTTTCCATTTACACTCTTTTCTTTTCTTTTTTTATTTTTGAAAAAAAAATTGTGGCTCTAAACGATCACTTCTACCTTATTTTTATTTATAGTAAGATTTTTTTTATTGTTGCATTTTGTGTTTTATTTTAACCATAACCCGAATTCTTTAAAAAAAAAATTAAGCTCAATTTAACAATTTGAGTCCAATTAAAAATCAAGCTCTATTGACAATTAAGTTTTACGACCTTGTTCGTTTCTGAGTAAAACTTGTTCACTGAACAGCCGCCCTTTTTATTTATTTATTTATATATACAATTAAGAAAGCAAATCTTATGAGAAAGCTCATTGGATTCATAACTCTCCCCTTCGATTAAATATATATATATATATATATATATATATATACTCTCACGTATGTGATTGTATTCTCAATTTTATAACCTTATTAAAAGCTTTTAGTTTTACTTAAAAAAATTGCAGAAATATAACAACAAAAAAGAGAAGAAAAATGATATTATACTTGTTAGGTTGTTTTTAGAAAGATGTCCAATAACTGATGAAATTTGATTGAAACAAATAATTAAATTTGTTAAAATAACATGGCGTAATGCTGTGTTGAGTTTAATGGTGTGGAAGAGTATCTTTGTTGTCTCTTGTTCCAGCTCGAACTCATGTACTCGGTTTCTCTCATCTTCTTGATTGAAACGAAAATAGTTAAACAAATAAATGATGATGCAAATCAAAGCGGTAGAGGAAAATAGTTAAGTACAAGTCAAATGTTAATTCAAATAAATAATATTTTGTAATCTCTATCTTTCTCTCATTTTGCTTTGAGGTGATGCGTTTTCGTTTCCTTTCTTTTTTTCCCTTCTAAATGTGATGGATTAATTAAATCTTTTTTCTCTCATGGTAGTTAGGACTAAACTGAATAAAAATATAAAACTTAAAATTAAATTTATTATTATACCTTATATATAAAAGGTTAAAACGGCATAATTGTAATGTACAAAGATGACGAAAATGCAACTAAAGGTATAGTATATGAATTACTATAGTACTTTGATTTATTCTACCCAGACCCCCTTTTTCAACATTGACTATTCAGTGTGTGGATAGTAAGATAACGATATATCTATTGTCTTATAAAATTATCTCTAAAGAAAAAGAAAATTCTCGATTTACAAAAGTCTTAATTGTAATCAAATTAGTATTACATTACCTTGGTTAAACTTGAATGTTAAGTTAAATGAGTGTCCAATAATTAATGATTTAAGTCAAGGTTTTTGTACTTTTGTATTAATGCATGAATTAAATATCAACAAGGAATCTCCGGCCCTCTCTTTTTATCTCTTTCTCTCATTTTCCTTTAAGGTGATGGGTTAAATCCTTTTTCTCTCATGGTAGTTAGGACTAAATTGAATAAAAATTTAAAATTTAAATACTGGAGTTTTTTATCGTACCTTAAATATAGAATGCCAAAATAAACTTTTAATGGAACAATTGTAACGAAGGGATTAAAATGTTTCTCTTATAAAATTATCTATTTGGAAACAAAAATTCTCAATTTAACATTAATCTTAAATTTTATAAGCAACTTGGTATATTAATTTGAAATTTTATAAAATGATCTCTTTTTGAGAAAAATAAACATAAATATTATGTTATTTGTAATTTTATATTAAATTTAAAACCCAACAAAGTGGTTCATGAGAGGGATTAAAATAATTGACAATTCACCACTTGGAGCCATGAAAGTGCAACATGTATGAGAAGGGGATTGGATATTCAGAAGCAAGAAGGGATTACAGATTTAAGCAAATAGATTTGGTTGTTGATTACAGTGGCTTCGGGTTTCTTCTTTCGGATTTTGTTTTACTTCTCATTGTTATTGGAATTTAATCAAAAGCAAAACATCATGAAAAAACCCAAATGATTGTTTTCAAGGTTGGGATTTAGCAGAAAAATGTTGCAGTAATTTGTAATTTAGTGTTGATAAAGCTTAGATTGAAGTGCAAAACCTTTTCATATCTGGAAAATAATTCATCTTCCGTTTATTAAATCATTATTTTTAAAATAAATACACAAAAAATTTGAATAAAAGGCAGTCCAAGTTCATTTGAATATGGGCAACCTTTTGTCTAGATACATTCTAGATTTATAAAAACATAAAAATTTTGTAAAAATTAGACTTGTTTTAAAAGTTTATAAAATGTAATAGAAATTAATTAAAATTCATAAAATTTTATAAAATCTATAAAAAATAATTTTATTATTTTTATATTTTAAATAAGAAAACAAGCATAAACAACTTATATCATAAAATCAAGATTAACAATTTATTTGTTATATTATTGCTTCTTATTTTTCAATTTTATGGCTTTTAATTAATTTCTATTCATTAATATAATTTGAATAATCTTTTATAATTTTTAATTTTTTATAATTGTAAAAATAAATCTTACAAATTGAGATCGATATTTAAATAAACCTGGACAATAATTTGTACAGATTCATTTTGTACTTAAATCTAAAATATTTTTAAAATAATTTTTATGTTTTGAATTTTTTTTAGGTGGCATTTGTTAATGGCCAAATTAACATTGTCGTTAAATATACACTAACAACATCAGTTAAAGGGCCTATTTGGATTGTTTTGTTAGTTCATAGACTCATTTAGGTGCAAAGAATTTAGAGGAGCTTAATTGATTTTTTGAAATTACTAGAGGCATTATTTTACCAATAAGCCAAAATTTTAACAATTAACTAAATTAATAAATAACCTATAATATTTAAAATATTATTTAAAATAAATAAATTAATATGAATATTCAAGCAATTATGAATTTTTCAAAATTATATGAAGTTTAAAAATCTTATAATTTTATTTTATTTAAAAAATTGATATGCGTATCAATGTTTTAATTCTATTGATACGATGAATAAAAAATATTTTTTTGTAAAATAAATAAATGTAAGTAATTTTAATTTTATCAATCGTATGTATAAAGTTTTTTTTTAATGTATGAATATATTCAATTATTTAAACCTTTTTGGCTACAAAATAATTGATAGACCTTTTAGGCCACACATGTAATAAAAGAATTGATACCCTTTTCTAATCGGAGATATTCATACATTACAAAATACTTTACACTAAAACCCTAATTTTCAAACACACACGCCCGTATGCCTAGGGGACACGGCCATGTGAAAATCGACTAATTTCCTCAAATTAGCCACATGGTCGTGTGGCACCCAAATTAGCCCCAAAACCCTAAATCCCTATTGCAAAGGGCTGTGTGAACATCCAGTGTGGGGGCACACGCCTGTGTGGCCACCCTTGTGGTCACCACACCGAAATTGGCTGAAAGTCTCATTTTCTGATCACTAAAACGACCCCTAATCAAAGTATTTCAGAACCCATCCATAACCCACTAGCTTTCAGATAACTGCAAACAACACAGACCTCAAATGCTCACTTAGCTGAACACATCCAAAGAGATCGACAAATTTTCACAGCAAACCCAAATCAAGTTATACTGAATTGAATTAAAACTCATAAAAGAAAACGCAAAGTTTCGAATCCCACATTTGATTCGTAATCAAGACACTAGAAACCAATCGACACACGTTGACGACCTCGATAAGAACTCGAAACTTTTCGAAACCAAAAACAAAACCATTCTCTTCTCTTTCTTTTCAAAAGACGCAAAAAAAGCCAAAAAGAAAAAGAAAGGAAAAAAAAATGGAGAACCTGTAAAATAAAGAAAAGCCAAAATAAAAATAAAAATAAAAACAAATTAAAATAAACATTAAGAAAAAAAATAATTATTATTTTTTACTTAAACAAATCTAATAGTTGCAAAATAAAAATACCTCTTCAAAAAGCACACACGGAGAATCAAACCAAGAACCCAAAGGTACATTTATACTCAACTAACCACCAGGCAAGCAAGCCATTCTAACATTAAAACGCGAACACTATCCCAATTGCACGACCTACTTACTGACCCTTACTAAGAATCTCAAACTTCTAACCCCAAAATCAGGATATTACATGCAGCATCAGCTACTGATAAAATTCTAAGGCCCCGAAAAGCAAATAATTTATAAAAATTAAAAATTTTCTTTTTCCAATCCTCTCTTTGTTGGTTGTTTTTGAAATCAAGGTCCTTGTAATTTACATGAAAAAAAAGTATTTATTGCTCTTTAATATCTTGCTTGTTTATGTGTCAATTAAACAAGGTTTTTACGTAAGCGTTGTGGGGTACTTGAAAATGTTCTCTTTTCCCTCTCAAATTAACTTTGAATTTAATAATTGTAGACAATTAATTTTGATTAAATATTTTCGTTACTAAAATCATCCTGGAAACAAGTTTAGAGAGGCTTGCAAGACGTTGAACTATGTGAATCAAAACCATGTTTTCGGGTTATATTTTGTGATTTGGCCCATGCATTCTCCACTTTTGTTTAAAGTTACTATTATCTTTCTCATTCTTTTATTTTTATCTTAATTTCTTTCCATCATTCTTTTCGGATTTGCTTTTGGATGTTGGAGTACTTGGGCCTTACCAGCCCTCGGTTTTGGCCTTATAGGAAATTACATAAGATATGAACATTATGAGATTAATGTATGTTATTTGTAATACTTGAGGGAAAAATTTCAGAATTATATCGGTAATAACTAAAGTTATTGTGAGAAAGATCAATAACACTCATATGAGTGAAGCAAACTTCAAAGATAACCACTTGACCATAAAATCTATTCCAACTCAAAATAAAATTAAGAGATTGAAACCAAAAAAAAAAAAAAAGTTAATAACTTATGTTTGTGATGTAACACATGCATGATGTGTATATCCAATAGAATTGATTGGTTAATTTACTCCACACTAACTTCTAGCCATTTTTCACTGCATAGAGAATACCTATCCATCGGAATTACTACCTTTCATATCTGTACATTTTATTTCTATTACTCATATGTGTTATGAGACACAAAAGTAAAAAAAATTACTAATATTTTCTTACTAACCCAAGAGCCTTTAATTATTACAATGAAACACAAAGTTACAGTTTAAAGGATAAAGTCCATACCTAATATTAACCCTTATTAAGAGCCTCCCCATCCTATTTAAAGTCAAAACTAATATTTGTACTATTGGTTAAGAGTGTAAATTTACCTCATACTCATATTGTGTGATTAAATTATAAAATTTATCTATTAATGATGTGTAACAGTGATTTGTTAATGCTGATTATGTGTAAATTGTATAGAAAAAGATTTAAGGGTGTAAAATGCTCTCAAACTTTGAAAATAAAAATAAAACAATTAAGTTTTTTTTTTCATTCAAAAATTTTTTATTTATCAGATATGTTCTAAAATAGTTAGATATAAAATAAAAAAATAGTACAAATTTAAACATATAATTAGAAAAATAAGTAAAACTATTGTAAAATATAATATCTCTTCAAAATAAGTGAAAAAATTTTCTTCTTTTTACCTCAAACAAGTTATGTGAGTGACTAAAAATTACTAATTGTGATTAATTTATAGCTAACAAATTACTAAAATACGTGGAAATATAATATTCCGACCAAACATAGTGTCAACCTATAATTATTTTTTTCTAATCCAAAAGGATTATTTTAGAAAACTAAAAGATTGTAAAGCTACTTAATAATAGAGAGGGATCCATTTACACTGGTATACAACTAAAGTAATAATTTACACCCTTTCTTATAATTTTTTACTATTAATATTTTAATAATTTAATCATCATATTTTATATTCCATTCATATAGTTAATACATGTCAAATTTAAATGTAAATTTAACTTTTGTAACTATTTTTTATGTAAAAAAAAAACTTTTGACCATTTAATAAATATTAGTATATACAGTATTTTTGATTAATATGATAATAATATTGAATCGGTTAAAAAATTTACATACTTGACAAGTACAATATATTGACAAATTCGATGATTTAATTATTAAAATATATATTAATCGTACAAAAATATACGAATAGATACCACTGTAAGTGAATCCCTCTCTAGTAATTATATATAACAAAACTCTAATGCAACTAATAAGAATCACATAAATTTAACAAAAAACAGAAAGAAAGAAAATATTATACCTGTTAAGTTATTATTACAAAAAATTGATGTAATTGAAAGTACACGTGGAATTTCACCTAAAATAATAATCAAATCTGTCTATTTTATTTATCATTTCCATTTTTAACATTTAACTTCAATACAGCTCCAAATAAGTTTAATTATTACAATATGTGAATGTGTTAGGCAGGTTGTTAGTATGTTATCAAGACTGGTATATTTTTGTAGATTAGTTAGCAGCAGTTAGTCTCTCTTCTTCATATATATAAATTACATCTCTATACTGATACAAACAGACTAAGAATACAAATAATTATTACAAAGGAACTCAAATTTATACCACAAATGATAAATCCAATTAGTTGAAGTAGTGTTGATAAATAAAGTTTTAATTATTTGTTACGAAATTGTTACTTTAAAACTGAAATTTAGGATTTAAAATTTAAAATTGTCAATACTCAAGTTTTTAACTAACCATGTCTTTGACTCTTAACATTTCTTTTGAGCTCATAACATTTCTTTTGAACGGCGGCGTCGTTGTCCGCGACCGGCGGTCAATGGCCGGACCCTTGGCCGACCAAGAAGCTAAGAGAGGGGGAGGGAGAGAGCATTTTTCAGTTATTTTTTTTTTAGGAAGAGGAAAAAATGAAAGTTTTTTGTCAAAAAATTGACTTTTATAGGCCTCCAAAACGACGTCGTTTTGAGACTGGCCTTAAACGCCCAAAATGGCGTTGTTTTGCCCTGACCCGACCCGATCCGACCCGACCTGGCCTAGGATCCTTGTGTTTTTTTGCGCATGGGATATTTGCGCATTCGGCCCTTCCGCTTTTTTATTATTTTACAATTAAGTTTATTTTATTTTTAAAATTTGCACTATAATCTATTTTGACTTTCAATTTGGTCCCTATTGATGCTGTGCATTTTGGAGGAGAAGGGAAAATTTTCCTTTTGATCCCTCCTTGCTATTCGCGCATTTCAATTCGGTCCTTAGCCTTATTTTTATTCCAGATTTGCCCCAAATTTCTGTTTTAAGTTCAAATTAGCCCTTTTTGTTATTTTTTACTATTTTATCATTAAATTAATTAATTTTCACTATTATTATATTATATTTATTATTATTATTATTATTTATTACTACTACTACTATTATCATTATTATTATTATTATTTTATTTTTATATCCTTTTATATCATTTCAAACTTTAAATTATTTATTATTTGTATTATTATCATTAATATTATTATCATTACCATTAATATTATTTTTAAATATTTTTGCATAATATTTATTTATTTATTTGTTTACTACTAGTTTTTTAATTTTAAATATTTTTAGCTTGCTTATTATTTTTCTTTTTTTATTATTTATAATTAGCTTATTCGTTTTATTCATTTATTTTATTCTCGTCCTTCTCATTGTCATTTACATTAACGCATTTATTATTTTGTTACGCATATTAGCACCATGATTTTTTTTTATATTTACTCAAAATCATGTTACATTAGTCTTTACCTGATACATAAAATTTTGTTTTTTTAATCAGCAATCTTTCGTATTTCAAGATTCGAAAGGTTGTTACCTAACTTACGAGGTTTTGATTTTCTCGATAAATTCGAACAAACGAACGTTTAAAATTTTTTAAATAATCTTGAAAATTACGAAAAGATCATGTTCTAACTTACGGAATATAATTTCTTTCTAAAGCCGAGATAATCGAACAACTTTCAAAATAAATGAATTTTTCGGCGTTTATTCTCATTTCGAGAATTTAAGACATTGTGCCCTAACTTACGGGACGCAATTCTTTTTTTCGATTAACGTGAAATACGTCCTTTTTCCATAAAAAAATTCAATTTAGCAATATTTTAACGAATGTCTTTTTTTTAAATCCCTTCAAAGTTCTTAATTTTCGACGCTAAGACACTAATTAATCAACTAGGTACCAATTTTGGGCGTTACGAAGGTGTTAATCCTTCCTCGTGCTAACCGACTCTTGAGCCCGTTTTTCTGAATTTCGTAGACCAAAACTGTCGTTTTAATAAATCAAATCTCTTATTAAAATGATCGAATTACAAGGTGACCCGATCACACCTCATAAAAAAAGATTGGTGATTCCTACGTTTTTTTCCAGTTTCAAAATCAAAGTCAACCTCCTCTTTTTCAAAAAAATGGTTTCGACTATATTAAACAATTATATTTAAGTAAACTGAAGAGAAGAAATGAACATAGACAACGAAGTGATGAATTAGAAAAGCATGGTCCTGCCTTGGCTTCTAATATTACATTAAGTACATATAAAAAAAGAAAAAAGAAAAAAAAAGAGAAAGACTGAAGAAAACTTAAGTAGGAAAAGAAAAGAAAGAGAAAGCAAAGCTAACAAATAAATATAGGAGCGCAAACCAAAGGTATGTGGGAAGAAAGGTCAGTGACGTCTCCTTATCTGCAATTTAATGTTTTAAAAGACAAAAAATGAATGTGTAATTAAATTAGATAGAAGGAAATTGAAATGGAGGAGGGGTTTGGTACCTTGCTAATCCAGACACCTCCCTTTCTTCATTTCCATATCTTGCATCCGTTTTATTGTAATTTGAAGAAAACAGCAAACAGTCAACCACTCTGATTTCAACAACCATAGATATCTACAAGAGAGAAGATTATTCCAAATCTCTCACCATTAAACACACTTTCACACGCTACTCATAATAGGAGTTTTAGATATAGCTTTGATTCCTTGAATAGCTGTAAGTAGGCGTCTTTTCCTGAAAAGCAATTAAACTAAAAATATCAATGTCTGACTTCCTTTGACTTTTAATAAATGTAATTATTCATTGGTGTATTGACAAATTGAGTGAGAATGTGAGACATTGTCAAAAACGAATGATATATAAGAAGCAAACAAAGTAGGAATCATTTCCTAAACTAGAGGTTATGAAATTACCTCTCAAATATCATTCAATCTAGAAGTTACATTTTCGGAATATGATAGAAGGAACATGGTTGACTTTGTAGAAATCTTCTCCTTCTTCCTCCAATTTATGTTTGAATGCCTTTGGCATTGCTACAATCTTCAGTTCTTTGAGGGTTGTAATGAACCTCAATCCCTCTGGAAGCATCTTCAAGTTGCGGCATCTACAAATCTCCAATCGCTGAAGAGAAGGCATGGCTCCTTCATCCGCCTTCCACTCCTCCAAAACGTATAGCATCCCAAGACTTAGAGACTCAAGTCGAGGAAAACCCTGTGCAGAGCAAAACATTTCCTTTCTTTTGAAAGTTTCTTCGAATTCAAGAATCCTTAAGTTAGGCAGCTTCTCTAGTGTTGGCATTGGATCTTCCTCAAACTCGCACTGTTCCAACCGTATGTAAGCGAGATGTGAAGAGTAGTAGTGATACTCTGGTAACTTACTTATCTGTGCAGTTATTATACTCAACTTGCAAATACTTGTACAACTTGAAAGGAGATGGGCCAAATGTCTTGGATCTATTATTGGTCTGTAACTCCAAATGCTAACAATAGACAAGGAATGAAGATATTTACTTCCGATTATGGGTGGATTCTCTTCCAACTCCTCCTCATTGAAATTTTCACTATTGAAGGGCGTAAATATCAACAACTCTCTAAGATTTGTCATGTTGATAAGATCATTTAGATAACAATTCTTGCTGTTGAAGTTCACAAGTGTAAGGAGTTTTCTCAAAGTATCCAACTTCAACTTAGTTCTGCGTTTAAAAGAGGGAGGGAGATATAAATGTCTTAGGTGCTCCATCCTCCATATCACATTAGGTACATGAATTCTACTATAAACTCTTAAATCCAACGTTTGCAAGCTCCTTAAGTTGCCTAGAGATGATGGCAACTCTGACCATTGGAAGTTACGACTCCTCAGACTCAAGAATCTTAAATGGATGAGATTCCCTATATCACTGGTTAACTCCCACCCGCCAAAAAAACAATATGTTCTTCCTATCTCATAGTTTAGGACTCTTAGCAATTTGAAGTTGTTGAACATGTATCTACAAATTCCCTGAAGTTTAAGATGTCTTGTAGAAGCTGCCGAAATCAGAAGAATCCAAAATAGTGGATTATAACAATCTTGCAAAGATTTTTCTAATGCCTCCTTCGGAAGGAACTCATTGAAGAACATAAGTGACCGAATATTTGGACTTTTAATGCATTGTATGAAAAAAGGCTCATGCACAGAAACCCTACGAACCTTCCGAATCATAGATAATGAAGATAAATTTGATCGATCAACAATGAAGACAAAATTTTCTTGTTTTGCCTTTAATAAGCAAAGTTCTCTCATCAGATCATGCATCTGAATCGTTTTGACCTTCAAAGTTGCCACATCTCTTTCTCGTACTTGAATCATGCACCTTTCCACAAGCTCCATTAAATAAGATTTTGCCACATCTTCCGCAATTTCCCCACCGTCTCTTTCTTCTTGCTTTGATGACACAATACCTTCAGCAACCCATAATTGAATCAATCTATCCACATCTATTGTATAATCCTCCGGAAAATGGCTTAGATAGAGGAAACATGGTCTTAGATAGGGAGGCAAATCATCATAACTTAATGCTAACAACGCTAACACATTCTCTAGTCCTTGATTTTTGACTCTCGTCAAGTATGATTTCACATTGTCAGATATCTTTTGCCATTCGTCTAATGAATTATTCTTTGTAGCCAAAATTCCTCCCAATACAACAATGGCTAATGGAAGCCCCGCACAATGTTTAACCATGTTCTCTCCTAACTCCTTCATTTCCACATCGATTATATTTCCTATATAAAAAATTAAGAATAATTTTTTTAAAAATAAGGAAAATTAAGAAATAATTTAAATAGGTAAAAGAAATGTAAAAGTAGATGAACTCAAACTTATATTCCATTAATTTATCAAATAAATTTTAATATAAATTCATCAGTTATAAAGTTTAGTTTTTAAGAAAACTAAATCTATTTGGATACTTTGAATACTTTATGGAACAGTCAATACTGAATAAGAAACTTCACTCTAATTAATTTAAGAGGAGTTTCAAATAAATAAATATATAATTCACTAAATCTAAAAAAGTAAAAATGATACAAAAACAAAATTTACATTTCTTTTTAAGGGACGTTGTTTGGAATAGTTCATGCCTTCCGGTTTTAAGACTGATATTTAATACTCCAACAAAAAAAAATTAATAGAGGAAAATACTTTTAATGTTTAGAAGAATTATATAAAAAAGATTGTTTAATTTTAAATTGGATATCCTGTTTGGTACAAATGAGATTATAAATAAGGGTCAGAAAATTGTGTTGAGAGAATTTGGAGATAAAATTACAAGATTTTACTTATATTGTACAAGTTAAGCATACAAAATAATTAAATTAATCTCTTTTTTCGTCGATGATTTTAACGGGATTTTCTATCATAATTATTGGGAAATTATTAAAAAGAATGTTTTGGAAGCTATTAAGAGTGTTTTCTTTTTTTTAGGGGAGGGAAATTTCCGATGAGTTTAAATGAGATTGAGATAATTTTGATTCTGAAGATTAAATGTTTTGAATTAATTACATAATTCAGGTCAATTAGTCTTTGTAATTTTAAGTATTAAATCATATCGAAGATCATGGTGAATATATTGAACGGAGTTATATGGTGAATAATCAAAGTGCTTTTGTGGTACGTAGACAAATACATGATAACATCTTAATTGCTTTAACATGACAGAGTAGGGTGGAGATTTCTGGAAACTATTTTAAGAAAAATGAGATTTGCTTTAACATGGATTGATTGGATAATCGAGTGTGTGAGGAGTGTTTCTTACACTTTGCTTATTAATGGTAAATCTAGTAGAAAAATCTATCCATCAAGAGGTCTAAGTTAAGGTGACCCTCTATCACCTTACCTCTTCCTATTTGTTGTGAATGTCCTCTCTCGTATGATTATTAATGTCGAGTCTAGTTTTATTTCTGGGATTAGCCTTGGTAGTCATTATCCAATAGTGTCACATTTGTTATTCGCGAACGATCTCTATTCTTTTTGGAAGCTAATTTGTTAAACTGGAGGAGAATGATTAACTTTCAAGAATATTGTGCAGCTTCTGGACGAAGGGTCAAGTACGATAAATCAAGCAACGTTTTTAGAAGGGTCAACGAAAGGTTGATTCAAGAAGAGACTAATATAGAGGTGGCAAATAATTCGGGCGTCTACTTGGGTGTCCCTTGGGGCTTTCGAAAACATTAACTTTGAGGCATATCAAAGATAAGGTCCTTACTTTCACCAAAAAAAAAAAAGTTCCTTACCAAACTTAAGGGCTGGAAGCAGCTAACGTTATCTTGGAGGGGAAGGGAGGTTCTTATTAAAGCAGTAGCATGCGCTTCAATGTATACGATATCTTTTCGAATTTCCTAAAAAATTATTCGTGGAAATGAATTCAGCAGAAGGAAAATGAGAGAACGTATTCATTGAAAAGCTTGGAGGACTTGCTCTACTCGCAAAACAATCTTGACAGTTAGTCCAGGATCCCGATGCTCTTTGGGCTAGGATTTTAAAAGGTCTTTATTTCCCGAATTCTAATTTCCTTGAAGCTAAAAAGGGAGCTAGGTCATCATGGGTGTTAGTATCTCAAGGCTGCAACTATTTTTTAAAAAATAAGACCAAGTCCTAGGGAGATTTGTTAGCTTGTTAGTAGGAGTAAGAGTTGTTAGCTTGTTAATAGGAGTAGCAATTTGAATCTTTGTTGAGGTTCTTACTTGAGACTTGTATATAAGGGCTGGATTGGTAATGAATTAATTGATCCCTTCATTTCATCTGTTGTTTCATAATTCAATTAAGTCTTTATTGCACCAACAATGGGTGTGGAGTAGCACTCTTGAAGGGAAAGAATTTTTAAAAGGAGACTTTGATTTGGCAAGTGCTAAATGGCGAAAACATCCGCATTTGGAAAGATAGATGGTTGCTGGGAGTTAAAGATAGGAAATTAAAGCATCCTGGAAATATTGACAGATCCTCACCAACAAGAGTTGCTGAGATCATTTGTTTAGAAGAACTAAATTGGTACTTACCCAGTATCTCAATGTGGTTAGAAGATATTGAAATTGCGAAATTAAAAGTTCCCCTTCATGAAACAGATGAACAAGATAAATTGGTGTGGCCGTTTACAGCTGTTGGTCAATATTCGATGAAGTCAAGGTACAAGGAGTTGAGAAAGCACTATGGAAATGAGTCTTCTTTACAACCTTCCAGCTTCACTTAATTGATAGAGGCACTTGGGAAGCTATTTGGAGCTTACAGGTACCGAACAAAGTTAAAATTTTCTTATGGAAATTGTGTCATAATGCTATTCCATCTCGTTTTAATCCGTGGAAAAGAAAGTGTGTTTCGAACCCAATTTGTTGTTTATGTGGTATTGAAGATGAGACTTTGAACATATTATTCTTAGTAGTAATTGGGTTAGAGGAATACAGTATGAGGCTTCTTTTGGTCTTCAAGGGCTAAATGATCAAATTCAATCATTTGACAGATGGTTCTCAAAGTTGTTACAAATGCCTTGTATGAGGGAGGATTTCAAAGTTAGAATTGTTTTCAATTGCTAGCACATCTGGAAAGCTAGGTGTGAGGTTACAATTGGAAGTCTGAAACTTGGTTTGGAGAGAATTATCCGAAGGATTAATTGCTCCATGAATGAATTCTTATCTGCTCAAACAATAACTCTGATCGAACTAGGAAGTCAAAACCTTGTGCTGATGTTTGGGAGAAACCACCAGAAGGTTGGGTTAAAGTTAATTGTGATGGGGCATTTGACACCTTAATAGCTTGTGCTGGTATTAGAGTAATAGGCAGAAATTTAAGTGGGAAGATGCTGGATGGGATTGGTAAAAGGATTAAGTGGATTCGTGTGAGGTTGTCGAGGCTAAAGCTATGGTTGGATGGATTGAATTAGCTATGAAGAACAAATGGACCAATGTGACAATCAAGACTGACTCCCAGACTATTGCTTCGAATATTAAGAAGAAGACTCAAGATCGAAGATGGATATTAAGGCTAGTCCTTCAGGTTTTTGATGAGCTGTCCATGCAACTTTCTCCTTTGAAATTCAATGTTATTAGACGAGAAGCCAATAGGTTAGCAGATTGATTTGCTAAATAGGGTCGTAAAGAGATGTGCTGGTTGTTCGAATCAACTACCATCTTTCTTTGCCTTTACTCTTGATAAGAATGGTTTACCTGCGCCTCCATCTTTCTGACGCAAGGATCCAGGATAAGCTTAGAGAATACTGTGCTTTTTTCATGTTAGTTTATCTCTGGTTTAGTGTTTTAGAATTCCTATATATGTTTGTTTATTCTTTCAGGAATGAATGTTTTTGTTTTTGTGGCAAAAAAAACGAGAATAGATTAATTATTATTTTAATTAAGTGATGTTTGAGTACTTAATTTAAATTATAAAATCTATTTGATATATTTCTTAACAAAAATTAAACATATAAAAGAATAGCATGTAAGTGCTTAAGAAACTAAACAGAATATATAGTCGAATAATTAAGGTAGGATAATCCTAAAAATTAAAAATTTGTAGGTACCAATAAGATTTTATCAAATCATCAATTTTTAAAGACATGAATAATTATAATACACTCATCCATATAGAAATTATTTTATGGACCATTCTCACCACATTATTCATGGTCCCTTTCCAATTATTTGATAATATTTAAACAAATTTTTTCATGTCATTAACTCATAATTTTGTTAATTTTTTTACCCTGAACCCTAGATCCAAAACATAAAACCCCAAATTCATAACCCCGAACCCTTGAACTTTAAATCTCAAATCCAAACTTTGAATTGCGGGATTCGGGGTTCAAGGTTTAGGATTAGGATTCGAGTTCAAGATTCGGAGTTTTAGGTTCAAGATAAAATAATTACCAAAATTATGTGTCAATGACATCAAAAATATTGCACAAAAATTACTATTTTTTAAAATTGGTTGCACAAAAATAAAAAATATTAACTTATGAAAAAAAACAAAATGATTAAAATTTGTAAAAGAAGAAAAGAAGTTTGTTTATAATTTAAAAAATTAATTATTTTAAATAATTTAATTAAAGTTAAATTAAGTTGGAGAAAATATTAAATATAAATGAGTGTATAATAATTCTTTGTTATATTAAAAATTTAACGATGTGACACTATTTTATTTGTGCCTAAAAATTATACTTTTTAATACGATTCTAATATAATTTATTTACAGTAAGTAATAGCAAAGTTATTAAAAAATTATAACATAAAAGATAATGAATTTACCTATTAATTATATTTACGTGCATGTACATTAATTGATAAACTACGAAGCCTTGATTTCTTTTATTTATTTCATATTAAGGTTTTGAAATTTTTAAATAAAATAGATTTTATATATTTTTAATTTTAATTATTGTAAAAAAAATTAAAAATGAAGAATAAATGTAGCATATAACAAGAATTTTGCTATATATATTTACCTGTTTGAGGAAATACAATCTTTTGAAACAATTCCCAACTTTGTTGTTCGTTTAGGCACTGCAACTCTGAAATAATATACATAATTATTTTCCATAAAAGGAATAAGAGTATTAAATCTTACCTAATTAAGAAAATTTTACCTCGTATGTGAGCATCTGAAACTATCCCCTTGTATCGAGAGGTGAGCAATATTTTGCTATGGCTGTCCTTTGCAACCGGAAAGGCAGGTTTTAAACTATCCCAAGCTTCACTGGTCCAAATATCATCAAGTATCACCAGACATTTTTCATCCTTCAAAATGTTAAATAACTTTTCTACTAATTCTTGATTTCCCTTCTTCCTGTCGTCTTTATCTAATTTTTTGAAACAAGATAGAATGTCTTCCCAAACTTTTCTTGTCTGGAATTGTTGAGAAACATATACAAAAGCCAAGTGATCGAAATAATCAATAACCTGACGATGGTGATATATTTTTTTGGCAAGAGTGGTCTTTCCCAGGTCACCCATGCCCCATATTGTAACTACCCTGCATTCACTTTCGTTGGTAAGAACTTTGACCAATCCCTCAGTATCATCAACTAGTCCAACAATATTATCATCCATAATATGTGGATAAGGCCGCCTTAATTCTCGTCTTTTAGTTGAAGAACTTAATTCTTCTCCTCTGTCCTTTAATTCCTTTACGCCAGAGGCCTGTAGTCGTCGGACCAAGTCTTTGATTCTTTCTATGATTTTCTCGATCTTTGACCTGGTTTCATGGAGTGCCCACCCCTCTTTCAAACAGCAGGCTGATCTTTTCATACAACTCGGGAGACCACCTTTGTTTTTTGATCCAATCTTCAAAGCATAATCCTCAATAACATCCTCAGCATCATAAGCAAGCTCTCTGATTTCAGCAACCCAAAGACTAATCCTCTGATCCGTTGATTGTTCTGTCTCTGCCACCATTAAGGTGCTTTGCATCCATTTGAGCTCTGTTTGCAGACGCTCAACTTGCTCCTCCACGCCCCTTAGGTATATGGCTTCCTCAGCTAGCAGCTTGCCAATTGTTGTCACTGCAGATGTCACAGCAGAGAAAGGCATAATAGTGAGCGAGCTCACAAAATTCTTTAAAATCTTGAATTTGGATTTCAAGATGTGAGTGCCGCAATCTTGCTGGGAAAACAATTGCAAGAAGCAGCTGTTCTTAATTATAAGAACAATGGCAAATCATTGCTCTTTTATACTTTTAGTAGTAATCGTTCAATTAAATTTTAAAAATAATTTATAAAGCAACATTTATCATCAATAGAATGAGAATACAAGCAAGAAAGGTATACTCATAATAGAATAAGAATACAAGCAAGAAAGGTATGTTCGAAATAGAATAAGAATACTAACAAGAAAGGTATATTCATAATCAAATGAGAATACAAGCAAGAAAGGTGTCGTAACCATTTTTTGAAAAACGGGAATCGACTTGGTTTTGGAAATATAAATAAAACGGGAGTCGCCACCGATCTTTATTTGGTGTGATCGGATCACCTTTGTTTTAATAAAACGTTTCGATTTACTAAAACAGTGTTTTGGATCTGCGAAGTTTTGAGAAAATAGGTTCGGGAGTCGGTTACGTGCGAGGAAGGATTAGCACCCTCGTCACGCCCACAATTGGTACCAAATTGATTAATCGATGTCCTAGTGTCAAAAATTGAAAATTTAAAAGTTGAAAATTTAAAAATGGATTAAAAAAGATCGATCCCTTTTGGAAATATTAACATTATTAAGAAATAACAAAAACTGAGAAAATAACTAATTGAAAATAAATTATACTAAAATATAGCATATTTGAAAATAATATTCAAAATAATGTGCATCAATATAAATGATATATATATAAATAAAAACTTTGAAATAAGATAAAGAGGGGAAAATATGAAATAAAATAAAGAGGGGAGGACCTATTTCAAGTACGTGAAAAAGTCAGAAGGCCTAAATCAAGAAATAACCCCCTCTTTCAAAACGCGCTACATGGGGGGATCATATTACAAACCAGGTAAGCTTCCAGGGAAAATTTTAAAGAAACTGAAAACCTGATTGCAAGTATATAAAAGGGCGAAAGGCCAATAGGGAAATAAACCCCTAAGGTCAAAACGCGCGGATCCTCAACTTCGAACGGGTCAGATTCGGGTCGAATAAAAACTAAAATCAAACCTAAAATGAAAGCCCTCAGCCCATTCTGCAGCAAAACAACAAAAAGACTAAAAAAAAAAAACCTAATCTCCTTATTTTCTTCTTCAGCCGCCACCCAAAAATCTCTCCCACCCCAAAATCTCTCCCTCAAGCCACCAAAACGCCACCCTGAACGGCGAATGGCAGCACTTGAGGAGTCGACTTACTTCCGTAACTGATTCTAAGCCTTACTTTCCGACCAACTTCTTCGTTTATCTCCGATTGCGGTGAAGAAAACAAACAGAGGGTGCGTATTACTTCTTCATCTGACTCCGATTGTGACGGAGAAGATGAAGGTATTCCTGAAGGTCCACATCTTTTCCCTTTCGTTTTATTACCGTTTGTAAAAAAAAAAAATTTAAAGAAAACACAGATAAAGGAAACGAAACAACATTCAATAACAACAGATAACATGAACGAAGATTAAAGATCCACCTTTCGAACTCCTACTTTGGTTTTTTTATTTCTGATTGATTGTATCGCCTTCGAAAAAAAGAGGCCGGAACCCTTTTTACATCGATTTTTAACGGCTTTATAGCCAAATATACAATGCCTTTTTATTATTCAACCATTTTGTTCCATACTTCTTTGCTTCTGGTTGTTTCTGTCTCTATCACTGTGTGTTTTCCTTGCAGGGCATGGGCGATGGTGCAAACGATGGAGGCCGAGGTGCCTGGGGAAGCTCCAAGCGTCAGGGGGCGTAGGCACGGGGCACGACGCGTGTGGGACATTGAAACGACGTAGGGGCGCGTGTGGGCAGTGACCGAGGCACGGGGAGGCGTGCGACGCACCAAGGAAACCTAGGGTTTCTGTTTGGCTGAGTCTGTCGGGCCGTCCGGGCATTGGGCTTTGGGTTAGAGTTTTGGGCTAGGATAGTGGGTGTAGTCACCAATTTTGGCCCGGGTCATTAACCCCGGGCCCATTACAAACAAATTACAACAAGCCCAATACCAGCCCAAAACCAAACTAAAGCCTAGTCAAAAAATAAATGTCCAGATTAAATAAACAGTCCCTTACAAACCAATTAAAATAAAAGCAGCCCTAACCCAAACCCGTTACAAACCAAGCCCAAAACAACGGAAGCCCAATAGGCCCGAAACCAAGGATGAGCAGGAAAGAGCTAGGGTTTTGGAACCCTAGCAGCGCCGCGCGCGTGTAGATACGCGCTCCTCCACCAGCGCCGCAGCACCCACGCGCGCACCATCGCCGGTCTCCACCTCTCTCTGTCCCCCGCAATCTGCAACAAAACAAAAAACGACAGATCCACAAAACAAAAGGCATTTTTTTCGTTTTTTATTATTTTCGATTGGCTATAAAGCCAAGAAAAGAAACTGTAACAAGGACCTTTTTTTTTGGATTAGCAATCAATCAGAGAAATCAAAAAACAACAGATTCAAAAGCAAAAGAAAAATACGAAAAGGTCTTTTCAGTCGAAAACGATAGTAAAAAAAAAGATACAAAGTCAGTAAGCACGAGGTAATTTCGAATTCCTTTTTTGTTGTTTCATTTTCGTTTATTTTTATTATTACTCAAAACACATAAATATACATACATCTATATTTTAAATTAAAAAAAAAAGAGAAGGAAACCTTACCTTTCCGGCTACCGCGTGCGGTGGCCGGCAACGGCGTGGACGGCGGCCGGAAATCGCTCCCCTGTGCCCCTGCAGAGAACGTGAGAGAAGATGAGGAAGTTTTTTTTTTTGAGTGGATGTAGAAATGAAGAATAAAGAAAAAAAACTGGTTTTATAAAGAAGTTAAAACGGGGTCGTTTTAGCTTGGGTCTACAGACCTCAAAACGGCGCCGTTTCATCACGGATCGGATGGGACCCGACTCAACCCGACCCGCGAGGGGTTAGATCCGCGTGTTCTTGGTGGGAGGGGCTAATTGCGCGATTAGCCCCTCCGCTTTTTTATATAATTACAATCGGATTTTCCGTTTCTTAAAAATTAGCCCCAAAGTTTCATCTTATTTTCAATTAAGTCCCCCACTCGTGTAGTGTCTCTCGGAGGGTGGTTTATTTCCTGATTCAGTCCTCTACCCTTCACGCGCACTTCTATTAGGTCTTCCCCCTTTTTATTTTATTTCAAATCGACCCCGAAATCATTTTTTTTCCAATTCGATCCTCCTTTAGCATTTTTTTAATTATTATCATTATTTACTTCCTTATTTTATTATTATTATTATTATTACTATATATTATCACGTTGTATATGTTATATTATTTTGTTACTATTATTATAGCATTATCATACTATTATCATATTGTATATATATTTCCTGTTATTATTATTACTATTATTATTACTATATTTATTTTATTATATTGGACATATAGCGTATTAATTACCATTATTAATATATTATTATTACTGCCACATTTATATTTACATATTGTATATATATATCATTATTATTATTGCTATATTTATATTAGTATATTGTGTATCGCTTATTATTATTACTTATTATTACATTATTGTATATTTTCGTTACTACTATTATTATATACTCACTATTATTATTATTATTATTATATATTATTATGTTGTATATATATTTTATATTATTTTATTACTATTACTATTATTACATTATTATCATATCATTATTATATTGTATATATTTCTTATTATCATTGTTATTGTTATTGTTATTATATAAGCTATATTATTATTAGTATTAATATTATACCTATGTTATTATTTTGTACATAATTTATGTTGTATCATCATTATTCATCACGTGACTCTATTCCCATTTTCAAATAACGTTTCTTTAAAACATAGTTTTTTTTCATCAATATCACCCTGAAAACTAAAAAATTTTTCAAAAATAAGGCAATATTTCGTGTTTGGAAATCCGAGAGACCGTGCCCTATGTGTTGGGTTTCGGTTCCCTTGTTTGACCAAATAATCGAATAACCTTTTGTTATTTTAATAAATGGGTCTTAGGGATTAAGAGACTACCTTGGATTTGAGGATTGAAATTATCGTGTCCTACGTATTGGATGTGATATTTGGTCCCTTCAAAACAAGGAAATCTCAATATTCTAAAAGACTCAAACATTTCCAAAATATCCAAATTTCTAAATTCATTTTAATTTTGTTAAACTTTCGATATTGGGACATCAATTAATTAATTTGGTACCGATTTTCGGGCGTTGCGAGGGTGCTAATCCTTCCTCGCACGTAACCGACTCCCGAACCTATTTTCTCAAGTGTTCGTAGACCAAAAACATTTGTTTTAGTAAACTGAAATGTTTTATTAAAACAAAGGTGATCCGATCACACCTAATAAAATGTCGGTGGCGACTCCCGTTTTATTCATTTTCAAAACCCAAGTTCAATTTCCGTTTTGTCAAAAAAAATGGTTACGACAGCTTGGCGACTCCACTGGGGACCCTTGAGAGTCAGGCCGTAAATTGATTGATTTTTGTCCCTTTGATTGAAAATTCGGAAAATTGTTTTGAAAAAATCGTGTTTCTCTTTGATGCATTTGCTTGTGCTATAGTGTCGAGTCTCGTAAAATACTTTGGCATTGCATTGCATGACCATTGCGGTCACACCCTTAAGTGGGAGTGGGAAGCTACTCTTTCGTGAGGTTTTTACCTCCGTGTAAGATAGTGGATCACTTTCGGGATACATCCGTACCTATGTCTTCGTGAGATTTTTATCTCCGTGCAGCCATAGGGAAATGTATTCCCCTGAACCGAACTCGGTCTATATGAGCCTATAATGGGTGAGGATCGAGGAATTTGCTGGTTCAGGTACCTTTACCCTAGAACCGAACCGCATATAGAGAGACCTAAGAGCCCGTCGTAGATAGAGCCGTGCAAACTCTAGTTGTTACCCGAAATACGAGTTTGATTACCTCCTGTTTGTTTTAAGTCCCTTTTGTACCTGGTACTAATTCGTGGTGTTTCATTTTCATTGCATGGCATTTCATTATAGAAAGGGTGTTGATCCACATTCGATTGCTAGATAGAAAAGCTTGACATGGAAAAGGGGTTTCTCGATAGAGTGGAGGATAATGCGGCTGTCCAAGTGTGGTCCGAAAGAATACAGCGAGAAAAAGGAGATAGCTTGACAGTGGGATATGAGTCAGAGTTGTGGGATTTCACTCGCGTCAGCGTTGCTCAAAATGACCTGCGAGAATTAAAGGAAATATGGGATTCCTGGGGCAATGAAGACAAACAACTGTTCTTCCATAATTACGGTGATCTGCACTATCTGCTGGATATCAAGGTAGACGAGTACCTACTTCGAGCCATTACCCAGTTTTGGAACCCCGCCTATAGTTGCTTCACTTTTGGAAATGTAGATTTGGTTCCAACTATAGAAGAGTACACGGCTTTGTTTCGATGCCCGAGAATTCAAACTGATAAGGCATATTCAAGGTTTGCTAATGTGTCGGCATTCTCAAAAAGGCTAATGAACATCACAGGAATGAGTGAGCAATGGATTACGGCCCGGATCAAACAAAAAGGGGATTGTAAGTGCATTCCATGGAAACACTTGAAGGACTTGATCATGGCACATCCTGATAAGAAAAAGAGGGTCGACATCTTCGCGCTAAGCATCTATGGTTTGGTCATTTTCCCCAAAGCATTAGGGCACATAGAGGATGCGGTTTCGGACCTATTTGATAAGCTCGACAAGGGAGTCACACCTATCCCCGCAATTTTGGCCGAAACCTTCAGATCATTGAACGCCTGCCGAAGGGCGGGCGAAGGAAGGTTCATAGGATGTGCACAACTGTTGCTTTCATGGTTTCGTTGCCGCTTCTGGAAGATGGAAAAAGTCTCATGCAAAATTTTTTTTGAAAACTACTCCCCTCTGAAAGAATTAGCGGATACTCCAAGGCGGGACGACCTATCAGGAGAGAAATGGATAGCGATCCTCCAAAATTTGCAAGTGGAAGATGTAGAATGGAAGACTCCGTGGATGATCCTTGACGAAATTTTGTATCGATGCGGAGAGTTCGACTGGGTCCCTTTACTCGGAATATGAGGAGCTGTTGGGTACGCCCCATTGCTAGTAATGAGGCAGTATCAATCGAGGCAATTTATACCGGCAACATATGGATTAGCCCAGTGTGAGTTTTCGTACAAAGACGATAATTATAAGAAGAAAGTTCGTGAGATATCAGATGCATGGACTCAAACTCGGAAAATGAAGAGACTCGCCATAAGGCCGATGATTACGCCTGAATACGATCGATGGTGGGCCAAAAGAGTCAATGACAACATCCCAAGGCCTACCCAAGGGTATGCTCGACCAGTAGAAGAACAACTGCAAGTAATCCCGTCTGAATTGGAGATTATCAAGCAAGATTTCGAGAGAAGAAGCCGAGAATTGGGTAAAAAGATAGAGCAGCTAGAAGAGGAAAAGATGCGGTTAGGGTTAGATGTTGACCTCCACAAGTTTGAGGCCGAAAAATTAAAAAAGGGAAAGAACAAGGCTGAAGAGGATTTGGATAGTCTAAAGACGGACTATAAGAAGCTACGCATGTCCATCAGAACTGCTGGTTTGGGCAAAACGTCAGAACAATGGCGGCAAGAAATTAAAGAGGAAAAGTCCAGAGCTGATCAGTGGGAGAAGAAATTCCAAGATGCTCGAGGACGAGAGGATGCTTTGAAAAAGAGCCTGTTAGAAAACCAAAGCGAAAAGGAGAAATTACGCGCCCAAGTAGTAGAATTAGAAAGGTCACTACTTTTGCACCGTAGTCGTAACTCGGTAGTTGAATTAAGAGCTAGTCAAAACAAAATCGAGGAGATGAGAGGAAAGATAGAGGAGCTCGAGACTGCATTACGAGATAGCAAAATTCGATGTGAGATCCTTGAAGCGGGCAATGGACACTGGAAGGAGCAGCTCCACCGTTCCCAAGAACAGATCAGAAACAGAGACTACTTAATGGGCGAAGCCGTGGCTCAAATCTGAGAGGCGGCCGATCATTTGCAAACCTTGGCGGCTCGGGCCGACACGTTAAGTCTGATGTATGAGTCAGGATCGAAGCGAGGCCAAAGTTTAGCTTGGTTTCTTAGGAAAATTAAGGATTTAGGCATTAGGGCAAGGTCGTATATGTAATCGTCCGTTCTATGAAAGGAAATTCGTTTTCTAGTAAAGTTTATCTAATGGGATTGAATCAAATCAACACCTTTTTCTTCTTGCATTCATTCCATGCATTGCATTCCATCCATTCGTATACATCACACCATTTGCACCAAAAAGGAGCCTAATTGGTTAAAAACGTGACAGAAGTTACCCTGGAAACCGACGAGGATCAACCTATCATACATTACTACAACACTCGTCGTAAGGCAAAAGCAATAGACCAAAGATACGAACAGTTCCAGAAGGACATGGAAGACCAAATGAAGAAGTTTCAGAAAGAATTGAAAGACCAGATGGAAAAGGCTCAAAAGGATATGGTGGCCCAAATGACCCAATTAATGAGTGGGATAACAAACAAAGGAAAAGACCCTACAACTAGTACCGGGAAAGAAAGCGAAGGCCATCCTCCAGGATTTACTCCACCCCATGAATTTACAGGCCTAGAACACCCACCTGTACTCCCACCTGCCCATCTAGGGCAAGGAGTATTTGCATCAAGTCACGGAACTAACCCAGCTGACCCTATTGTCCCAGATTTGGATGATCCTGTGGAACTAGCTAAGTTAAGAATGAAGGATCAGGGCGCTCAAGACAAGTTTAAAGATCTGGAAGAAAGACTCAGGGCAGTAGAGGGAACTAGAGCCTCTTCCGCAATGAGCGTCAAAAAGCTCAGTTTGGTTCCTGGCTGGTCTTGCCCCCAAAATTTAAAGCACCAGACTTTGAGAAATACGATGGAACAAGGTGCCCAAAGGCGCATCTCATCATGTTTTGTCGGAAAATGGCCGGTTATGAGGACGAAGACAAGTTGCTGATACACTGCTTTCAAGAAAGCTTGATAGGGTCAGCTCTCCGATGGTACAATCAACTAGGAAGAGAAAAGATCCAATCATGGGATGACTTAGCTGCAGCATTCTGTGAACAATATAAACACGTCTCCGACATAGCGCCTGATCGCCTAACATTGCAGATGATGGAAAAGAAGCCATCTGAGACCTTTAGGCAATATGCTCAAAGGTGGAGAGACGTCTCGGTTCAAGTGGAACCTCCACTAACCAAGACGGAGATCACAGTCCTTTTTATTAACACTTTAAGAGCGCCATTCTATGACAAACTGGTGGGGAATGCCACAAAGGATTTCGCAGATGTCGTAATATCTGGAGAGCTCATCGAAAACGGCATCAGGAACGGGAGAATGGAAGGGTCTGAAAGCTCTAAAAGGCCATTTAAGAAGAAGGAGCCAGAAACCCATATGGTAGGGACCGAGAATCACTACACTCCTAATCCATACCCTATCCAACCTCGACCTCAATTCCGCCCAACTCCAAACCTCTACTTTCCTCCTCAGAACCTCTATTATCAAACCCCTCCCCTTATCCCGTCTATACCGCTGATGCCCAAAGACCACTCACCATCTTCTCACCAAATACCACAACCGCTCCGAGCCAACCCAGAAATGAACCGAGGCCAACGAGACCCAACCCCGAAAAACCTCAGTTTGCCCCTATTCCCATGACATACGGGGAACTGTGCCCAAAGTTGCTAGAGAGACAACTAATAGCACCGCATTACATAGCACCTTTGAAACCTCCCTATCCTAAATGGTACGATCCTAATGCTAGCTGCATGTACCATGCTGGAAACCGGGGGCATTCCACGGATAATTGCATAGCCTTTAAAAGAAAGGTTCAGAGTCTAATTGATGCGGGCATTCTACGTTTTGATGGGATCAGTACGGTGGCCAGAAATCCGCTCCCTAACCATACTGAAGGGAACATCAACATGGTGACAAATGAAGATGGCCGGCGAGCTAGAAGTCGTGTCTCCGAAATAAAGACGCCATTGGGAAAATATGGGAAATAATGATGAAAAAGGGTTTGCTTGGTCCGCTTGACAAAAGTTCCAAGGAGGAAGATACAGAAGGCCAAAGTTTTTGTGTCTTTCATGGCATAGAAGGCACCGCATCCAATCTTGTGAGAAATTTAAAGAATTGCTCCAAGATATGATGAACAATAAGGAGCTTGAGGTCTATGATAAAAAGGAAGAAATCATCGAAAAAGATGTATGTGCATCCGGAGATCAATCATCAGGACCCCCTTATAGTGCTGACCGACCTTGATAATCTACTACGAGGCAAAAAGGGAAGAGGTAAAACCGAAGATGATAATTAAGATGCCAACTCCGTTCCCTTACAAGGAGAGCAAGGCGGTGCCATGGAAGTATGATGTAGGCATCACCATACCCGAAGCTACTACTAGTGACATTAGTGAGGTGGGGCATTTCACCCGTAGCGGGAGGTGTTATTCTCCCAAGATGGTCGAACCGGAAAAGAAAGCCGCAAACGCGAGTCAAAAGGGGAAAGCGCCGATGCATGAAACCGAGGCTGAGGTTGAAGTACAATCTGGACAAGAATCTAAAAGGCCCGTAAGTGAGGACGAAGCACACGAATTTTTGAGGTTTATCAAGCACAGCGAGTATAACATTGTGGAGCAGTTGAACAAGCAACCAGCAAAGATCTCAGTGTTATCTCTACTGTTAAACTCAGAACCACACCGAAACGCTCTATTAAGTGTGTTAAACCAAGCATATGTACCGAGTAATGTACCCGTGGAAAAACTCGATAGGTGGGCAAATAACCTAAACGCAGATAATTTCATCTCCTTCAGCGATGATGAAATACCACCAAATGGAAAGGGCTCCGTCAAGGCACTACATATCACGGCCTATTGCAAAGGTTATATAGTACCAAGTGTACTCATTGATAACGGGTCTGCGCTTAACGTCATGCCTTTAGCAACACTATCCAGAATGCCGGTGGATATGTCTTATTTGAGACCTTGTCATTCCACGGTCAGAGCGTTTGATGGGACGCGACGAGAGGTCATGGGAAAGATAGAGATCCCTCTAGAAGTGGGCCCATGCACATACAATATTGAATTCCAGGTCATGGACATTGCACCTTCATACAATTGCCTCTTAGGGAGACCTTGGATCCATGCTGCTGGGGCAGTCCCTTCATCTCTCCACCAGAAAATGAAGTTTGTCATGGATAATCACTTGATCACCGTTGCTGGTGAGGAAGACATCATTGCGGCCATCTCTACCGATGCACCCTACATCGAGGTGAACAAAGACGCAGTAGAGTGTTCCTTCCGTTCCTTTGAATTCATCAATGCTACTTTCATTGCTGAAGGAAGCAAAGCCCCCACACCCAAGTTGTCAAAGAATACCAGGATGGGAATCAAACTAACGGTTGGAAAAGGAGCCCGAGCAAGGAAAGGCTTGGGGAAATACCAGCAAGGGATGGCTAGAGCGCTAAAACCGGTACCCCACAAGGCTCGATACGGCTTAGGATTTAAGCCCGACATGCAACAAAGAAGGAAACAATTGCAAAGGGAGCAAGAAAGAAGGATCGCAAGAGTCACAGGTCGAGAATTAGAGTGGGAACCCATAACATATCCGCCTTTGTCGAAAACATTTACCTCGGCCGGAATTATATTCCCGAGAGAAGAGGACCCGCGGAGTATGGTGTCATGGGTAGAAAAGGGTCTACAGGACTTCAGCATAAATGTCATTGGCAAAGGGAATAATGTGATTGGAAATTCTTCGATGATACGCCCTTGTCCTCCAGGATTCGCTTTGAACAATTGGACTGCTGTGGATCTCCTCGTAGTTTCCAAATCCCCTCCGGAGTAATGCTCAGTATTAACTTTTTGTATACCCCTAAGCTGTAGGGGAATATGTTGTGAGAGTTATTTTGTCTATCTAGCTTTTAAAATGAAACATGAATAAAGATGCATTTTGTCGCGTTCTTTCATTCTCATTGGTCCACATTCATTTCTTTCTTTACCTGTCCCTATATATCCCATATCATCATGTCACGATGTCCCTCTATAGTCTTTTCTTTTTTACTTTTCAGGTGCTCGGATATCAACGACATGAACAATCCTGTTATGAGTCCTAAAATCGAATTCGAGAAGGCTATTTGTGTAGGAGAATTCGAGGCTGAAGAAGACGCCGAAGATTATGCCTCTTCCCCAGACCTACTGAAAATGGTAGAACAAGAGGATAAACAGATTTTGCCCTATCAAGAATCGGTCGAGACAGTGAATTTAGGAAGTGAAGAAAAGAAGCAAGAGGTAAAAGTCGGGACCTCCATATCTGAAGACACCAAACATGATCTAATCACCTTGCTTCATGAATACAAAGACGTGTTCGCATGGTCGTATCAAGATATGCCAGGTTTGAACGAAGATATAGCGGTCCATAGACTCCCACTGAAACCTGAATGCAAGCCTATCCAACAGAAGTTAAGGCGGATGAGGCCAGAAATGCTCTTAAAGATAAAGGAAGAAGTAAAGAAACAATTTGATGCTGGATTCCTGCAAGTCTCTAGATATCCAGAATGGGTAGCTAATATAGTCCCAGTACCGAAGAAAGATGGCAAAGTACGAATGTGTGTGGATTACCGTGATTTGAATCGAGCCAGCCCTAAAGATAATTTCCCGCTGCCGCACATTGATACATTGGTAGATAACACGGCGAAGAATTCGTTGTTCTCCTTCATGGATGGATTTTCGGGCTACAACCAAATCAAGATGGCTCCCGAGGATATGGAGAAAACTACGTTCACGACGATGTGGGGGACATTCTGCTACAAAGTGATGCCGTTCGGTTTAAAGAATGCCGGGGCAACATATCAAAGAGCCATGGTGACACTGTTCCACGACATGATGCATAAGGAAATAGAAGTCTATGTCGACGATATGATCGCCAAATCTCAAGGAGAAAGAGAGCATGTTGAGAACCTCCGGAAGCTGTTCGAAAGACTGAGAAAATTCCAACTAAAGCTTAACCCTACCAAATGTACCTTTGGGGCTACCTCGGGAAAATTATTGGGATTCATCGTCAGCGAGAAAGGTATCGAGGTTGATCCGGATAAAATAAAGGCCATACAAGAACTACCGCCGCCGCGCACACAAAAGGAAGTCAGAGGATTTTTAGGGAGGCTGAATTACATTGCTCGGTTCATTGCTCAACTCACCAAGCAGTGTGATCCAATTTTTCGACTCCTTCGAAAATACAATTCTGGAGAATGGGACAAGGAATGCCAAGAGGCTTTTGACAAGATAAAGCAGTATTTATCTAGTCCTCCGGTGCTAGTACCACCAACCCCCGGAAGGCCACTAATACTATATCTGACTGTGTCCGAAAACTCAATGGGTTGCGTCTTGGGGCAACATGATGAGTCTGGAAAAAGAGAACAGGCGATCTATTATCTCAGTAAGAAATTCACGGACTGTGAGACAAGATATCCGACAATCGAAAAGTTCTGTTGTGCTCTGGTCTGGGCAACTCGGAGGCTTAGGCAATATGTGCTGTATCATACGACGTGGCTGATTTCGAAGCTAGACCCAATAAAATACATGATGGAGTCGCCTGCACTCTCAGGAAGAATGGCACGATGGCAGATCCTACTATCAGAGTATGACATCGTATACGTAAGCCAGAAATCGATTAAAGGGAGCGCAATAGCTGATTTCTTAGCAACTCGGACAACTGAGGAGTACGAGCCATTGAGATTTGACTTCCCAGACGAAGACTTGATATGCCTTATGGAAGAAGAATGTGAATCGTCGAAAGAGAAATCATGGAAGATGAATTTCGATGGCGCATCAAATGCATTGGGGCACGGAATTGGAGCAATCCTAGTGTCACCCGAAGGGTACCATTACCCCTTTACTGCCAGATTAAATTTCTTCTGTACCAACAACATAGCAGAATATGAGGCTTGCATCATGGGACTTCGCGCTGCTATCGAGCAGAACGTTAAGGTCTTGGCAGTCTCCGGGGACTCGGCATTAGTGATTTACCAAATCCGTGGAGATTGGGAAGTAAGGGACTCGAAGTTGGTTAAATATCGCGATCTCGTTATAGAACTGGTCGAAGAATTCGAAGAAGTGACTTTTAATTATTTCCCACGGGAGGAAAACCAGTTGGCTGACGCCCTGGCCACTTTGGCTTCAATGTTCAAAGCAAACCGAGAAACAGAAATAATACCTCTCCAGATGAGCATATACGAGGCCCCGGCGCATTGTTTTAGCATTGACAACGAGGCAGACGAGCAACCATGGTTCCATGATATCTTAGAATATGTCAAGAATCAAAGATATCCCGAGCAAGCAAATGAGAACGACAAAAGAACAATCAGGAAATTGGCAGCGGGGTTCGTTCTCGATAGGGACATCCTGTACAAAAGGGAAAAGATCAAGTCCTCCTGAGATGTGTAGATACTGTTAAAGCCAGAAAGATACTCGAAGAGGTCCATGAAGGAGTTTGTGGAACGCACGCCAATGGCTTCACTATGGCCAGGCAAATTATGAGACTCGGTTATTACTGGTTGACAATGGAAAGCGATTGCATTAGTTACGCACGAAGGTGTCACAAATGTCAAGTTTATGGGGATAAAATTCATGCAGCACCTTCACCCCTTCATGTCATGACTTCCCCGTGGCCCTTTTCTATGTGGGGCATGGATGTTATAGGGCCAATCTCCCCGAAAGCTTTTAATGGACACCGATTCATTTTTGTGGTCATAGACTACTTCACAAAATGGATAGAAGCTGCTTCGTTTGCTAATGTGACAAGGACAGCAGTGTGCAGATTCTTAAAAAAAGAGATCATATGCCGATATGGCTTGCCGGAAAGAATTATTTCAGATAATGCTTTGAATCTGAACAACAAAATGATGAAGGAAGTGTGCGAGCAATTTCAAATAAAGCATCATAATTCCTCACCCTATCGTCCAAAGATGAACGGAGCAGTAGAAGCCGCTAACAAGAATATCAAGAAGATCATTGGGAAGATGACTGAGACGTATAAAGATTGGCACGAGAAACTACCATTCGCTCTATACGCGTATCGGACGTGTGTGCGTACCTCTACGGGGGCAACTCCTTTCTCTCTAGTCTATAGGATGGAAGTTGTGCTGCCCATTGAGGTGGAAATCCCCTCCCTGCGAATCTTAATGGAGTCAAAGCTAGAAGAATCTGAATGGGTTCAGGCTCGATATGACCAACTGAATCTGATTGAAGAAAAACGCTTGAAAGCAATTTGTCACGGACAGATGTACCAAAGGAGAATGGTCGCAGCCCATAACAAGAAGGTGCGTCCAAGGGAATTTCGCGAAGGAGAAATCGTGTTGAGGAAGATTCTCCCTAGAAAGGACTTTCGAGGAAAATGGGCACCGAATTGGGAAGGACCATACGTCGTAAAGAGAGCTTTCTCAGGAGGAGCTTTGATCCTCACTGAAATGGATGGGAAGGAGTTACCAAATCCGGTAAACTCGGATGCCGTGAAGAAATATTATGCCTAAAAAAAAAAACGAAAAGGCATCCTGAAAAACGGAGAAGGCTTAGGATGAAAACCCGAAAGGGCATCCTAAGGAAGCAATCTGGTTCGATAAGGCAGAAATGGGTTGAACAAAGAGTCAAACAGCGAGATCATAGTATTGAAGCGGACTCTGAAGCTTAAGAATCTTTCACACGAAGGATCTTGCTCGAAAAGATTCGGGACGAAGAAACATGGAGAAGTTCATACGTCGGATATCTAGAGCATTTATTACAACTAAACTTGTTTCCTTTTATAATGCTTTCTTAATCGAGTCATTCCTTGTCAATTTTCTTGTTGCTTTTGGAAATAAATATGAGGAACATCTTCCATGCCTACTTTGCAATTTTCATGCATTTTTCTTATGTTTCATTTTGAAGATGAATAGTAAAATTACACACTCTAAACGAAAAGAATATGGAGCATTACCTGGAGGAGAATTGGGTAGACACGGGAGCTTCAAGGCAAGGACAAAATTAAAAAAAAAAAAGGGGGAAAACACGAATTACTCGTATAACCCGAGGGCGGGTATCAAGTCTGAGGAAAGTCAAGAGTCGAAGCAGTGAGTGCAGGCCATCATGAGAGCCGTAACAAGAAGAGATATGACAAACAAGCCCAAGACACATGGCATAATCATGTAGGCATTTAGGAAAAATACACACATATCATGACATCATCACGCATACACATACAGGTACACCAGTAAAGCAAAAGTCCTGACAATGGTTGCACCAAACCAAGGAGAAAGAAGACATCCGAGTTCCACCAGATGATACATTTTGAGATTCCAGTTTCAAATTATCAACTCATATCAGAGAGAAGTGAGTTGAGCCTCGGGTCAATCCCTGAGGTGCCTTTTAATTTCTTTTCAAAATATCAACTCATATCAGAGAGAAGTGAGTTGAGCCTCGGGTCAATCCCTGAGGTGCCTTTTAATTTCTTTTCAAAATATCAACTCATATCAGAGAGAAGTGAGTTGAGCCTCGGGTCACACTGAGGTGTCTTTTAATTTCTTTTCAAAATATCAACTCGTATCAGAGAGAAGTGAGTTGAGCCTCGGGTCACCCCTGAGGTGCCTTTTAATTTCTTTTCAAAATATCAACTCATATCAGAGAGAAGTGAGTTAGCCTCGGGTCACACCCTGAGGTGTCCTTCAATTTCTTTTCAAAATATCAACTCATACAGAGAGAAGTGGTTGAGCCTCGGGTCACACCCTGAGGTGTCTTTTAATTCCTTTCAAAATATCAACTCATATCAGAGAGAAGTGAGTTGAGCCTCGGGTCACACCCTGAGGTGTCTTTTAATTCCTTTCAAAATATCAACTCATATCAGAGAGAAGTGAGTTGAGCCTCGGGTCACCCCTTGAGGTGTCTTTTAATTTCCTTTCAAAATATCAACTCATATCAGAGAGAAGTGAGTTGAGCCTCGGGTCACCCCCTGAGGTGTCTTTTAATTTCCTTTCAAAATATCAACTCATATCAGAGAGAAGTGAGTTGAGCATCGGGTCACACCCTGAGGTGCCTTTTAATTTCCCGTCAAAATATCGACTCGTGTCAGAGAGAAGTGGGTTGAGCCTTGGGTTACACCCTGAGGTGTCTTTTAATTTCTTTTCAAAATATCAACTCACGTCAGAGAGAAGTGAGTTGAGCATCGGGTCACACGCTGAGATATTCTCAATTTTTGCCTTTCAATTTCTGTTTCTGCTTAGTTCGTATTACAAGAGTCCGAAGTATTTTCAATTTCCAGTTTCTGTTGATAAAAAAAAAACTCATGAGAGTGTTGTTGAGCCTCGGGGCACACGCGAAGGAACTTGCAGACGGAAGACTGAAGTCGCATTGAGCAAATTTGACAAAAAAGTTCCAGTGGACAAAGAAGATGAACTAAGGGTTATATCTCTCAGAAGTAGCAGTGGAATAGAATGAAGATCGAAGCCCCTGAAGATAGCAAGGAAACAGTATGAAAAGTTCAGATTTGTTTCCTCAAGTCCCGGTGGAGAAGATCAAAACCCTGAAATCACATCGAAGCCGATCAAGGCACTAGTTACTGTGCCCTTGAAGAAGCAATGGAATAGGAAGTGTTATCTCCCTGAAGATATAACGAAATGGTGAAGTGGATCAAAGTAAGGAGTTACAGTGGAGTTTGAAGCCGTTTGAAGAGGACGAGGGCCAACAAGTCAAGGCTTGGCCAGACCGGGCAAAATTGGTTCTTTTATTGTCTTTGCTCTATTATCGTTTCACGACAATGAGCAAAGAGGGGCAGCTGTAGTCACCAATTTTGGCCCGGGTCATTAACCCCGGGCCCATTACAAACAAATTACAACAAGCCCAATACCAGCCCAAAACCAAACTAAAGCCTAGTCAAAAAATAAATGTCCAGATTAAATAAACAGTCCCTTACAAACCAATTAAAATAAAAGCAGCCCTAACCCAAACCCGTTACAAACCAAGCCCAAAACAACGGAAGCCCAATAGGCCCGAAACCAAGGATGAGCAGGAAAGAGCTAGGGTTTTGGAACCCTAGCAGCGCCGCGCGCGTGTAGATACGCGCTCCTCCACCAGCGCCGCAGCACCCACGTGCGCACCATCGCCGGTCTCCACCTCTCTCTGTCCCCCGCAATCTGCAACAAAACAAAAAACGACAGATCCACAAAACAAAAGGCATTTTTTTCGTTTTTTTATTATTTTCGATTGGCTATAAAGCCAAGAAAAGAAACTGTAACAAGGACCTTTTTTTTGGATTAGCAATCAATCAGAGAAATCAAAAAACAACAGATTCAAAAGCAAAAGAAAAATACGAAAAGGTCTTTTCAGTCGAAAACGATAGTAAAAAAAAAGATACAAAGTCAATAAGCACGAGGTAATTTCGAATTCCTTTTTTGTTGTTTCATTTTCGTTTATTTTTATTATTACTCAAAACACATAAATATACATACATCTATATTTTAAATTAAAAAAAAAAAGAGAAGGAAACCTTACCTTTCCGGCCACCGCGTGCGGTGGCCGGCAACGGCGTGGACGGCGGCCGGAAATCGCTCCCCTGTGCCCCTGCAGAGAACGTGAGAGAAGATGAGGAAGTTTTTTTTTTTTGAGTGGATGCAGAAATGAAGAATAAAGAAAAAAAACTGGTTTTATAAAGAAGTTAAAACGGGGTCGTTTTAGCTTGGGTCTACAGACCTCAAAACGGCGCCGTTTCGTCACGGATCGGATGGGACCCGATCAACCCGACCCGCGAGGGGTTAGATCCGCGTGTTCTTGGTGGGAGGGGCTAATTGCGCGATTAGCCCCTCCGCTTTTTTATATAATTACAATCGGATTTTCCGTTTCTTAAAAATTAGCCCCAAAGTTTCATCTTATTTTCAATTAAGTCCCCACTCGTGTAGTGTCTCTCGGAGGGTGGTTTATTTCCTGATTCAGTCCTCTACCCTTCACGCGCACTTCTATTAGGTCTTCCCCCTTTTTATTTTATTTCAAATCGACCCCGAAATCATTTTTTTTCCAATTCGATCCTCCTTTAGCATTTTTTTAATTATTATCATTATTTACTTCCTTATTTTATTATTATTATTATTACTATATATTATCACGTTGTATATGTTATATTATTTTGTTACTATTATTATAGCATTATCATACTATTATCATATTGTATATATATTATCATTATTATTATTGCTATATTTATATTAGTATATTGTGTATCGCTTATTATTATTACTTATTATTACATTATTGTATATTTTTCGTTACTACTATTATTATTATACTCACTATTATTATTATTATTATTATATATTATTATGTTGTATATATATTTTATATTATTTTATTACTATTACTATTATTACATTATTATCATATCATTATTATATTGTATATATTTCTTATTATCATTGTTATTGTTATTGTTATTATATTAGCTATATTATTATTAGTATTAATATTATACCTATGTTATTATTTTGTACATAATTTATGTTGTATCATCATTATTCATCACGTGACTCTATTCCCATTTTCAAATAACGTTTCTTTAAAACATAGTTTTTTTTCATCAATATCACCCTGAAACTAAAAAATTTTTCAAAAATAAGGCAATATTCCGTGTTTGGAAATCCGAGAGACCGTGCCCTATGTGTTGGGTTTCGGTTCCCTTGTTTGACCAAATAATCGAATAACCTTTTGTTATTTTAATAAATGGGTCTTAGGGATTAAGAGACTACCTTGGATTTGAGGATTGAAATTATCGTGTCCTACGTATTGGATGTGATATTTGGTCCCTTCAAAACAAGGAAATCTCAATATTCTAAAAAGACTCAAACATTTCCAAAAATATCCAAATTTCTAAATTCATTTTTAATTTTGTTAAACTTTCGATATTGGGACATCAATTAATTAATTTGGTACCGATTTTCGGGCGTTGTGAGGGTGCTAATCCTTCCTCGCACGTAACCGACTCCCGAACCTATTTTCTCAAGTGTTCGTAGACCAAAAACATTTGTTTTAGTAAACCGAAATGTTTTATTAAAACAAAGGTGATCCGATCACACCTAATAAAATGTCGGTGGCGACTCCCGTTTTATTCATTTTCAAAACCCAAGTTCGATTTCCGTTTTGTCAAAAAAAATGGTTACGACAGTGGGTTTCAATTTGGGTTGGTTTAACTGTTTGTTTTAATTTGGTTTAATGGGCTTGGATTTGGGTTGGCTGATTGGGCTGCATTGGGTTTAGTTTTTAGGTTTGGTTTTGAGTCTTATGGGTTTTGTAATTGATGGACCTTTTTGGGTTTTTAGTAATTTTGTAAAGGACATTATGGACCATTTTTATTATTGGACCTTTTTGGTTTTATTTTATTTTGGGTTTATTGATGGGCCTCGGTTGCTTCTGACGGGCCCGGGCATAAATTGGTTATTACAGCTGCCCCTCTTTGCTCATTGTCGTGAAACGAGAATAGAGCAAAGATAATAGAAGAATCAATTTTGCCCGGTCTTGGCCAAGCCTTGACTTATTGGTCCTCGTCTTCCACAAACATCTTCAAACTCTACTGTAATCTGTTGCTTTGATCCACTCTATCGCTGCTTCTGCAAGACATGACCCGTAGCTTCAATTCGCTTTTCCTCAATCTTGTTTTTTTTTTAACTTGCTCCAATATGACTTCAGGACACGAAGAGATTTGTAGCTTCGATCTACTAATTGCTCCACTGGGCCTTCGATGAAACCTGAACTTTTCAAACTGCTTATTTATTCTCGCAATATGAGTTGACCCCTTTTTCCTTTTTTGTTTTTTTTTCTTTTTGTCTTTTTTTTTTTTTTGAAAAACAGAAATTGAAAATGGAAATTGAAAATACCTCAGCGTGCGACCTGAGGAGATGATTTTTGCAAATAGAAATTGAAAAACAGAATTAAAAATACCTCAGCGTGCGACCTGAGGAGTTGATTTTTGCAAACAGAAATTGAAAAACAGGAATTAAAATACCTCAGCGCGCGTAACCCGAGGCCCAAATCACCTTTCGCATTATGAGTTGATTTTAACAGAAATTAAAAAATAGAAATTAAAAATACCTCAGCGTGCGTAACCCGAGGCCCAACTCACCTTTCACATTATGAGTTGATTTTAACAGAAATTGAAAGACAGAAATTAAAAATACCTCAGCGTGCGACCCGAGGCTCAACTCATCTTTCGCATTATGAGTTGATTTTAACAGAAATTGAAAGACAAAAATTAAAAATACCTCAGCGTGCGACCCGAGGCTCAACTCACCTCTCGTATTATGAGTTGATTTTTGAACAGGAATTGAAAGACAAAAATTAAAAATACCTCAGCGTGCGACCCGAGGCTCAACTCACCTCTCGTATTATGAGTTGATTTTTGAACAGAAATTGAAAGACAGAAATTAAAAATACCTCAGCGTGCGACTCGAGGCTCAACTCACCTCTCATATTATGAGTTGATTTTTGAACAGAAATTGAAAGATAGAAATTAAAAATACCTCAGCGTGTCTCGAGGATCAACTCACCTCTCGAATTATGAGTTGATTTTTTGAAAAATGGCAATTGAAAACATACCATCTGGTGGAACTCGGATGTCTTCTTTCTCCTTGGTTCTGTACAGCTATCGTCAAAACTTCTTGCTTTACTGGTGTACCTGTAGTGTCATGCGTGATGTTATTATGACATGCATGTGCCTGTCTTAAATGCTTTTATGCCTACATGATTATGTTGTGCGCCCTAGGCTTGTTTGTCATATATCTCTTTTCGCTACGACTTTCATGATGACCTACATTCATTGTTTCGATTCTTAACTTTCTTTTCAGGTTTTGTACTCGTCCTCAAGCATTACGAGTGATCTGTATTTCTCGTGTATCGCCCTTTTGCCCCCTGTTGAACTTTGTCCTTGCTTTGAGGCTCTTGTACTTACCAGATTCTCATCCAGGTAATGCCCAACATTCCTTTTGTTTAGAGAATGTCATTTCACTATTTATCATTTAAAAGAACCATACATGAGATGCATGACAATGGCAAAGTAGGTGTGAAAGGGATACCCCATACCTATATTTATTTCAAAGGCAACAAGCAAATGAAATTGACAAGGAACAATTCAATAAAGAAAGCATTATAAAAAGGAAAGCAGGTTCAATTGTCGTAAAGGCTCTAGATATCCAACGCATGAACTTCTCCACGTTTCTTCATCCTGGATCTTTTCGAGCAAAGCTTCTTGTGTAGAAGATTTTGAACTTCCGAGTCTGCTTTGAATATTATAATCTCACCATTTGACTCCCTGTTCGAATTGTCTTGCTCCTTATGTCTGAATCCCTTTCATTAGGATGCCCTTTCAGGTTTTCATCCTAACATTTTATCAAGACGCCCTTTTCGGGTTTTCATCTTGATCTTTTTTTTTAAGATGCCCTTTTCGAGTTTTCATCTCGATTTCTCTCTTTTTTTTTAGGCATAGTATTTCTTCACGGCATCTGAGTTCACTGGGTTTGGTACTTTCTTCCCATCCATCTCAGTGAGAATCAAAGCTCCACCCGAGAAAGCCTTCTTTACAACGTATGGTCCTTCCCAATTCGGTGCCCATTTTCCTCGAAAGTCTTTTTGTATTGAGAGAATCTTTCTCAACACGAGTTCTCCTTCACGAAATTCCCTTGGCCGTACCTTTTTATCATGGGCTGTGATCATTCTCTTCTGGTACATCTGTCCATGACAGATTACTTTCAAGCGTTTTTCTTCAATCAGATTTAGTTGATCATATCGAGCTTGAGCCCATTCTGATTCTTCTAGTTTTGACTCCATTAAGACTCATAAAGAGGGGATCTCAACTTCGATGGGCAGCACAGCTTCCATTCCATAGACCAGAGAGAAAGGAGTTGCCCCTGTAGAGGTTTGCACACATGTACGATATGCATACAAAGCGAATGGTAGTTTCTCGTACCAGTCTTTATACGTCTCGGTCATTTTCTCAATAATCCTCTTAATATTTTTGTTAGCAGCTTCTACTGCTCCGTTCATCTTTGGGCGATAGGGTGAGGAGTTATGATGCTTTATTTGAAATTGCTCACACACTTCCTTTATCATCTTGTTGTTCAGATTCAAGGCATTATCTGAAATGATTCTTCCAGACAAACCATACCTACATATGATCTCATTTTTTAAGAACTGGCAAACTGCAGTGTTCGTTACATTAGCAAACGAAGCGACTTCTACCCATTTTGTGAAGTAATCTATTACCACAAAAATCAATCGGTGTCCATTTGAAGCTTTCAGGGAAATTGGTCCTATAACATCCATGCCCCACATAGAGAAGGCCACAGAGAAGTCATGACATGAAGGGGCGAAGGTGCCGCATGAATTTTATCATCGTAAACTTGACATCTGTGACACTTTCGTGCGTAACTAATGCAGTTGCTTTCCATCGTCAACCAGTAATACCGAGTCCCATAATCTGCCTAGCCATAGTGAAACCATTGGCATGGGCTCCACAAATTCCTTCATGGACCTCTTCAAGTATCTTTCTGGCTTCAACATCATCCACGCATCTCATAGCACTTGATCTTTTCCTCTTTTGTACAGGATACCCCCATCAAGATAATCCTACCGCCATTCTTCTGATTGTTCTTTTTTCGTTCTCGTTCGCTTGTTCGGGTACCTTTAATTCTTGATATCTAAGAATCATGGAACCACAGCTGTCCATCTGCCTCTTTTTTAATACTGAAACAATGTGCGGGGGCCTCGTATATGCTCATTGGAGAGGCATTATTTCCGTTTCTCGGTTTGCTTTGAACATTGAAGCCAAAGTGGCTAGGGCATCAGCCAACTGGTTTTCTTCTCGTGGGAAGTAATTAAAAGTTATTTCTTGGAATTCTTTGATTAGTTCTGCCACAAGATCGCGATATTTGACCAATTTCGAATCTCTCACTTCCCAATCTCCACGGATTTGATAAATCACCAGCGCTGAGTCTCCGTAAACCTCTAGGATCTCATTCAATAGCTGCACGAAGTCCCATGATGCAAGCCTTATATTCTGCTATTATTGGTACAGAAGAAATTTAACTGGCGGTGAATGGATAATGATTCCTTTCTGGTGACAGTAAGACTGATCCAATCCTATGCCCCAATGCATTTGATGCACCATAAAAGCTCATTTTCCATGATTTCTCTTTTGAAGACTCACATTCTTTTTCTGTAATGCACATTAAGTCTTCATCTGGGAAATCAAATCTCAATGGCTCATATTTCTCTGTCGTTCGAGTTGCTAAGAAGTCAGCTATCGCGCTCCTTTTTATCGACTTTTAACTCACATAGATGATGTCGTACTCTGAGAGTAGAATCTGCCATCGTGCCATTCTTCCTGAGAGTACAGGTGATTCCATCATGTACTTTATTGGGTCCAGCTTTGAAATTAACCATTTCGTATGATACAACACATATTGTCTGAGCCTTCGAATGACCCAGACCAAAGCACAACAGGATTTCTCAATTGACGGGTACTTCGCTTCATACTCTGTGAATTTCTTGCTGAGGTAGTAGATCACCCTTTCTTTTTTCCCGACTGATCATGTTGCCCCAGTATGCAGCCTATTGAGTTTTCAAACACAGTCAGATACAATACTAACGGTCTTCCAGGAGTTGGCGGTACTAGCACTGGAGGTGAGACAAATACTATTTATCTTGTCAAAATCCCTTTGACACTCTTCGTTCCATTCTCCAGGATTGTGTTTTGAATGAGTCGAAAAATTGGGTCACATTGATTGGTAAACTGAGCAATAAATCGAGTGATGTAGTTCAACCTCCCTAAAAATCCTCTGACTTCTTTTTGTGTGCGCGGAGGCGGTAGTTCTTGTATGACTTTTATTTTATTCGAATCAACCTCAATACCTCTCTCACTAATGATGAAGCTTAGTAGTTTTCCCAAGGTAGCCCCAAACATATACTAGGCTGGGTTAAGCTTCAGCTGAACTTTCTCAGTCTTTCGAACAATTTCCTGAGGCTCTCCACATGTTCTCTTTCCCCCCGAGATTTGGCAATCATATTATCGACATAAACTTCTATTTATTTGTGCATCATGTCATGGAACAGCATCATCATAGCCCTCTGATAGGTTGCCCAGGCATTCTTTAATCTGAATGGCATCACCTTGTAGCAGAATTTTCCCCACATCATTACGAAGGTAGTTTTCTCCATATCTTCGGGAGCCATCTTTATTTGATTATAACCCAAAAATTCATCCATGAAAGAAAACAGTGAATGTTTTGCTGTGTTATCCACCAACGTATCGATGTATGGCAAAGGAAAGTTATCTTTAGGACTTGCTCGATTCAGATCACGATAATCTATGCACATTCGCACCTTGCCGTCTTTTTTTGGTATCGGGACTATATTAGCCACCCATTCTGGATATTTAGAGACTTGTAGGAAGCCAGCATCAAATTATTTCTTGACTTCTTCTTTTATCTTTAAAAGCATTTCAGGCCTCATTCGCCTTAACTTCTGTTGAATAGGTTTGCATTCTGGTTTCAGTGGGAGCCTATGGACCACTACATCCTCGTTCAAACTTGGCATGTCCTGATACGACCATGCGAATACGTCTTTGTACTCATGAAACAAGGCGATCAGATCATGTTTGGTGTTCTCTAAAATTGGAGGTCCCAATCTTCACTTCTTGCCTCTTTTTTCATTTCCAAGTTCACTACCTCAACAGTCTCTTCATGGGGTAGAATCCGTTTATTTTCCCGTTCTATCATCCTTAGTAAGTCAGGGGATGAGACATAATCTTCAGCATTTTCCTCAGCTTCAATTCTCTTAAACAAATAGCTTTCTCGAATCGATTTTAGGACTTGTAACGGTATTGTTCACGTCGTTGATATCTAAGCACCTGCAAGGTGAATGGAAAAGAAAACTATAGAGAAGAATCAAGGTACTGGAACCTACAAACGTAATACTATGACATGATATAAGATATATGTAAGGACAGGCTATGAGAAGAGGGAATAATATGAAGTCAATGAGAATGAAAAGATCATGACAAAATGCATTTCCATTAATGTTCATTTAGAAGCTAATAGCCAACATAAACTCTTATAACAGATTCCCCTATAACTTAGGGCATATAAAAAGAGCCAGCGTTGAGCATTACTTTGGAGAGGACTTAGAAACTAAAAGAAGATCCACAGCAGTCCAATTGTTCAAAACAAATCCAGGGGGACCAGGGCGTATCATTGAAATATCTTCAACTGTATCATCCACTTGTCAATGATGTTTACTGAAGTTCTGAAGACCCCTTTCAATCAATAACAGCGTGTTTCATGAATTGTCTCGCCCTGGGTACATTATTCCTGCAGACGTAAATGTTTTTGATAACGGAAGATACTCTATGGGCTCCCATTCCAACTCCCGACCTGAGCTTGCAATCCTTCTTTCTTGGTCTTTCTGCAACTGTTTTCTTCTTTGTCGTACATCTGGCTTGAATCCTAAACCATATCGAACCCTGATGATGATTGGCTTTAGTGCTCTGGCTATCCCTTGCTGATATCTTTCCAAACCTTTCTTCGCTCGGGCTCCTTTTCCCACAGTCAGCTTGACCCCCATCCTGGTATTCCTTGACAGTTTGGTCAAGGCATTTTGAAGCATTTTATGTCCCTTGATCTTACATTAGAACTTTATGGAGCCTTGCCTTTGTCTGTTTCGGCCAAAGGTTTGTTGGTCTTAGGGGTGAAAGTAGAGTCCTTCGACTTGTTCGCGGGAAGTCCCTTGCTCGAGCTTTGGCCCCATTTAGAAGTTTTAGTGTTAGAGTAACTTCGGAATGCTCCTTTCTGCCTCAATTGCTTTTCTACCTTAATGGCCATGTGGACCATATCTTCCATTTCATCATAGTGTTATAATTCTACAACATTTGCTATCTCACGTTAAGTCCGGCTAAAAATCGAGCCATGGTAGCTTCTCGTTCTTCTTGCATATCGGCTCGGATCATTGCTACCTCCACCTACAATGAATTCCAGGTCGAAAGCGACTAATCCAATCTATTTTTCACATTCATAGGAGTTCGTCTATGTTTCTGCTTTACGAATATGATATTTTCTGGGCATTTCTAATATATCAAGTGCTATTCCTATTTTGGCATTTCTAATTTCTGGAGTTTTAGCCCCGATTAGAAAGGGTCCAGAAAAACTTTCTAGTTATGAATCGGGTATAGAGGGAATGAATCGTTGAGTAAGGTGTTGGAGTTTTTGATGTAACTCCCGATGGTAGTAAGAGGGAATGAATCGTCGTCTCATGGCTGCTTTCATCTCGGTCTAAGTGGAAATTGGACGTTCTCCGTTTCGCCTCAGGTTTGTAGTTAACTGATCCCACCATATCATAGCATAGTCGGAAAACTCTATGCGGCTAATTTAACCTTTTTATTTTCGGAGTTGTTGTGACAATTGAACACAAGTTCGATCTTCTTTTCCCATTCCAAATTGGCTTCAGGATCTGACTTGCCTTGAAAAGGAGGAATGGTCAACTTGATGTTCTTGAGATCATCGTCTTCCCGCCTCCGATCTCTTTGATCACGTGCTCGTAGACCTCTTCTTGTCCATTCTGTCTGGAAGTTTGATTGTTGTCAACTTCACTTGGTTCGTATAAGTCGTTGTCATGTAGCCAAGGTCGTTCTTGTTCCTTCTCGGAATTGGAGGAGTGTTTGCTCGTTGTCCCTGTTCATCTCTTTGGTCTAAATGTTCGGTGATAGAATGGAGCAAGCGTGGACTTCTCGTAATGCAACTTGCATTTCTAAATTAGAACCTCTACCTCTGGGAACATTCCTTTGTGGTTGCAATCCTCTCCCACCAGCAGCATCTGACGCTTCGTCGCTCACTACTCGTCGTTCGGGACTCATAGACATATTGAACAAGATTAAAGAAACCTCACCACAAAACTCACAAGTCACTCACAAAGAAAAATCACTCACACTCGTGTTTCACTCGTATTAAGGCTTTTCTTTGATGAATACACTCGTGCCTTTTTACCGCTCAATTCTTCTCACAAATTCGTATTTCGTTTCAAAAAGACTTATTGCGGCTTGAGGGTCGGCTTCAAGTTGGTTACAAGGGTTAAATGATTTACAGGTATAGGGGATGCTGGAAAAAAAAAAAAATTGGTATGTGTGGCGTTGGGGTAAAATGATGAGAACTTCAATGCTGGTAGAATTTGTTTTTTTTTTAAGATCAGGGGTAGAAATATGAAGTAAAGCAAAACTTGCAAACTTCACACCTCCTTTTTTTTTTAACTTCTCTTTTTTTATTTGAATTTTTTTAACCTCAATTTTTTTTTATATCTCTCTTTTTTTTAAACTTCAAATATGCTATAATGAAATACAAAAATCACAACTTAAAATTTTTTAAAAATTTTTTTAACTTACGAACCTAATTCCGGCTTCACGATGATTGTCGGAACTCCTCGTTTTGTAGCTCTGATACCAAATGATACGGGCCGGCTCGGATGAGTCGAAAGTATGCGGGTTGCCCAATCGTCTAGGAGGAATCAAGCCTTTGGAAAATAATTGGAAAATATGGATGCGTTTGCGGAAGTTTTAAGTGAATAAAAATAAGAAATGGTTCGGTTTGATGAAAAGAAATGAAAAATGGATAAATAAAAAAAATAGATAAAGGATAATTTTGATGGGGGTGGATAAACGAACTTAAACAAGAAGCGATTCAACACTAAAGAGTGTCACCCCGGATTCTATAATGTTTAAGGTGGAAAGATGAAAATAGGTTGATGAACGCCACACCAATGGGAATTTGGTGATAAGTTCAAACAAGTCGAAGACGCCACAAGCAAGCTTGATAAGTCTAACGAAACTTGTACGAAAATGAAGAGGAGATAAACTCACTCAAATGAACAAAAGTTCATAAAATTTTTTTAAAGTCTGAATTGTGTCAAATGAGAATTACATAGCCTTTTTATAGGCTGAACAAAGGCTAGCCAAATAGTCTTCTAATCTTGCCTTTAACCCTTAAGTTTTTGAAAGGGCACCAGCAACCTTTAACCCCTTAACCTTGAGTTTTTGAAGAGGCACCTAACAACCTTTTAACCCTTAAGTTTTGAAAAGGCACCAGTAACCTTGTCCCTTAACCTTTAGGTTTTTGAAAAGGCACCTAGCAATAAAATAATTAAAATGAGCTAAGAATGAGCTAATAACGAGCTCATGCGATTGTTTGGTAGCTAGTATAGTTGGCTTTAAATAAATTGTAAATATTCGGTGTGTTTTTGAAGTCCTTTCTTTTTTCGTTCCAGATTTGTGCCACTAGAACTGAAGTGGCATCCTTAAGTCGTTTAGCACGGCTACGCGTAATTGGTCCATTGGGCAGCTCAAGGGTGTCTCGATTTAGTTCCGTTATAGGTGCGTTCGTATCACCTCTCGTATTATGAGTTGATTTTTTTGAAAAACAGTAATTGAAAGCGTATCTGGTGGAACTCGGATGTCTTCTTTCTCCTTGGTTCGGTAAAGCTATCGTCAAAACTTTATGTTCGACTGGTGTACCTGTATGTGTCATGCGTGACGTTATCATGATATGCACGTGCTTGTCTTAGATGCTTTTATGCCTACATGATATGCCATGCGCCCTGGGTTTATTTGTCACGTGTCTCTTCTTGTTACGACTCTCATGATGACCTATATTCATTGCTTCGACTCTTGACTTTCCTTTCATGTTTCGTGCCCATCCTCGAGTTTTATGAGTGATCTGCGTTTCGCGTATATCACCCTTTTGCCCCTGTAACTTCAGGGCTCGTCTCATTGTGACCTGAGGGTATAGGATTTGAATATCTTCCATTCATCCCACTGCGACTCTAAAACATAGGGCTTGTCTCTTATTCAGCCCACCCTCTTGTTATTCAAAGGTACAAGATCTGTATCAGCTTCTTTCTAACGATCACTCTTTAGGTGACCCAACCAGATGTATATGCGTGATGCTCGCATGAATGCAGAATGCCATTTCTTTCGAGAATGATTCTGGTTTTTCACTTGGGTTAACCATGCCCATTTTCCGTTAGGATTGTGTCACTGACCGGTACCTTGTCATTTTGTTCAATCCTCTTAATTTGGACTCAGATATTTCCAACCCTTAAGCTCGGTGAATCTTAAGAAATAATCCTGTTTCATACTCCTGTATTGTTTAGAGGTTTCCAGAGTAATATGCGAAACTCCTTTCATGAAAGTATTATTAGTCCAATAATCGTTATTTCAATGCAAAATGCTCAAAAAAGGACCATAATGATGGACGGAATGGGAATTTATTAGGAGTATAGCTCGAATCAAACAAATTAATCAAAGCTAGCATATGCAATGAAGAAGCAAATTTATTTAGAGTGTATTTTGAAAAGACAAAGATAGCAGACTCAAAATGGGTAACATGGAAACTAGGTGACCCAGATATCGTAGCTTGAGCTTCTCTGTTCAAACTTCTTGAGGACCGTTCTAAACTCAAGATGTGTTTAGGGGATCCGGAGTACTTTGTCGATGCCCCAAGGCGCAACATTCCTCTTCATTGTTACTTCAAGCGTAGCAAGACTACTGTATGCCCCATCAAAATTTGAGCTGCCCTTTTCGGTATTCAACTCAAACCACCTTTGGTCTCAAAGCGCCTTTGCGGGTTTCCGCCTTTGGCCTCTCCTTTTTTTTTTGCGTGTCAAATCTGAATTCAGCTTCCATAGAACAGGCCTTTTTTGCTGTATGAGGTCCTTCCTAGTTTGACATTCACTTTCTTCTAAAGTCTTTTGTATGAGAGAAATTTTCTTTCAAAACCCTATCATGAAATTTTCTAAGGCCATCCTTTTTGTTATAAACTCGCTCCATCTGATCGTGACAGATATCTCTCAACATTTCATTTTCAAATCATATCGGAATTAAATCCCTTCCACCTTATCCAATTTTGGCTCGGCTTGTGCTTGGGGAAAAAAGGATTTTGATTTCACTAGGCAAAACCTAATGAGGAAAGCGTTGTCCCAGCAGAGATCTTGGCCGAAGTTCAATGAGCATAAAAGGGTAGACGTAACTTCTATATGCCAACATTCACAAGTTTAGGTCATCTTCCTAACAATCTTTGTTTTGTTGCCCCTTTTCTTCTTCTTTTTTTTTTTACGCTATGACGTGGCACTTGATTTTTGAAAAGGCCGCGAACTTTTTTCATTGTGTGGATAAATATGATCTTTTGCCTTTTTGTTAATATTTTTCTTTTTTCCTTTTTTTGGTCTAATAACTATCGACTTTGTAATTTTGGCATATGAAGCGACCTTTACCCTCTCAGTGAGGTAACCAGCGACCATGAATATGAATCAATGTTGGCTAACGCTTTTGAGGAGACTGGCTTGGTAACGCCCATGCCCCACATATAGGGAATCTGTGAAGAAATAGAGGAGGCGCGTAAGTCCTTTATTCAATTTCCCTTTCTTTGGTAAACCAGTAGCTCGAACCTCTTGGCCATTGTAAAACCAATAGCATGTGATCTTCAGATACCCTCATGGACTTCCTCGAGGATTTTTTAGCTTTGACAACATACTCACGCCTCAGTAGTCCAGACGTGTCCTAATGTGATCATGCGAAGACATTTGGATTCTTAAGGATAACTTAATGATGCATTGCTTTATTTCTATGGTGGGCTAAGCTTCCATCTTTATCTTATTCGTTAGCTCGTATTGTCCGCTGACACTTCGTAGGGTAGGATCTGCCATTCTAACAATTTAGGAAATAAGTTGCAATCTCTGTCATCTTCCAAGTTCTTAGATCCCTCTAGACACATATCTCACTAAAGGGAGTCGGTAACAGCGTTGCTTATGTCATTGATATCTGGGGACCCCATTGTGGGTATGAAGGCAGAAAACCCAAAGAATAAATGATTCTAAAGATGATTATTCGTATGATGTGGTCATGAATAAAAAATGAAAAAATGTACAGAATAAAATGAAAATGTTTACTTAGGACGATGCATTTAATTGAAATAAAAAATTCCAGACACAAGCCTATTTCACAAAATGACTCTTATTGCCTCTAGGCTTAAAGCAACAAGCGTGTTTTAAATATTACTCTAGATTAGCTAAAATACATGGATCCCTTCGCAGTCTCATTGTTCAAAACAAACCCGGGAGGACAAGGGCGTATCATTGAAACCTCTTTAATTGCATCGTCCCTTTTGTCACTGCGCTCACGTTCCCTTCAAGGTAGTTAGTGAGCGGATTTCCAACCGTATTACCAGTACCATCAAATTGTAAAATGCCTACATCAATAAGACCTTGAACCCTTCTCTTAAAGGCTAGACAATTTTCCGTAGAATGCCCATGATTCCCAGCGTGATACATGCAACTAGCATTAGGATCATACCATTTCGGGTATGGAGGCTTCAATGGTGCCATATAATGTGGCGATATTAATTGTTTTTCCAACAATTTCGGGCATAGTTCTTCGTATGACACAGGGATAGGGGTGAGTCGAGGTTTTTCAGGATTGGGTCTCGCCAGTCTTTGTTCGTTTTTGAGTTGGTTTGGAGCAGGCGTGCTATTAGGTGGGAACACGATGAATGGTCTTTGGTCATCCTACTCGTACTACCCACTTCCTTTTCCCTTTTCTTAGGGGCCTTCAATGTTCGCTCCCTCCTTTCTTTTGCCTCTGCTTGGACCATTGGTTTAGTCCGACCCTCCTCAGGGTTAAAACATGAGCCCGTCGAGAAGTTCAGCGGGGTCGGGGGTAGGTATTAGTCTGATATTGGGGCCTGATTGTGACTGGTCCCCCATGCGACCGTGTGTCTGGTTGAGTTGGGATATTTATCGGAGAATAAACAATTTCTTCATATTCATCCACATTGTCGACCACTTGGCCCCTCCTTGTTTCAAATCCTCCCGCTAGTAACTGGGTTAGACGGCATATCATATTCTCTTGGAACTCTCGCATTTGCTCTCGCATCTCTCGTTGAATTCTGGTTGATTGCTCTTGCATCTGTTATTGAATTCCGATCAATTGCTCTTGGATCAATATTTGTCTTCCTCTAATCTCTCCAACATTTGTTTCATGTTTTCTAGGTTAACAAAATAATTTCACCTAATTAGAGTTTTTCTACAAATTCTAATGCATGTGATACGATGTAATGCAAATGCATGAAATACAATGCAAATGCATGGGATGAATGCAAAAAGAAAGAGAGGCGTTGATCATGATTTCAATTCCATTAGAAGAACTTTTTCAGAAAATATGTTTCTTTATATTAAAACGGATTGCATAGACGGTCGTGTCCTCATAGTCTAGGTGAAAACACCAATCCTCTCTTTCGTGTCTGGAGTTTGTGATTGTGTCCCGTGAACTTTCTCAATAGATGTCTCTTCTAACTCCTTGTCGCTTGGTCCAGGTAGATCTTCTGATGACCCCCAAACATATTTGTAGGCTTAGAATCTTCGGGCAATACCTACTTTCGTTGTTACCTAGATATGTTCGGACGACCATATTATAATCCACTTCATCAAATAACACATTTCCTTATGACAAACTCTCCTATTCAGCAATCGAATATGAATCAACACCCCCTTTCTATGAATGCAATGTAATGCAAATGCATGGATGCAAAGAGGCATCGATTTAGATTCAACTTCATTTAGAAAACTTTTCAGAAAACAAAGCCCTTTACATAAAATAGATTATAAATACGGCTTCGCTTCTCGAGCAACGAAGCTAATTCTTGACCCTTGTCTGATACCAGCTCGTACTTCACACTTAGTATGTCGGCCCGAACTGCCAAAGTTTACAAATATTCGGCCACCTCCCGGATTTGAGTCGTAGCTTTGCCCGTAAGGTAGTCCCAGTCCCTGACTTGACTCTAAGAATGATGAAGTCGTTCCTTCCCACACTCTTTATTTGCTTCAAGAAGCTCTACCTTAAGTTTACTACGTACTCCAACTCTTCTGCCTCAATTTTCTCTAAACTGACTCTCAACTCAGCCACAGAATTACGATTTCTATACTGATAAAGTGTTTTTTTCAAGCTCCACTGTTCTAGCCTTTAATTTCTCTTTGTCGCTTTGGGCTCTGGTAGGCCTGTTTCTATAGCTCTCTCTGAGCCTGAGCCTCTTGGAATTTTCTCTTCCATTGATTGGCCTTGAGATATTATCGTTGATTCTTCTACTAATCCATCTGTTGTATTTGGGAGTAGTATTTGATCCTACGGTCAACTTTTCATTCGGTAAACTTGGTTCCAAACAGTAGAAATTTTTTTGACTCTTTTCTCGTAGTTTCTTCTTTATACAGGAACTCACATTGTGCTAGGCCATGTGTCGCTGATATAAATTGCCTCGACCCATACTGTCTTAACACCAGTAAAGGAGCATAACTAGTGGCTCCCTAAATTCCGAGCAAAGAGACCAGTCGGAATTCCCACATCAAAACAGAATCTCGTCGGGTAAAAATCAAGGAGCTCTCTATTTGATATACGCCTCTTGAAGATTCTGAAGAAGTGCTATCCAATTCTCTTCTGATACGACATATCTTCTTGGCACTTCTGTCGTCTCTTTCAACGGGGAATAGTCTCTTCTTAGCACTTCTGCTATCTCTTTCAACGGGGAATAGTTATCTGCAAAGATCCGACAAGAAACTTCATCCACCTTCCAAAAGTAGCTGTGAAACCAAACCATTAACAGTTGCGCACACCCCGCAAACCTGCCTTCTCCGGATCTTATTCAATGATCTGAAAGCCTCAGCCAAGATTGCAGGAACTGGTGTAACTCCCTAACTGAGTCAGTCGAAGAAATCTGTGATAGCTTCCTCTACATGTCCTAATGCTCTAGGGAATAATATTAACCCGTAGATGCTCAGTGCGAAAACATCGACTCTTTTACTTATATCAAGATGGGTTAAAATCAAATCTCTCAAGTTCTTCCATGGGATGCACTTACGCTTACCCTTTTGCTTGATCCTGGTTGTGATTCATTGCTCACTCATTCCCGTAATGCTCATTAATTTCTTCTAAAAGGCTGGGACATAGGCCGCTCTCAAATAGATTCTATCAACCTGAGCCATCGGGCAATGCAGTAGACTGTGTATCCTCCTATGGTGGGTACCAAATCCACTTTTCCAAAAGTGAGGCAATTATACGCGGGGTTCTAAAACTGAGTGATAACTCAGAATAACTGTTCATCTACCTTGACGTCGAGCAAGTGCGGTAAATCTCCATAACTATGGCAGGATGAACTCTTGGTCTCATCATTTCGTTGATCCCACATAGCTTTTAACTCGTGAAGATTATTGTGCGCCACACTAATACAAGTGTAGTCCCATAATTCTGACACATGCCCGGCAGCTAGACTATCTCCCTTTTCTAGTTGTGTTGTCTCTGATAGCCGCATTATCTTCCACTTTATCAAGAAAGTTGTTTTCCATGGCAAACTTTCTATTTCAGCAATCGAACCCGAATCAATGCCTCTTAAATATGAAAAATGCGTGTAATGCAATCAAAACGAGAGAAAACACGTTAGTGTAAGAGAAATAAACAACGCAAAACAAACGTCAATGTAGGAGAAATGACAAACATAAAACACCTATCGAGGTGACCTCCATGGGTTTAGCGTGGCTCTATCTAGGGTAGGCTCTTAAGGCTCGCTATATGAGGTTTGGTTCTAAAGTAAGGGTACCCGAACCAACAAATTCCTCGATCCTGACCCATTATAGGCTCATACGGATCGAGTTCGGTTCAGGGAAACACATTTCCCTATGGCTGTACGGAGATAAAAATCTCACGAAGACATAGGTACAGATGTATCCTGAAAGCGATCCACTATCTTACACGGAGGTAAAACCTCACGAAAGAGTAGCTTCTCACTCCTACTTGAAAGGTATGACCACAACGGTCATGCAATGCAATGCCCAAAGTATTTCATGAAACTCAACATTATAGCACAAACAAATGTGTCAAAAAAAATGATTTTTTCAAAATAATTTTCCAAACTTTCAATCAAAAGGACAAGAATTGATCAATTTATGGCTTGACTCTCAAAGTCCCCAGTGGAGTCGCCAAGCTGTCGTAACCATTTTTTTGAAAAAAAAAAGGAATCGACTTTTAAAATAGGGTGTAACACCCCCTACCTGTATTCGTTGTCAGAATAAGGTACGAGGCATTACCAGAGTTTACAATTTTTTTTTTTAAAAACGAGACCAGTCTAATTCAACATATTTTCAAGATAATTCATGCATATTTATAAGATAACTTAAACACATAAGCCATACCAATGGCTGACCTTACATTCATTTCATATTAACATCTATTTTATTAGCTTATACATGCCATTCATTTCCAAACTAAAGTTTCTTTAAATACCGAAATACTGGGGTTGATAGTGTGATGAGTCTCCCACCGATCCGACCTCCGAGCTCTTAACACTACAAAACAGGGAAAAAGGAAATAGGGTAAGCACTTTGTGCTTAGTAAGCCCATGTAACAAGAATTATACTTACCTAATATTTACAATACAAGCGATAAACATTCATATACCCATTCAATGCATTATTACCCTAACATTTACAAACTCAACATTCAAGTCAGTCCAATAATTTTCATATATCAATAATATATATACTATCATTGATGAGCTCATCAATACCATGATTTCCATATATATATATATATATATTTATATTTATCCCATTGAATTACTCGGAATTTCGATGGATTTTCAGAGGTACACTTTAGTGTACAAATTCGGGTCCGTCAATTCATATTCATGTGCGCACATTTCCATTTTAGAGAGCACCCCGCGAACCTCATCTTTATAGCGGGATTACCAGTCCAGGCTAAATCCCCTGTAATATAAACTCACAGAGTATTGTCGGGATTACCAGTCCAGGCTAAATCCCCTGCAACGACAATTACTCTAATGAGCTTGGATCTGAATTACCAGTCCAGGCTAAATTCAGACCCTAATTTGGATTACCGTCCGGGCTAAATCCATTTTCCACATATTCTTCGGGAGGGCTATATCAGGATAGGATCACCCGTCCGGGCTAGATCCTTTTTACCGTCAATTCCTTTTCAGAGATCCATCGAATTTTCCTTTCATTCAACCGGGATTTCTTTCCCTTTTTATCAAAAATATCAATATTGCATAAATTTTCATACCATGAACATTCAAACTATATTCACATCAATAACATACATTTCAAGCATTTAAGAATATAATTCAAGTTACATGAACTTACCTCGTTATCAGTTCGTTTACAAAATCTACTAATCCGAAACTTTTTCCTTTCCTCGATCTAGCTTCGTATTTGAGTTTTCCGGATCTAATAAATAAATTCAATCATCAATACAATACATTTCATGTTCACATGTAGCATTTTCTATAATTCTATTATTTTTAGTTTATTCAAAGCTGTCTACTTGAGTCACAGTCACTAAATTATTTTTTCTCGAGCTACAGAGCTCCAAATGAGGAACCGTTAATTTTCTCTGAAACTAGATTCACATGTCTTCATACCATAAAATTTCCAGAATTTTTGCCTAGCCAATTAGTACAGTTTATTCATCAAAGTCACCCCTGTTCTGCTGTCTGGCAGTTCTGACTCTTCTTCACTAAAATTAATTTCTCTTCATACAGAAATCAGATGGTGTTCCGTTTATTTCTATAGAAAATAGACTCGTTCAGGATTCTAAACATATAAATTTAAGCCCCTAATTATTTTTCTTCAATTTTTGATGATTTTCTAAAGCTAAAACAGGGGAACCGAATTCTGAACCAGTCTTACAAAAATCTAAATATCTCAAAATACAGAACTTCTTTCTTTCTTGTTTCTTTCATATGAAAATAGACTCAATAAGATTTAATTTCATATTTTATTCATCCTCTAATTCGATTTATACAATTTTTGGTGAATTTTCAAAGTTAGACTACTGCTGCTGTCCAAAACTGTTTCAGTGTAACTCATTTTACAATTTAATCCTAATTAAGTTTACTTATTTTCTTAACCTAATTCATACTTTGATTCTACTTAAATTCCTTCCATATTCAACTTGATTATATAAATTTTCATAATAAAACCCTAATTCATAATTTCTTCCAAATTAATCCCTATAACACAAAACTTATAACTTACTTTATAATTTAATCCTTCTACTAATTCTAACTTAAATTTCATTCAATTTAATCCCTGATTCATCTTTTTCTTCAACATCAACTACTCTTGAAAACCTAAAAACTCTCAAAATATCAACTTAGTTTCATCAAAATCTTGCTTTAAAGCTTCTAAAACATCAAAATTAAGAGAATAGGACTTGATTGACTTACCAATTTAAACTTCAAGCTTTAAATCCCTAGTTTTTCCTTTTTCTTTTCTTTCCTTCTCCCCTGTTTCGTATGCTCTGTTTCTTTTACCTATTCTGTTCTCTTCTTTCCTTTTGTTTGTTTATATATATATAATAATATATATAATAATATAATAATATAATAATAATCCTTAAAAATCTCAGATTTTTCTATGTTATACCGCCTCACTATACAAAATGGTATAATTACCATTTTGATCCTTCATAATTTCTTTTAATCTATAATTGAACTTTTACTTTCATTTCAATTTAGTCCTTTTTATTTAATTACCTACCCAAACGTTAAAATTTTCTAACGAAATTTTAATACCACATTACTAACATTTTATAAATATTTATAAAAGTATTTCCTATCATATAAATATTCATGCAAAAAATATTAAAATAAATTTCTCTTTAAATCGGATTTATGGTTACGAAACCATTGTTCCGAATCTTGAATTTAGGCCATTACAACTCTCCCCCCCTTTTAAGGATTTTCGTCCTCGAAAATCTTACCAGTAAAGAGGTTTGGATATTGTTTCCTCATTGCCTCCTCCGGTTCCCATGTCGCTTCCTCAATCCCGTGCTTTTGCCACAATACTTTCACCAAATTTATTTTTTTATTTCTAAGCTCCTTTGTTTCCCGTGCCAATATCTTGACCGGTTCTTCACTGTAAGTCATATCCGGCTGAATCTCCACTTCTGTCGGAGAAATAACATGTGAAGGATCTGACGATATCGTCGTAGCATAGACACATGAAAAACATTATGGATTCTATCAAGTTCTGGTGGTAATGCCAACCGATAAGCGACCGGTCCAATTCTTTCTATGATCTCATATGGCCCGATAATCTTGGACTCAATTTACCCTTTCGACCGAATCGGAGAACTTTCTTCCAAGGAGACACTTTCAGAATACCTTGTCACCGACCTGAAATTCAATCTCTTTTCGTTTAAGATCGGCATATGATTTTTGGCGATCGGAAGCACTTTTAAACTATCCCGAATAACCTTTACTTTTTCTTCTGTTTCCTGGATCAAATCAACCCCGTGTATTTTCTTTTCACTGAGCTCTGTCCAGTATAATGGTGTTCTACACTTTCTACCATACAAAGCTTCATACGGAGCCATTTTAATACTGGACTGATAACTGTTATTATAAGCAAATTCAATCAAAGGTAGATACCTCTCCCAATTACCTTCAAACTCTAGTATACAACATCGGAGCATATCTTCCAATACTTAATTACACGCTCAATTGGCCATCTGTCTGAGGATGAAATGCAGTACTGAAATACAACTGAGTACCCAAAGCTTCTTGCAATTTATCCCAGAAACGAGACGTAAATCGGGGATCTCTATCTGATATAATGGAGACAGGCACTCCATGTAGCCTGACAATCTCAGATATGTACAATTCAGCCAGTTTATCTAAAGAATAATCCATACGTACCGGAATAAAGTGTGCTGACTTTGTCAGTCGGTCAACAATCACCCAAATAGCATCTTTTTTCCTCGAAGACAATGGTAACCCCGATACAAAATCCATAGTGATTCTTTCCCATTTCCATTCCGGTATAGTAATTGGCTGAAGTAACCCTGAAGGTACCTGATGTTCTGCTTTGACCTGTTGACATATCAAACATCTTGATACAAACTCAGAAATATCACGTTTCATACCTGGCCACCAGTACATCTTTTCAAATCATTATACATTTTATTACTTCCCGGATGTACAGACATAGTACCACTGTGAGCCTCGTGTAAAATTTTATGTATGAGCTCAGAATTCTTGGGTACACATACTCTACCTCTGAATAATAAACAATCATCAACCCCAACTTGAAATTCAGAATCAGTATCTGACTCACATTGTGCCCGTTTAACCTGTAACTTCTCATCATTCTTCTGAGCTTCACATATTTGCTGTAAAAATGTCGGTTTAGCTCTCAATTCAGCTATGATTGAACCATCATCAACCAAAGACAATTGAGCATTCATAGATCGTAAAGCATACAGAGATTTTCGACTCAAAGCATCAGCCACAATATTAGCCTTACCCGGATGGTAATCAATAATCAAATCATAGTCCTTTATCAGTTCAAGCCACCTGCGCTGTCTTAAATTCAAATCTTTCTGTGTCATCAAATATTTCAAGCTTTTATGATCAGTATAAATATGACATTTTTCACCGTACAAGTAATGCCGCCATATCTTCAATGCAAAAACAATAGCAGCTAACTCAAGATCATGTACCGGATAATTTCTTTCATGTGGTTTAAGTTGTCTTGAAGCATAGGCTATTACTTTACCTTGCATCAAAACACAACCTAAACCATTTAATGAGGCATCACTATAAATAACAAATTCCTTACCCGGTTCAGGCTGCACTAATACTGGTGCTTTCGTTAGTAGATCTTTCAATCGGTTGAAACTCTGCTGACATTTATCAGTCCACTCGAACTTTACATCTTTCTGCAATAATCGAGTCATCGGAGAAGCTATCATAGAGAATCCTTGTACAAATCTCCGATAATAACCAGCTAAACCCAAGAAACTTCTAACTTCAGATACAGTCTTCGGTGGACTCCAATTGACAATAGCTGAGATTTTACTTGGATCTACCCTGATGCCTTCAGGATACAATATGTCCAAGAAAACCCACTTCTCGAAGCCAAAATTCACATTTACTGAATTTAGCATATAACTGTTTCTCTCGCAGAATTTGCAATACAATTCTCAAATGTTCTGTATGTTCTTTTTCATCTCGAGAATAAACCAAAATATCGTCAATGAATACTACCACAAATCTGTCTAAGTACGGTCTGAATATTCGATTCATCAGATCCATAAATACTGCAGGTGCATTAGTCAACCCAAACGGCATAACCAAAAAACTCATAATGCCCGTACCTGGTTCTGAAAGCTGTCTTTGGCACATCTGACTCCTTTACTCGTAACTGATAATAGCCCGATCGGAGATCAATCTTTGAAAATACAGTAGCACCTTTCAGCTGATCAAATAAATCATCAATCCGGGGCAACGGATACTTATTCTTTATAGTTACCTTATTGAGCTGTCGATAGTCAATACACAATCTCAAAGACCCATCTTTCTTTTTCACAAACAGAACCGGAGCACCCCAAGGTGAATGACTCGGTCGGACAAAACCTCTATCAACAAGTTCCTGTAACTGTGTCTTTAATTCCTTTAATTCTGTAGGAGCCATCCGGTACGGAGCTATGGAAATCGGGGTAGTTCCCGGAATCAAATCTATAGAAAATTCCACTTCTCTTTCTGGTGGCAACCCTGGTAACTCTTCTGGAAACACATCAGAAAATTCACATACCACTGGCACTGCTTGAATCTTCGACTCAGATACCTTGGTATCTAATACATAAGCAAGAAAAGCATCATACCCCTTTTTGACATACCTCTGAGCAGTAATAACTGAAATCACATCAGATAATCCCTCTGTCTGATCGGATTTAACCCGAAGTAATTCACCATTCTGGCACTTCAACACAATATATTTCTGTTTACAGTTTACTACTGCATCATGCTGAGTTAACCAATCCATGCCCAATATCACATCAAACTCATCAAATGGCAGTAACATCAAATCAGCCAGGAAACAATAACCTCTTACCATCAGTGGACAATTTTTACAAATTTTATCCACCAAAATAGATTGGCCAAAGGGGTTCGAGACTTTAACCGCAAATTCAGTAGGTTCAACAGATAAATCTTTAACGCATGCAAGTTTTACACATATATATGAATGCGTAGAACCGGGATCAATTAATGCAGTAATATCAGTTTCAAGTAAAGAAAATGTACCAGTAATAACATCGGGTGCTGAGGCATCTTCTCTGGTACGCATGACATATGTTCTAGGAGGCGCTCGTGTCTCAGGCCTACTTGCAGTATCTTTTGTAGCTCCTCGGCTACCACTGACATTACCGGATAGTCGAGATGGTCTACCCCTCAAAAAGGATTACTTGGCTTCGATATATATTCATCTTCTTTTTTATTTCTTTCTGGACAATCTCTGAGGAAATGGTCAAAAGAACCACATCGGTAACAAGCCCCGCTCTTAAATCGACATTCACCAAAATGAGCTTTATTACAATACTGGCATCTCGGCTTAGGGGTACCAACACTGCCAACACTGGTCACTGATGGAGTGGAAGGTCTTGAATTAGTGCGCTGTGAAGCTCGCACTCTATCTGAATACCCAGTGGTTGAGGTAGAACGATCCTGGTACTTCTTCAATTTCTTTGGAGCAGAAAACTGAGATTTTTCCATTGGTCTTTTACTAAAAATTCGAGCTTCTCTCTCAGCCTGTTTCTTTTCTTTGCTCCATTCTTCTGCTTTATAAGCTCGTTCTGCTAGTGTAGCAAACTCTCGAATTTCAAGAATTCCAACAAGGAGCTTAATTTCTTCATTCAACCCTTCTTCGAATCGTTTGCACATTTCAGCCTCCGACTGTACCCATTCTCGAGCATATTTACTCAACCGAACAAATTCTCTTTCATACTCGGATACTGATCTATTGCCCTGTTTCAGCTCAAGAAATTCTTTTCTTTTCTGATCAAGGAATCTCTGACTGATATATCTCTTTTTGAACTCGGTCTGGAAGAATTCCCATGTAATTTCTTCTTTCGGAACAACTGAAGCTTTAGTATTCCACCAATGATAAGCTGTGTCTTTTAGCAGTGAAACAGCACATTTCAAACATTCTTCTGGGTGCAAGATAATTCCTCAAAACCCGAGTAGTATTTTCTAACCAAAATTCAGCTCTTTCGGGATCATCATCAACTGCTGCTCGAAATTCTTCGGCCCCATATTTTCGGATTTTATCGACCGGAGCTTTTCCTTTTCTGACAGATTCAGTACCTGTACCCTGTGGAATCTCGGGAACCGGTGGAGGAACAGGAGGGGGAGCTTGAGTCTGCTGCACTGTAGGGTTAGTTCTTATGTACTGGGTAAACCATTCATTCATCATTTGAAAGAAGGCTATTTTTGCCTCCTCTCCTTGACCCTCTATACCGGGCCTTCTACTGCTAGTTTCTTCTCTTTGTACTGAAGCCGGAGCATGACTCCCAGCTTCCTCAGATTGAGCTCGGTCAGATGACATTACTATAATAAAAAACATTTAAATGGTCAGGAGATATCACACTATCAAAAATAATTTAAATGGCATGTATAGCTAATCCGTATTCGCTATGTCGGTCCTAGAACCGGCTAAACCGTAGCTCTGATACCAACAAATGTAACACCCCCTACCTGTATTCGTTGTCAGAATAAGGTACGAGGCATTACCAGAGTTTACAATTTTTTTTTAAAAAACGAGACCAGTCTAATTCAACATATTTTCAAGATAATTCATGCATATTTATAAGATAACTTAAACACATAAGCCATACCAATGGCTGACCTTACATTCATTTCATATTAACATCTATTTTATTAGCTTATACATGCCATTCATTTCCAAACTAAAGTTTCTTTAAATACCGAAATACTGGGGTTGATAGTGTGATGAGTCTCCCACCGATCCGACCTCCGAGCTCTTAACACTACAAAACAAAAAGGAAAAAGGAAATAGGGTAAGCACTTTGTGCTTAGTAAGCCCATGTAACAAGAATTATACTTACCTAATATTTACAATACAAGCGATAAACATTCATATACCCATTCAATGCATTATTACCCTAACATTTACAAACTCAACATTCAAGTCAGTCCAATAATTTTCATATATCAATAATATATATACTATCATTGATGAGCTCATCAATACCATGATTTCCATATATATATATATATATATATATATATATATATTTATCCCATTGAATTACTCGGAATTTCGATGGATTTTCAGAGGTACACTTTAGTGTACAAATTCGGGTCCGTCAATTCATATTCATGTGCGCACATTTCCATTTTAGAGAGCACACTCCCGCGAACCTCATCTTTACAGCGGGATTACCAGTCCAGGCTAAATCCCCTGTAATATAAACTCACAGAGTATTGTCGGGATTACCAGTCCAGGCTAAATCCCCTGCAACGACAATTACTCTAATGAGCTTGGATCTGAATTACCAGTCCAGGCTAAATTCAGACCCTAATTTGGATTACCCGTCCGGGCTAAATCCATTTTCCACATATTCTTCGGGAGGGCTATATCAGGATAGGATCACCCGTCCGGGCTAGATCCTTTTTACCGTCAATTCCTTTTCAGAGATCCATCGAATTTTCCTTTCATTCAACCGGGATTTCTTTCCCTTTTTATCAAAAATATCAATATTGCATAAATTTTCATACATGAACATTCAAACTATATTCACATCAATAACATACATTTCAAGCATTTAAGAATATAATTCAAGTTACATGAACTTACCTCGTTATCAGTTCGTTTACAAAATCTACTAATCCGAAACTTTTTCCTTTCCTCGATCTAGCTTCGTATTTGAGTTTTCCGGATCTAAATAAATAAATTCAATCATCAATTCAATACATTTCATGTTCACATGTAGCATTTTCTATAATTCTATTATTTTTTTAGTTTATTCAAAGCTGTCTACTTGAGTCACAGTCACTAAATATTTATTTCTCGAGCTACAGAGCTCCAAATGAGGAACCGTTAATTTTCTCTGAAACTAGATTCACATGTCTTCATACCATAAAATTTCGCCTAGCCAATTAGTACAGTTTATTCATCAAAGTCACCCCTGTTCTGCTGTCTGGCAGTTCTGACTCTTCTTCACTAAAAATTAATTATCTCTTCATACAGAAATTATATGGTGTTCCCGTTTATTTCTATAGAAAATAAACTCATTCAGGATTCTAAACATATAAATTTAAGCCCCTAATTATTTTTCTTCAATTTTTTATGATTTTCTAAAGTCAAAACAGGGGAACCCGAATTTATTCTGAACCAGTCTTACAAAAATATAAATATCTCAAAATACAGAACTTCTTTTCTTTCCTTGTTTCTTTCATATGAAAATAGACTCAATAAGCTTTAATTTCATATTTTATTCATCCTCTAATTCGATTTATACAATTTTTGGTGAATTTTCAAAGTTAGACTACTGCTGCTGTCCAAAACTGTTTCAGTGTAACTCATTTTACAATTTAATCCTAATTAAGTTTACTTATTTTCTTAACCTAATTCATACTTTGATTCTACTTAAATTCCTTCCATATTCAACTTGATTATATAAATTTTCATAATAAAACCCTAATTCATAATTTCTTCCAAATTAATCCCTATAACACAAAACTTATAACTTACTTTATAATTTAATCCTTCTACTAATTCTAACTTAAATTTCATTCAATTTAATCCCTGATTCATCTTTTTCTTCAACATCAACTACACTTGAAAACCTAAAAACTCTCAAAATATCAACTTAGTTTCATCAAAATCTTGCTTTAAAGCTTCTAAAACATCAAAATTAAGAGAATAGGACTTGATTGACTTACCAATTTAAACTTCAAGCTTTAAATCCCTAGTTTTTCCTTTTTCTTTTCTTTCCTTCTCCCCTGTTTCGTATGCTCTCTGTTTCTTTTACCTATTCTGTTCTCTTCTTTCCTTTTGTTTGTTTATATATATAATATATATATAATATATATAATATAATAATATAATAATATAATAATAATCCTTAAAATCTCAGATTTTTCTATGTTATACCGCCTCACTATACAAAATGGGTATAATTACCATTTTGATCCTTCATAATTTCTTTTAATCTATAATTGAACTTTTACTTTCATTTCAATTAGTCCTTTTTATTTAATTACCTACCCAAACGTTAAAATTTTCTAACGAAATTTTAATACCACATTACTAACATTTTATAAATATTTATAAAAGTATTTCCTATCATATAAATATTCATGCAAAAAATATTAAAATAAATTTCTCTTTAAATCAGATTTATGGTTACGAAACCATTGTTCCGATAATCTTGAATTTAGGCCATTACAAATAGGGTTTCAATTCATTTTCATTTGCCACAATCATCCAATATTCAAATATCACATTAATCAAAAATTTACATACATTCAATTCAATATCAAAATGCTAATTATTCATCTCATTCACTTACCATAATCATTAAATCAAAAATACAACAAATAATATTTAGATTTGGATTATAGAAATACAAACCAGAATTTTTGAGCTACTCTTCGTCGACTTTATCTTTTCCTTTCTTAGCCGAGGTTTCCGGCACCATGTTAGCTACGGAATTGAAACAATTAAAATTCATCAATACAATACAATTCAATTTCATATTGAAAATTTCAATTTTTATCTAACATTTGCCTAAATTTCAATTTAGTCCCTACACTGAGACTAACTTTATTTCTTTACAATTTATCCTATAATTTCATTCAATTTCCACTTTAAACTAGATTTAACTCTCTAATTTCACTTAAATCTCTAAATTTTAAAAATTTCACAATTTAGTCCCTAATACTCAAAACTTATAATTTATTCTACAATTCAATCCTTTTTCATTTCTAACTTAAAAATCTATCAATTTAATCTCAAATACTTAAATTATTCAACATGAATAAATTTAATATTTTCTAAAATTTCAACATAGAGTAAGTAGTATTTAATACTAGCATTCTAATAACATAAAAATTACAAGAAAAGGGACTAACTTACCAATTGAGCTTTGAACCTTAAAACCCTAATTTTTCTCCTTCTTTCTTTCTCTTTTTCCTTTCTTTCTTTTTCCCCCTGTATTTTATTTTTACACTTGTATACACAATCACCATACACTTGTTAATTAGGGTTTAATTTCTTATTTAGTCCCTTTTACTTTTTCTTTAATCTATAATTAAACTTTCACCATTTATTCAATTTAATTCTTATACCTAATTACCCTTAATTCAAGCTAATTCACCTAACCAAAACCTAATTAACCACATAACTAATGTAACATCCTGAATTAATGGGCCTATGCATTTTGGTGTTGTATGCTTAAAATGTTAATTTGAGGTTTAGAGGTCCAGATTGGGCTCGAGAATGGGCTGAGGTCTTGACTAAATATTTTGTTTAGACACTTTAGGGTTTAAAATATTGTATCCATAGTTTAAAATATCAAGTTGGGCTTGTGGCCCAGTGGCAAAATGGCGCCACTAAGAGGGAAGGGAGTTGGCATCAGTGGCAAAGGAGGAGGCCCAAGTTTTGGCCGCTTGAAGCCCATGTTTTTGGGCCAATTTCGGTAGGCCAAGGAGAGCTAGGGGGGAGGGCAATGTGGCTACAAAATAGGGGATTTTTAATGTTTAAAATATGTGGATATTATGCTGATAAATGAGGGAGGAGTTGGAGCTAATTAAGTCTCTTTTAGATGAGATTAGTAGATTAAGATAAAGGAGAAAAGATAGGATTTATCTGCAAGGTTAGGTAAGTGCCGAAATTTCTATAAATAGGGGGGGATAGCTAATCAATTCTGGCATTGGAACCCTACTCTTTCTTCTCTTCCTGTGCCGAAAATTTGAAGGCCATCTCACTTGTTTTCTTTTCTCATCTTTTCTCTTCCAAAAGCCAAAAATCACCATTGTTTTCTCACCTTTTCTTTCTTCTTCTTTGAAATTTCCTTTTTAGCCGAATCTTCTGATCTCCATTGTTATTCTTCTCACATTCACTAAAAGCCGAATCTCCTCATTCAATTCTTCTAAAAGCTGAAAAACACATCTAGTTCATCTTTTCGGGATTTCCTTAAAAAGCCGAAAACTCCTAGATCTCTAATCTTCTACGCTTCAATCTTCTTCTGCGATTGCCGAATCTTTCTACAAGGGATAGTCGAAACCTTCTATAGAGGTAAGTATCGATTTGGGTTTTCTTTTGATCTTTTTCGGCTTTTGGAGACTATAGCCGAATGGCTAAATAGTTGGCTAATCTCGTGTTTTCTCTCATTTGCGGTATTCCGGTATTTGAAGGGGATTCATTTGCTTAGATCTCTAAGTCAGAGTTCAGTAACACTCGAATCGTGTTACTTTCGAGATTTCAAGGCAATGAGATCTACTGATTTTTAACGTATAAATTCGGGTATTTATTAATTCTTGGCCGAATGTAGGGGAGCCCAAATCTTCGTATTCTTCCGGCTTTTGAGCAAGATTTTAGACTAAGAATTGTAGATCCAGATAGTAAGGATTTAACTAAGGGAGTAAAACTACACAATATCAGGTGTGTAACACTTCCACACCATATAGATTGCCTATTAAAATATGTTTATTAATCTGTTATATTCTGGTTAATGCCGAAATCCCAGCATAACGATTGAAACCCAAAGAGGGTAAAAGCAAATCACCAGGTTAGTGATCCCTGTCATTCTAAGTGAATGTTCTGATTAAATGATATGAATATGCCGATTTTCTATGATTGCATGGGGTTGGGTTTGATGAAAGGGGAAGTGTTCTGTTGTAGCAGCTGTTGCCGTGACCTGTTGTAGCAGCTTTTGCCGTGACCTGTTGTAGTGGCTTTTGCCATGACCTGTTGTAGTGGTTACGGCCATGATCTGACGATGAGCAGCAAGACTCCCATCAATGGCGTGTAGCGGTGTGGGTTGGTTGTAGAAATCCCCAATGGTGTGAATGGCTGGTACGTGTGGCGTGTAGCGGATGGAAACCTAGGATTTGGGTTGGGCTTGCATAATTTTTGTTATATATATATAAATATATATATATATATTAATCTGTTATTATGTTCTGTGGGGTTAAGGCCCAAATCTAATGGTGCAAGAGGGTTGCACACTGAGTCTCGCGACTCAACCTATTATTTAAAAATTTCAGGGAGCACCTAGTGCATCGGACCGGGCTGGAGAGGAGCGCAAGGTGGCCATGCGAGAGATTATTTGGATTCAGCAAAGGACTCTTCATTATTTAGTTACTTTAATGTTTCTTTTATTAGTGGATTTTAAGGCTCAGTGTAATAAGGCCATGGGCCACTAGACTATAACTTATGTATTGGTTTTATGTTGGGCTTTTATTATTGGGCATTTAAATTTTATATTTAAGTTAAGACATGTATAAAATTTCGGTTTTTATTTAAAATTCACCAAGGTAATTTATAACTTTATATCTTATATGAACTTAATAAACTATTAAGTTTTCGGTATAAATACTTAAAACCTGATAATTGTTTTCCAAAGTGCCACATCTTTTTATAAAATTTCCTTAGTGACATACCAGATCCGGTTGTAGTGTTTGGGTCGGGTTTGGGGTGTTACAATTAACTTCGTAAATATTTCCGTTTTACGAAAACGGAGACCCGAAAATACACTTTCCGATTACCCGTGACTATTGGGTTGTTACAAAATTAGACTATTTAGTCCGATGTATCTCTGTCTCACCCAACTCAATCGGGACAACCAAATTGGTTCTTGATAGGCTCTCCTCTGGGTCTCACCTACCTAAATATTCACCTAGAGTCATCAATTCTAAGTTTTTAAGTTTATTCAATTTAGTCCAATTTTTACGATTTAGTCCCTACATAAAAAAAACTAAGCAACATTTCCATCAACGAACCACCATAGATTTAGTTACCACTCATCATCATCATCATCATGCAAACAACAATCAAACACATGCTCAAATGGTTCATTAAAGGAAACACAAAAGCAAGGTTAGAGGAATCTTAGGAGTTTTTAATGGATGTTTTGAAGAGGATGATATTAGCAACAATGGAGGTGAAAACACAGTTAAAGTTAAGATTTTTATATTGAAGGATTTGAAGAGAAATCAAAATACAAAGTAAACCTTGAGTACTTAATTGCAAAGAAAAGAAAAGTTATAGTAAAAGCTAACAAAACTAACAACTACACCAACTAAGCCAAAAAAAGTAAATAAACTAAACATAAAAATGGAGAAGAAGCTAACAACTAACTAAAAAGATGAAATAAAAGTTGGCTCATTTAAGTTAACAATCAAAAGGTTTTTTACACAACTAAGAATTCAACATTAACAATAACAAAATTACCTTTAAAATATGTGTTGACTTGGGTTGGTGTTGGACAAAAGACTACCCCTGCAATATTTTTCACCTCGTCAGGCAGTGGTGTCATGGCACCCTCGACAATGGCACACTTGTAGCTCTGGAGGTTCTCGATGTCGCGACATCCACTGATCGGTGTCGCGACATCCTTGGTGGTGACCCCGATTTCATCACTTCTCACCCTCAAGGACGTGACTCTCTTAAAAGTCGACTCTATGTTGATTTATTATTGAAGTCTTGCACCCTTGAGGCAAAGGAGCTTGATGTCGCAACATCCTAGCATCAATGCCGCGACACCCATGTCAAATGTTGTTTTCCTCAAGGTCGGGCCATTTTCGTCCCCCTAGACCAACTCAAACTTATCGTTAAGTTCCCCATAACACAATTGTGCCAATTTGGATATCAAAATGAGTAAAACTAAGAAAAATTGATTATTCACAGTAAAAACTAAAAATCAACAAAAATATGGAAAAGACTCGCAAATTGCCTAAGAATAAGCTCCATGAATGTTTTGGAGAGTCGAATTTAACATATCAAATTACTACAGATCAATCTATTCACCCTACTTGAACCAGCCTCAACCTGACTACCTCTATCCCTTATTGACACTTGGTGTCAACAACTTCTCTCTCTATTTCTATAAACTAAAACTTATTAGACACTTTTGTCTCTCTTAGTCTTTGTTGTCGCTCGTACATATTTAACTTTTGTTTCGGTTATCGCCCACAATTTATTTATTCATCTCTTTTTGTGTTCCATCTCTATTGTCGGCATAATAAAACTTTCCCTCCTCATGGTGTCCAGGACGCTAGCCTATTAGGTGTTGTTTGTCCTTAGCTATTTGTATCTCTCTTACTAGATCGTCTATGGTCTTTTTTGCTTACACGAGTATTGATAAATAACCTATAGGTACCTATACCTACATACCTAAAATTTTGGGATAAGTTGTTTTATGTTTGAAGTGGAGTATTGAATTATATTTACTTACATAATTAGATTGTTATTCATGGGAAAAGTCCATCAAGGTTTGTAATTGTGATTTGATTAATCAATTATGCTTCTTGGCACTCGATGTAGCACCGCTTATTTGCAATTGTTGACAGTCTAAGAAAGGGATGTAATGTGGACCTTTTTGCTAGGGCGATTATGGTCTTTTTACTCTCAGACGTTTGTGGCCCAATCTCTCTTTCAGCCGTTACATGACCAGTGGCAATATAACTGTCGGTTCTCCAATTAATTGTTTAGTAAATAAAAGGAAAATTTACTTGAAATTGCATTTACCAATGTGAAACATATAAATGTTTAAGGTAATATTTGGCAACATATTTAATTTTGCATCTTGTGCCAATTGTAGTAAACAAATTAAAATCAGTTAAGAAAAAAATCGGATCAGCCGGTTAAATCGGTTTGTTTCAAAACAAAAAAACCAATGAACCACTAGAAAATTAGTTTAATAAATAAAAATCAGTAAAAATCAACTTAAATCAGTAAAATTAGATTTTTGGTATTTTTATGTTTTATTAATTTATATTTTAATGAGTTAAACCGGTTCTACCATCCAGTTGAGCCGACTTAATCACCGGTTCGGTTTATAATTTATAAATTAAATAATGTGGACCCTCAAAATCCAATCTCATTCATATTTAGGCCCACATCCTACGTGGACCCACCTTTCGTGTGGGTCCCACTTAGTCTAATTTGACTCTTCTGTGGCTATATAAAGAGACACACATACACACAGAACTTACACAAAACATTGTAATAGCCTTAACCATTATACTAATATGGCGGATATGATTGGAGTTATCTCTCTTTCTCAAGCCCCTAACTACTCTTCCGACGACGATTCCTCGTCGGAAAACACCCCTTTGAGAGAAGGAGCTATCTCCGGCAACGTTGGAGCCAATGGCAGCGGTGGTGATGGCAGTGGGTCTTCCAAGTCCAAGACTCCTACTGCAATGGTCATTGATGATCACCACCCTCAGCCAAGGGCTCCTCCGTCATCGGGAGCCACCGCTAGGAAGCCAAGAGGCAGACCTGTTGGATCCAGAAACAGGCCCAAACCAGCGGCTGTTACTGCCAGGGACGGTGGCTCAGCTGTGGTGCAGCCTGCGGTCTTGGAGATCACTGCTGGTGCTGATATTATCGAAACTATTATCAGCTTTGCTCGAAGGAACCGTGTCGGTGTTTCTGTTGTTAGCGCCAGTGGTTCCGTCATGAACGTCACGCTCCGTCATCCTCTTTTTAACGCGCCGTCGTTCTCACTTCATGGATCTTATGGATTACTCGCTATGTCTGGCTCTTTCATGGCCTTTAGTGGTGCTCCTTCGTCTTCCAACAGGACACCACAATCAACTTTTGGTGTAACTCTTGCAGGTACCCAAGGTCAACTTTCTGGTGGGTTAGTGTGGGGGAGGCTGATGGTGGCGACGGAGGCGACTGTGGTGTTGAACACTTTCGTCAACCCTGCTCTTCATAGGCAACTCCCATTTGAAGTTGAAGATCGTCGTCGTCAAGACATGATCATGCCTAGTCTTCGTGGTAACAATGGTGTCGTACTCGGCGGCTTAAGCAGCTTAGGTGGCAGTCTCGGCGTCGGCGTCGGC